>CADDXX010000355.1:562715-713104 GCA_902810485.1 Alauda arvensis
ACAGATAATAGCCTGCCATGTTAAACTATGTGACCAGATGCATCTTCTCTCCTTTTCTGAGACAAYGGCAGTGTTAACCAAAACCTACACAATCTTACTGCAATCGTTGTTACAATAGTTCTGTGACAGGCTGTCAYATTAAGGTATCCCTCATGAACAGAAAACCACCTATTCCTTAACMAATATTTGACAATTTCTTGCAAATATGACTCCTACAGTATTTAATACAAAGGATTTGCAAACGTTTTGTATCTTTTCTGTCAAAACTGTAGTGGAATGAAATTATCTCACATTTTCACAGAGAGTACAAGAAATGCTTTCCTTGTCAAAAATTCTTTTGCTAATCATTRTAAACTGCATGCTATACTTGTGGATATGTGGGTCTTGACTAATATTTTAGTGAGAATTTCTGTGTTTAGTTATTGAAAAGGAACAATTCACATTCACTGAGCTCCTGAACTGCTTGCTGTTCATTCTTATTGTAAATATTGTTACTAAATTTGTCATTTAAGTGTCTGCAGCCACTGAATTGATATTGCACRTATTTATAGAAACTTAATATTGAGGTTATGAGAGCAAGACAGGTAAAAATTCTAATTTAAGTATGAAAGTCTATATCACCTGATTTTATTTCTGATTTTTCACCGACATAAACATAATACACGAACATAAACATTGGATCCCTTCAGAATTATAAAAAAATTCCAAGTGTACAGATTTTTTAAAAATTTTAATTATATAACATGATTAACATTGTTGCTACTATTAATTGATTCTTATTTCCAGGCTCATATTGTTAAATTATGATAGCTTTATAAATGCATTGATAATTCCTTTGTAAATTTTGGATTAGTTTGAATTTCATTAGTGTAAATACATAGTGCTATATAGCATAAACCCAGATTAAGTTATCATGGCCTTATTTTGTATTATATTAGAAATATATGTTATATTAGAAAATTATATTATGTAAGAAAGTTACTTGCCTTATTTTCAGGGGAAAGGAAGTAATGACTTAAATATCCTTTTAAAATAAAGATGAATAGCAAAAAAAACCTCCTTTTGTGCTGTTGCTTACCAAAGTGTCAGAAGTCAGTATAACTACAGTCTTATATAAAAGGGCATTTTGAGTAAAGAAGTTGACAAGAGCTATTACTAAGCCAGGTAAGAGGGTTGTTTGGGGGTTTTTAACRTTTTAATTTAGTAATAYACCTGGCACTTTGTCTTMATGAACAAGCAAATATTTCATTATWACTGAAATTTTTAGCATTTCAAGAAATTATCTGTCTGTTTCATCTTTTAACTTAAGACAAATCCCCAGGTTTTAAAGTSTGTTTTCCTGACTTTTTGGCTTCTGGGGGTATCAGTCTGATCAATAGGAGGATCAATTTGAATCTAAAACACTTGTTTCTTCTCTAGCTTTTTTTTTAGTCTAAATAGCTGTTTTAGGTGATTATCTCAAGGATAGGTACCATTTGTCTGTATTGGTGTTGCCTTTTTTTTTTATCTTCTACAAAACATCCTCACTTTTTCCCCTTTTTACCTGAAAGCTTGGGAAAACACATCCCAGGAAWCCATTCTGTTCACCTTTCCTACAATGAACCTTTGCCATGAAACACCCAAGATATTGTTGGGCATGGAGAGAAGCTGTGAGCTGTGATCACTTAGATCCCTGCCCTAAGTTATATTGYCTGTAGCTGGAAACCTGTTCATTTATCCACACAGGAGGCACATAAACTCTGTGACACCATTCATTACCTCTCCTGATCACCCTTTCCTGGACTAATTGGTCCATTTGTATTTGTTATTTAATATTGTATTTCTTTGTCAGTTCAGGCTTGGTTGGAATTCAGAGTGAAAACTGTGCAAAGAGTAAGTTCGTACCCTAATGAACAGCTTAAAGGTTTGAGTTATTTGGGGTTTTTTAATTTTTTCTTTTCTTTTCTCAATTAAATGGACTATAACCAGCACAGGTTATTTACTACACTGCACCAGACACACATGATGYTTCCATTTCAGTAGGGCTTCTGCTCCCACATTCATGAAATGCCAAAGAAATRCTCAATATCCTGGACTAAAGTGTTCTTTCTCAGGTCTCAGGGAGAAGTGTAGAGCCAGATTCAGGCTCCTTRCACAGAGAAACTGTTGACACTACTTTCTGAACTTTCCCTCCCATCTGATTTCATCTGGGGGAAGGCAGGCTGGTAAAGGCTGCCCAGAGCAGTGGGGTCAGAGAGTGCAGARAGAGGGTCCATAGGAAATGGCATACAATTTACTGGGCTAAAAATTTTAGGAAAAGCTGCAGTAAATGCAGGTGTATGACGGACACCTTCTTTGCATGAATTATAATATGAAATTAGATGCTGTTATTGTGGAGACAGAATTACCTGCACTGGGACATGTTTAGCCTCTGCTCTCCAAAGGTTAGGTATGTGTGCCATACCCAGCACAACTACAGAGAAGGAGCTGCCTCTGTGCAAATGGATTTTGGGGTTCTGCTTCTTTTAATCATAGGAACAGCAATTGATAGCATACAGTATTAAGTACTGCTTCCTTTCCTTCTTTCTTGGCTCCTGTGCAATAACTTCAGCTTGCAGCACAGCAGTTTATGGATCAGCATTAAATTAAAAGGTTCAGTCAGAATAACTTCTAAAGTCAAATGTTATATCTATGAAAATAAAAGTTGGCAGTAGAAGTGCTGACATAATTATAGCAAAGTAAGCAAACAATTCTATACTTAGAAGTATGTAAACTGATGCTTTTAAAACTACTTCCCTCCCTCCAGGAGACCAGGGTGGCAGGGGTTCATATTAAACACAGAAATTGAGACTTTGGAGGCTCAGCTATCATTATTTTTGTGCAGAAACCTGAGTTTCTCTTACTCAAGTTTCATATTTACAGCACCGTGGGGTATGTAGTGACACTCAAACCCAAAACAAATATGTATTTTTTTAATCCCAAGATGAATGGAAAAACAGCATGTATAGAAAGTAATAAGGTGTACCTCAAGTCTAGTGTGAAAATGAACAAATCACAGGCAAGCATTTTTTTTAAGATTATTTTCTGATATGTTTGTGTTTTCTCATGAAAGCTGACAGGTAGAACAGCTTGCTTTTTAAGAGACTGATGGAGCCCCAGGAAGACAGGTGACAGAAGCAAATGAAAACAACAGAAACATCAGATCTGCCTGCCCTACTTTAAAGAAATTTTGTCATGGGGCATGATTCTTTTGATTTTTATTTCTTTTTTTTTCACTTACAAGACAATGATGGAGAAATGAGGTCCCATATTAATTTTATGGTTCAAATTTTAGGTTTCTTTGGTTGCATTTCTTAATTGAGGAGGAAAAGGTAAATGGTATGTTTTTTSAGTGTAGTGGGACAGAGACATGTTTACTGTAGACACATATGAACATGATTGTGAGTCTAAAATCCTGGCACTAAGAAAGCAGAAAAGATTTTAATGTAGGCCTAACTAATAATAGGAAATGAAGAAGCTGCCTTTTGTTCTGACATCCTTATAAGATGCTTCAGTAATAACTGTTCTTTAGAAAGCCTTCACTTTCATCCCACAGAGACTTTGACACAAGGCAGAAAGATGCTATTCCTG
This sequence comes from Alauda arvensis, assembly GCA_902810485.1. NCBI lineage: Eukaryota > Metazoa > Chordata > Aves > Passeriformes > Alaudidae > Alauda > Alauda arvensis. The sequence continues at coordinate 566,325 of CADDXX010000355.1, forward strand.
AAAGCACTATGTAACTTACTTGAAAATAGATAGACTAGAGAACAAAGCTTTCTCCTTTAAACTCATAGAGGAATGTTAAGTAGCTTATTACAGACACACAGAACAGAGGGAAGGCCTGAAAGGCCTCTTTGCCTGGCCCCAAAGGTTTAGACCCATGGCTTAAGAATTTTCCTTCTATCCCTAAATCACAAAACACCGGTTTAATGTATCAAGAGAATATTGTTTTAATTTTTAAAAGAATGGTGAAGTATTTTCTTGAGTTGCCCTTGAGCCATCCTTAGGCTTTTCTTTGTAGCATAAAAGACATAAATATGGTTGTAAAAGGTTGAAGTTCTCAACTTTTTGTGCAATAACGAGTTCTAAAAGTGAAACTYAAAGCACATACAACCATTTGACATTACAGGGACCAATGGATTTGAACATAAGCAAAGGATTTTATTTATGAGTATTAATTTGAACTATACAAATACATCCTTAGAACAACAGATCATTTAGACAGGTAAATGGTAAAGCAAATAAGAAAATTACAAAAAGATTTATTAATCAATCACCTGTATCAATAGCAATCCCTATTTTTGTAGGATTATGTGTTCTGTTATCTCAGAGCTCTTACAAGAATTACATTCAAAGCAGGGAGGGAGATTTTGGAGAGTAAAGGAAAGATGAGGAAAGGAAAACAAATAGCTCATTAAAGTGGACATCCAAGAAGACATAAATCAGTCCACAAATAGAAATGTGAGACATAGAGTTAGAGCAACACTTGCTTTAATCCAAATACCAGGTGATTTATACACAGTATTATTACTCTTGCCTTCAAGTGGTTKAGATATAAAGCATTAGTCCTATACTGGGAAGGACATCAGTCCTCAGTGTCAGAGACTATTCAGACACAAATTCAGTAGAACATATTATTAAGTCTTGTTCAGTCGTGTCTYACTACTATTTAAAGGACTGTAATGTGTTCTTCTCCACAATTACTTAGCAACTCTTTACTTTAAAATCCTTTTACATGTCTATTCACATCATACYGTGCCAAGTATTGTAAGTCCCACCAAAACTACAAATCATTGTTCGCTAGTTCCCCACAAAGTTGTCATGGATGGGGTGATGCACTTCACATGTACTAGAGAAGTAGCACTATGTTTATTGATATAAACCAGTGATTTAACAAAATTTGATAGTAAATGTGACAGTGGTTTAACAAAATTCGATGGTAAAGTGCACTTGATTACCTTATACCTACACAGGGWACAGGTTCAGGCAAAATTACCAGGGAGATCCTCCCATTGAGTCATGACATTCAGAAAGGGCCTTTGGTGATCTAAAAATTCTCAGAAGGGAGTCTTGTACTGCTGGATTCAAACTTAGCCCCAGGCTTGGTCAATGTTTTATGTTTAAAGGATTGTCTGYRTACAATCAATCCTTTATATTATTTAGCTAAAATTTTAAATCTAAGCACACTATCAATCAGTTACCAAGAATCTATTGTAGCAAAGAACCTCTCAGACCTAAGAATCAACCTTGACAGTCATCCCTGCTCAGGGGSAGAGCCTGATGTGCACCTGCTGCCATGCCAGAGTGCTCAGCGRGCCCATGGCTTTAATGCYRTGTATTYGGAGAGAGATAATTAACTAAGAGGCATATTTGCATACTAGCTGTATTTTGGAATGGTGAATGCTCTGCTAGCCCTTAGATGTTGAAGACTTATGGCCCTTAGCTGTTGAGCAAGATTCAAGGCCCTTTAACTGTGGTGTTATCAGTAAGTCAGATGCATCCACCACAACCATCACTGGTGGTTAATGCTTAAGCAGGTAAAGGGGAGAGGGGGATCCCATGGCCACACCAGTATTACTGAATTCTCAAGCATTAACATATGATCTCCCTCCAGGGCCCTCCAAATATCTTGTGTGGTTTGCACTGTCAAGCATTTATTTCAAATAAAACACTGAATAAAATGGGAGGGTGGTCTACTGGATCAGTGAAATACTTGTTGAAAGAATAAATGCATTGTTTCAAATTCTTTTTTAGGGAATAAAAGGGTTTTTTCCTTGCTACCTTATGTCATGCATATGTACAGTGCCAGTAACTCCTGTGCAAAATGAATCTACAGAGTCTATACCACTGTGTCTAAACACATTCCAAGACAAGCCAAGTGATCATAGCTGCTGAATTACAAGCAGCTTGTGTTCAGAGACCCTGTGGTTGGTATGCTAAATGGATTAATTATTCACATTGATTATATTGATCCACAGGGCCTCCCTGATCTCTCCCTCTGAAACAAAAAAACCAAACATACTCCTACTGAATTTGAACTTTAGAAGAATATAACTATTTTATTTTTTTAGTTCTTTTCAAAGAGCATTTTAAAAAGAAGGGTTCAACTTTTTTTCAATGTGAAAATATCTTTCCTTAAAATATGAATTAATCTGACAATAGAACTTTGACTTTTCAGATGCAGGATGCATTGCATACTTGCTGTCTATACCCTAACAGGTTTGTCACTGATAGCTAGCCTCTTACCCAGCTTCTATMTAAAATCCCTCTACCACCCTCATACAAAACTTTTACAAACATGTTACATGGCTTTTGAGCCCAGGATGTCTCAAGGGTTTGTATGAAGCATGCCARGTTTTTCCTTAAGGCAGTTTTTAATCCATTTCTTTTAGAGTGGAAGTATAGCTGAGACCACAAAATTAAATTTATTTTCCTCTCCAGTGTCATTTTACAATTGCCCGAGTTTCTATTTTCTGTTTGTAGTGCTTATTCTCTGAGCTCCAACACCCTGGAGGCCATCTGTGGGTTTATAGACAGCTAGATAATCATTCCTTTCAGCCAGCACAATTTGGATGGTCCTCGCCACACCATRCATAAAGACCTGCCTCAGTGTGCCATTACCTTGCGGAGGATCAGAGCCCTGTTGTCGTGCGAGTTCAGCAAATGCTGCTGTGGGAAAGGCACTCCTCAGCAGCAGCAGCATGAAAGTACATTGGAAAGCCTGGTAGAGGCAAGGTTCAAATGTACATTGTTGCACTGCTACACAAAATAACAGTAYGACACACTGCAATTGCAAAGGGAARAAGAAGAGGGGCTTTACTTGAAAATCAGTGATACAGATACAAAAGGAAAAACAGGCAAAGATTGGTGGAGAAAGCCTCCACCTCTACACACACACTGGTTAATACAAATGCTTGTTAAGAAAATCTACCCTACYGAAAGSAATRTAAACATCAAAGCTCATTAGAAAAACAACACCTGTTGTTTACRTAAAGGGAAAAATCTGCCTCTAAACTATAGTTTAGCAGAAGGCTTAAAAATTCAGGGTGACATACATCCTYAGGATACCYGTGCAATGGTAATCCGTGGCRTGTTTYGTCTTTGTCCCTCTTTGGTATGGAGTTYAGACACGTGCTAGCCCCAGACTTCACAGCTGATTGTTGTGCATAGCAGGCCCTCTCAAAGGGTTAGCTAGAYGTTTCCTACAACAGGCRGAAGGTACAGACAGCATCAYTGGGAAAACACATTTWAAAATACAAAAAAAAATTTWAAAAAAAGTACTGTGTGGAGGAAAGGCACTTAACCTTGGAAAGAGACYACTTTGATGAAAAAAATCTGGCACTTGGGTTAGTACCCTTAAAGGCATATTATGACAGTCCAAAGAGGAAACAACAGCCTCAGAGAGAAAACTGTTGCAAAATCAAACCAAAAAATGAAACTGCAGCCTGGTAAACAGCCAATCCCACTAAATCATTTCCATAAGGTAAGCTGTGAGGAAACATTATATGCTGGAGAAATTAGAAATTCAAGGCAACAGTAAGAACAAGCTCTATTCAGCCCAATCTACAGCTTTACTTCATTYATCAGCAACCTGTGTATTCAGCCATCAATCTGAGACTCTCCACAGATAGGCAACATTTCTCCCTAGGTTACAAAATCTGACCCTTTTTCTGCTGCATGTTAGTTTCAGAGGATTTGATCCTGATGTAACCCTCTAAACTAATGCTAATAACAATTTTSTGGTTTTAGCATATTCCCTCAATTCCTCCAGTGATGCTGCACTACTGTTTTCTACCTCATGAAATCTGAAATTCTTTCTGGACTGCATCCAGGCCAGCAAGCTGACTAGCAGCAACTCAGAAAAAGCCAATGCTTTGAAACTAAATTATGATACTTGATACTAATAATTAGAGGAAAGATTTATCCTGTCTAGCAAACCATACTATGAATTTTAAAAAAGGGCAACAAATGYTCTGTTCTGTATTCTGCCAGAAAGAATTCTTTTGGCCTCCTGGGAAAAAAACATACAGCTGGGAAAGAAAGCTAAAGACCAGTATTCACAATTAATCTTTAAAGAAAGAATAGCAAACGAATGAATACAACTAAACAGGTCAGCATTGAATTCTCTCAGGCATTTCTGGAAAGCAAAAYATCCACACAAAGCACCTCTCATTTCCATTGCACATTGAGGACTAGCCATGGAGATGATAAGGACACCTCATAATGACTTGTTCAAGGAGAGAAAATCCTCTGTGTTTTAATGCCATAAGTGGAGAAAAGAAATCTTATTCTCAGGTTTGTGTGGAGTCATGGTCTAACAGCATTATTGTACCTACACTTGTATAGTCAYATAGGCAGTGACACCTTTGAGGCTAAGGCCCCAGGCTATGACCACTCTGCAGAACTGCAGTTTCTTCCACCAGGAAATTCAAAGTCAGCATACTGACAGCTATGTCAGTCTAGAGTTGGACTTGGATCCTCTCCTTCATTTGAGTGTTGTCCAACTAAAGGTTATGAGCACGCATCACAGATCTGTTTCCAACAGAAGACACCCTGGTTATGCTAGAATTAAACATGTAACATTGAAATGTACACTGCATRTATCATGCACACAGTAAGTAGCACCATGAAGCACTTGTCTTTATTTTCCCTCTTAATCTACTGTATCCAGTCTTTTTCCTAATGTCCTATTTTGTCTTCAGAAATCACCAATTTAATATCCTCCCCAATATCTCCCTTGGTTTTTCTGAGCATCCTACTTACCACTTGTCCCAATTCAGATWCTGACCAGTCAATATTGGTGAGAATGAYCAGAGGTACCTTTTGTTCAGAAAATATGAAATATCTTGTAATTTAGCAGGCAGTGAGGCACACAGTACATGAAGGTTTTGTCTCTGACTTCTCAACAAACCAGTACCCAAAGAAACAAAAGTGAGAAGCTACCTACAAAAGGGACAGAGCACCCAGCACAGGCTTCTTGCAAGCACGAAGGTACCACGCACCTTGGTGGATTCTGTAATACAGACATACCATGAAAACAGTATTAAGAATGACAGAGAGTGGAGAAAAACACAGGTCTTTAACAATTTTTTTATACATGATAATATGCTCAATTACAGGCCTTTACCTGACAGAACTGCTGTTTTATGTTTCTAAAGCTCAAAAAAACTCCCATTTCTATCTGGATACAGTGCAATGATAAACAGCTATTTTAGCTGCCGTTTTTACAAAATTAGTGCTTAAAAAGTAACAGAAAAGGCATGTTTTCCTGTAAGTGTCCAATGTCTTCTGGATTTCTTTGTATCTGTTCCTTCTGTTTTCATTTTGATATTTTATGTGTGAGGTGGTTTTATAAAAGTCTGTGGTGATGTTAGGAATGGACTCTACCAGCAGATATACCATTCATCAGTAGTCATCATCAGCAGGAAGAGTCATCTAGCCATGATTACCAGCTTGGCTGGATAAAAAGTGTCTACATTCAGGGAAACATTTGTTAAGCCATAATTGTTTTGTGCAGACTAAAGACTGCAGCAGGCAATTTTCTTCTACTTTTGAATCACTCCTTAGCCTTCTCTGTCATCAAACACAGACTCACAGAATATTTTGAGTTAGAAGGCMCCCACAAGTGTTATTGAGTCCARCTCCTGGCCCTGCTCAGCACCATCCCTAAGAATCACACCATGTTCCTGACAGCATTGTCACAGGAAGAAAGAAATGGTCATTGTCATCTCCTTTGTCAGATGATCCCCACCCAAGCTGAATCCTTGGAGCACCTTTCTGATAATAGTTCACATCGTATTTTTCCTCTCTCAGTGTATTATAATTAAGAACACAACATGAGAACAAAATACACTGAAAATTCCAAAAGTAGGATTCTTCTGTAACATCAGTCACTGTTTACTGGGGGAAATTATTGCTGTTTCTTGCATTTAATCTATTGTGAAATGAAAGTATTACTTTGAACACTTGATCTGAAAAATGAATGCAGCAGACAGAGCTAGCAGATGCTAGCTACATAATCTGCACTCTGCTTTCAAGCACACAGGTGATTGTAGATCACCATTAAGATAAATCAGAGAAAGACTGGGCTCTTCAAGAGAAAAATGCTTATATTTTACTTGGAGTGAGTATAGCTCTGCAACTGAACTTTCTGGAACAGCATACTGGTATCTCTACTGCCTCTCAGCTCTGCTGTTTGAAATTTTTGTGGTTTAACATTCTTGTAACTTGTTTCAGTACCTTTTCCATGCAAAATAAACCTTGCTTTGAGCTAGCAGAAATGAAGTCTGAAGTGAAAGTGAATTATATACTTTYGGATACAGCATCAAACACCTAGGCACACAGTCTATAAAATGCCAATGTAGCAACTGTGTGAAAGATGTTACAGCAAAGTGTAGGGGTCAGCAAGGYGATTGACTGGCTCAATTAGACAACTAAAACGCTGTGAAACAATCATGGAATTCGTGTCTCAGAATGTCACTAAGAGCAGGAAATTTTTATTAAGCAGCTTATTTTCAGTTGTGTTTCTAGAGATCTTTTCTTGGTATATATTCTTTGTTCTCTGCTACTTAACATCATTATCAGTCTCCTGGAAGGCAAGGACCTGGATATGATGATATTCTGGAGGCATGAAAATTTCATTTCAACTTTYAGTTCATTTCAACAAGGCCAAATATAAAGTCAGACATGGTAACAGCAAAAATCCTCCATYTACTATAGTCTGTTCTGTCAGATAGTGACTCTAAAAGATTAAAGAGCTACAGCAACTAATAGGCTGCATGTGAGCTTTTAATATGATGCTCCATCCAATAGAATAGCACAACCCTTTAGATGTAAAAGTAGGTGAATACCAAATAAGAGCACACCTACCTAACACAAGTATGATTGCTGTCATGTCTAGTCTTATATCCTCAGATCAAGAAAAATGTTGAAAAGGAGTTACCAAAGGAGCAGAGAATCACTGGAGGATGAAAAATATGTACAGACCAAAAGTCTCCAAGCGCTTAGTGTATTTATCTCAAAGAGAAGCAAAGAGGTGAGTTGATCACAACCTGTATGTGGATACACAGAGAACAGAGCACCTCACTCGAGCAGATGTGGGTTAACACACTTCAATGGCTAGAAACTGAAATCAGACAATTTCRACCTAGAAAGTGGATAACATCTGAAAGTAATTAATGATTAGATTTCTAAGAATTGTAGAAAGGCTTTTATTCAACATGGGTCGCCATTTTTTTTAAAAGGTGTCCTCTAGTTCAAATGCAGCTGTCTAGGTTTCAACAGGAATGAATACTGCCAGGTCCTACAGTTTCATTATGAAAAAGGTTAGATTAGATAGTCACAGTGGGTTTTGGAAGCCTTTAAGCATATTAGACCTACCATGAGGAGCTTCAGATTATTTGTGACAGGATRGCATAGACAGCATGGAATAGGACGAACAATGCAGAAACTTTTCTTTAGGAAAGAGAAATGACTTTAGTGATCTACAGAAATAGCTTGTGTCAGAATTAGCACTCAGAGCAGATGTAGGGCAGATAACCCCCATCATTAAGGGCACAAGTCTATGAAATATTCCTGGAAGGGGATTATTCTTATTAAAAKTGTTATCTACTGGACTCCCACAATGAGGTTCAACATCTTAATGTGCAGCCAGTGTATCACCATGGTCTCTGTTGCTGAAAAATGCTGGTGTGCACAGTAATGGYTATAGGTAACCAGCAATGATACAGAAGTTGCCCTCATACATCCTRGTATTGGAATATGCACAGATGGCTCTAACCCACCAGTGTTCTCTGCTTCTTAATATATGTCACCTTTCAGCATAATAGAAGACATTARTCATTTGAGAATATCTATGAAATTTATGACATTTAGGATACGAGATTTAGAATACAACTGAATCCTGGAATACAGAGTCGGGAGTATAGCATATGCAACCCCCTCCTCTCAAATTCAGTTTGTACAGAACTAAAATAAGGACAACTGCCTTACCAGTACATTCCAGTACTCCTCATCAGTCTYTTCTGAATTCCAGCTAAGGACAACACAGTGTCAGCAGCACCAAAAGCATTAAAGACATCAATTAAGAAATACAAAAAATGGTAGAGATTAATTCCTACAGAACCCTAAAAGTTGAGTCTCTACAAGCTCCTTAAAATATTCTATTCTGATGGAGAATTTTTAATGGAAAAGCTTTCCTATGAAGTAATGAAACCTCTACTCTTTTTACTCCTCAGCTCTATTTTCTCCCTTCCTAAGACTACTGACAATTTTGATATATATATTTTAAAGGATTTAAAATWAATTRTTTCACTCTGAAAACTGGAAATTAGGCATTTTGTGATATGACTTGAAATGTTTTTATTTTTTATTAAATAAATGTAAAATAATGTGTGCATAATATGTCTYATGGGAGCTACAGTCTTGGTGTYCATTCCTTCTTATATTATCCAGACTCTATTAAAGGCTGTAAGCAAGCAAAGAGGAAAGGAGAAAAAAAAATTGACCAGTACTCCCCCTATCTTTTAACATCATCTGCCTTAGAATATATTTAATACAGTCTCATGGTTGAGAGTTTCTATATAYGTATCATTTYTGCATATTTGGCCTTTCACAGAMAGTAGATAATTTAGTTWGACTTTTCTATGGTTACCTTTTGGTGGCCATTTCAACAACAGTTAATGAGAAGAACCTTGCKCACAAATGTTATAAATAATGTAAACAAGAACTCATTCCTATTTCTTACCTTGTCAGTATTGGGATTAGAAGCATTTTCCATTACTATTAGCAGCTACTGTTTACAGAGAGATATTCCTGCATTCAGCACAAGTTAAACAAGATCTACTTTTTTTTTTTCTTTTGGTCTACAGTCTGTGGTCAATCTACTTCAAAGGCACTTTGCTAAACYAGAAACAAAGCTAAACCCTTTCTTCCTTGCCCATGTCCTTTGTGTGAAAGATGTTACAGCATCTTTCTAGATACCTAGCCTTCAGTTAAGCACCACAGACATGTAATTTAGGCTTGTAACAGAGATCTGAACAACTGAATAAGCTGCAATCTTTTTTCATTTCTTTTTTGCATACTCATCTTCCGGAATGAATAATCCATGGTCAAGTACAGAGGAAAGAAAGAAAATTAACATGAAGGGAAATCTAGAACTGAAATTTAGGAGACTGACAAGATGTTTAGGCTTTGCAAAACTGAAAACACATGCGGAAGTCTTTGCATCTTCAGTAACACACACACATGGTCTGCATAATACCATGAACCTTTTTCTTTGTAGCTGAGCCACTTACGTGAGTTTTATTCCCCAGCTCATTCTTGGAAACGGATTCCCACTAGGACATTAATGGTACAATCTGTAAACCCTTTTTGAACCAGATTTTAGAAACCTGCTACTGTTTCTCCTGCAAGAGTATCTTTTACCTAGACCACTTACTGCATTCTGTTCTCAATGCAATCCAATGAACAAATTTTGGCACAGCTGAGCGAAAAGAGTAGGAAAAGGATAAAAAGACTAGAGGTAAAGTGGATAAGGTTCTATTTAAGCTGCCATTGTTACTGGGGAAARAAAATTAAAATGATGCCTAGAACAACCATTTAGTCCTAAAACCTTTTCCCCACTCCTCTGCTRTGACAATTTTTTTTTTCCTTTCTCTTCTGAGACAAGCAGGAAAAGTATTATTTTATTGYCTTTTACCAGCTCAAAAATCTCAGAGAATGAGAGAGAGCAGGGACTTCAAGATCATAGCATAAAATTTGCCACGAAAATATTTAGTACTATCAACATTGAGGAAAACTGCAGGTTATGAACATTTTTATTTAAGGACAGAGCAGATTAGGAGGCACTGATAACTATGGAAAATGAGTTGTGCCTCCTGAGAATTATCTTTCTTCCTCAGAGGAAGAGGATTCCTGATGTTCTCCATCTKCCCCTTCCTACACTCATTTAGTGGCTGTCAGAGATGGGGTAAAATCAGTTGCTACTCCTCCCAAGCTCTTCACATGGAGTACATAACCAGAGCAGGATGAGAGCTCTGCCCACAGGAATGCTTTTTTGCATTCTTTCTTCTCTGAGTGTTCACAGGGCAGCCAGAGGGAACTTAGACTTTGTTCTCCATGCCTTAATTGCAATCACTTCTAAGACATGACACAGGTATTCCTACAGACTCTTCTGCCAATGAACAAAAATRATTTTATGAGCTGTGGTGCAAAACTCTAGTGCGAACTCTAGATTTAAATAACATTCCTAAAAAATGTACAGACTGAAACCACTTTGTCAGTAAGTAAAAGTATAATGTTAATTAAAATGCATTTGGAGGTCTTTATATGCAAATTAAATTACATTATTTTGGCAGGATCATCATTTTTCATTCCATCTAACAGTAACCAGGATGATGCAAACACTATGCCTGGAATCTATAAGATGAAATTTTAAAATCTGCTGAGACCTAAAACTGCAAAGTTTGGATTTTGACCAAATGACCCAGTAGAGCTTACTACAGTGTTCTTTCTGGAAATCTTAGAGCAATAATGCTTGGTTTAATTATGTAATAAGCAGGTAGAAATCATTTGTTTCAAAATGTTTCTTAAGTCAGGAAGGAGATGCTGCATACCTTTGCAAATAAATTTTGTATTTCTCTTGACAGGAAGGTTACCTGTCAAAAAGAAATTTTTTGATCCCGTTTCATTTTTTGTTAAAATTCAACCTCATGCTGTTACACGAAGACAACAAAATATATGCCATGTTTTCCTTTTCCTTAATTTGCCTTGCAATCTTTTTCCAAAAGGATCGATAGATTTGATAGACGTGTAGTGGAACACAAGTGCTTTGAATACTGCATTTCTGGCTCAGACTTCACCCAGGTCAAACAGGAAAGACTGATCAACTCATGTTGCTATCAGATAGGTGCCACTGTGTCTCCAGTAAGGAGTATGGAGCACTCAGCTCACTTCCCAAAGGCCAAACATCGCTGGCTCAGAACACACYGCTGCCACATCTGATACTAATTGGAAAATGCTACGCCTCTCTCATGACAGGGAGAGAAGCAAGTGATGAGTCAAGGAGAAAGAACAAACCTGTCATTATCTGAGATGAAGGTAAGCATGACACCTTGGTGATRCAAGCAATGTCACTGCCCAGGTGTATGGTTTTGTAGATAAAAGGTCTTCAGAGTTGTCAGTGTAGGACCGTCCAGAGACACACCTACTCATTAAAACTAAACAAAAGCCTCTTTTTGAGCAAGACCACAGATTTTTCAAAGAAACCAATTAAGGAGAAAATAATGCTTTTACATTATAGGAAAAAGTGATATGCCATGACTTTTACAYTCTTATTCAAGCAGTTTTGCAATTCAGAAACTAGACACTCTTCTTATTTAAAGTATTCAATGGTAGGTTGCTAGTTTGTGTTAATCTTGTCTTATTCCCTATCCCTTCTTAAAAAGCAAAGGAAAATGCTTGAATTGTAACTTTCTATGCTTTTTGTCTTTTTTTTTAATAGACTTTTAAGCTGGAAGTTATGCATCTTTTTTTAGACTCCTTTCATTAAAAATCACTGCACACATACATTTCCAGGAAAAGAAAAATACAATTTGATTCATGTATTTCTGCAACAGCTAGAATAAGTTTGTGGWTTCATTYGCCTTTTCTTCCATAACTCAACACRAGAATATCTCAGAATTTTAGAATTGTGGAACTGTGTAGCCTTTCATTAGATCTAYTGAGTCCATTCACACTGTAAATTCCTGSTTATAAATTCAAATTTATAATTATAGATCTTCTGAAATAAAAAAGCTCACTTCCTTCTATAACTAGAGTGCATTTGATTAAAAAATAAATTAAYTTCATTCATTTAAAAGTGTCTGTAAGTTAATATGTTGTAGACATTATATAACAATAAAGATATTTCAAAATAAGGTMTTGTCTCRATCATCACTAATACTCAGYCARTGCTCCTGGGACTGTGTTGGTGAGCAGTATGCTAAGTCATTTTCACTGATTGTTTCAGGATTACATGGTCACCTGGTCAGTTTGACTCTTGCAGAAAATATATTTGCTACTCATTGTTTTGTACTGAAAAAAATTTACAAAGTCATCATCCAGAKTGAAAAAAATAAATGCTTTTTATTGTACATCTAAGGAAACCTAAACAAATTCAAGTGACATTTCCAATTAAATAAAGGTGACTTTTTAGATGATTGCACAAGAATGGAAATCTATAGACATGAAAAAGAAAGAGAAAAATGAAGATGATATTTGAAAATAGTTCATTARCATATTTAGGAAAAAAAGTTTAAATTAGTTTCATAGAAAAGCTGAATACCAGTAAAACTGTTCTAATATATTTTTACCCCTACTTTAATGTGCTAAGTCTTCTAGCATTTTGCAGCTTAGAACTAGGTTAATTACTTAAAGTTCCTTAAATGCTATATGATGTTTTCACTTAATTAACATAAACTTGATATATGTTAGTAATTAAAAAAAAATAAACCCAATGAAACAAATAAAAAAAAAAAAAAAAAAAAAAACCACCACAACAAACAATCTTAGGCAGCACTAAAATTGCTGATTTGCAGTTTGCTCCTAAGGATACACAAATTTATTCTTACATCCCCCCGAAGGACCAAATTTCAGATGATTCAATAAATCCAACATTTAGAATCTGTAAAAGGAAKCCATTTGCAATTAATGTTAATGTCTAAATGCAGTTAGTTGTACTGTACTGTTTCATAAGTGATATGCAAAAAAACTTTAYTCCTTAGAGAAAAGAGACTAGTATTATTCAAATGATTTATTTCAATCCTTCAATCCTTCACATTCCTGCTGACACAGGTGGCTCCTATTTTGATATCAAATTGAAATACCATGTTCTTCAGCCTTGTCTACAAGATTACAGACTCATACTCCAGACTCAGACTGTTACATAAATAATTTCCTTGAATTTCTATATTTTTACTCATTCAAGGACCTTAGAAGATTTGTTTTCCAGCTTTCCTTCTSCTTGATCTAAAATCTAACTTTCATCCTTTTATAAGAGTCCAGCTTAACATATCTGTTATTTGGACTTGTGACATTTTCAAACTTACATTCTTTTGTACATCAGTGTGAGAATTTTGACTGAGCTCTAAACATATTTGTAAGATTCACTATGGTCTTTCTGTCTGGGCAAGTTAACAGATTGAAGTGCTTGATCATTTCCACTGAAAGCACTCTGATAGCCTATTTCATACAATCCAGAGTCCTGGAGGAAATAAGAAAGATGAAGCAAATTCAAGAGAGGAARCACCACATCACAACAGAGGGTTTCCATTATAATAGCTGAAGCACTGCCCTAAAATGGTCATAAATATGTCCTTTGATTTCAGCTAAGTCTGTACATACACTTACTCWGATAAGTTACTAATAAATAATTATGYTCTTAAAATTCCCAATMTAATTAATATATTTTTAAACCMCTCYCCTACACTCTGAGACACATACATRTGTGTGACATTTCAGCACTGTGAGGGTGGTGAGGCATTGGAAGARGTTGCCCAGGGGAGTTGTGGATGCAGAAGTGCTCACAGCCAAGTTGCATGGTGCTCTGAGCAATCTGGACCATTGGAAGGTGCCCCWGCCCATGTCAGGATAGTTGCAACTAGATGAGCTTTAAGGTCCCTTTGAAAGAGAAATAATACARAGAAATACATATGTATATTTATCTAGATATCCCAGAGTCAAATATTAAAAAATATTCTTTCCTCATGTTTCAGTCTTCACCTCACTTGTGTCTGTGACATTATAATATTAGTCACTCAGAAATGCTGGTGTTACTCATAGGCAAACACATATTTGCACATCTCAAGAGTCTCCTATTTGTACTAGAGTTGCTTGTACCTGAATATCATTTATGCTCCAATTACTAATTTTTAGGTGTTCATTCCATGAGAAGAAATTRTGATATGCATCCAACAACAAAGTGTGACTRAACAACAGATAAAATGAACACTGAATATTTTTTAAACAATTAAAGAATGGAAATTTTATCATGTCCTACTTGGCAAGAATTAATAAATGCTTAATCAAATTTCAGAACACATGACTGGACAACAAATGCTACACTAAACRAAAAACTCCCTCAAATATTTTTTTAATTATTATTTTTAGTACATGTTCTTTGACTTCTTGTATTCATTATCTTATAAGGGTCTAATGCAAACTGCTGTCAACTGGAATGTCTTCAGTGACTTTAAAMAGGCTCTAAATCAATTGCTGAAATTATATAAGTGCTGCTTAAATCCAGTCATTTACACTAATGCTGCTGGAAATACAGCAGAGACCTTAGTGATCTTAACAAAATAATTATGGTGTTGGTAAAATTCTTATCTGAAAGGGGAACAGGAAGACCAGACATGCTAATTCACTGAGGAGGAAAAACCCCAGGAAAAATAAGGGAAATATGCAGAAAAATCTGGAAAAAGTTGGAGAGGGATATTTTTCATTATTACAAAATGTGGTAAACAATAAAAGAAAAAAAAATCAGAGGAAAAAGGAAAATACATCCTATGAAATATTATTGCAACAAAATACACTTAAAATCATGAATTTAGACMTATATAGGAACAGGCAAAGAAAAATCAAAAGACAGAAACTACTTAAAAATAAGCAAGAGAGAAGTAAACCCTTATATTTCAGCCATAAAAAGATTTCTCCCTATTGGAAAGTTTTTAAAAAATGTTGCCAGCAAGCAGATTACCTTATTGTTCTCTGAAACAGCTGTTTCATGTGGCTCACAGATAGCAAGTGGAAAGCAATTGTTCTGTTATAGCTTTTTTCAGACATGTTCTGAAAATATTTTTCAGACATGTTCTTTATCCAGACATGGATAAAGAAGGTCTTGCTTAAAAATCTTCAGTATCATCTTAAAACTATTGCAAAGTTTGCAACCAGACTTTTACCTAGTTGTCTTTTCTAGATCATCAGCATCAAGTCATCCTTGCATGCTAACTTCAGTTTAGTATTATATGTATGGAAAAAGAAGGTGAATAGTTATATCTCCCAATGAAGAGGAGAAAGGTGTATCCATATGAGTGTTGCACTACCTTCTGTGCTTTCTCCATAGCTGTATTATGAGATGTATTATTTGCAGTCTTGATTTTTTTTTTTGGTTCCCTTAGGTTCACATGAACTTGTGTTGGCTTCATGCCAACTAAGCAGAAGCTCAGAGATTGGGGTAGGAGTGTGTGTATGTGTATAAGTTTACACATTTTCTGACCTTAGGTAGTGAAATGGCAACTCCAAGTAAAAATTTCAGATCCAAAAGCCACATCCTACAGGGGCATGTGTTTGGGCACAGAGCGGTTCATTCATTTCTGGTCTGAGGAAAAAAAAAAACCAAAACAACCCYGAAAGCTCTTGAGCTTTGGGATACCATCAGCACTAGAGCAGTCTCATGAGGAGTTTGAGAAGCTTGCATTAACTCAGACATTAGTCACACCTTTGTTGATTTTCTACGTAATGTTGAATAAGATTAAAATTTTAGCAATAGCTTTTCCATACTATAGGCTTTTGACTGCTGACAACTATTTAGTTTAGTACTGATACTTCTACTTCAATACCAACTAACTTGTTTCAAAAATAACCATAAGATAGCTYAAAGATCACCATCCTGAGAGAAAGCATTTTGCAGGATGATGGGTAAGAAGTATAAACTCTAAAATTACTGGTCAGGTTAAAGTAGAATTAAAGTACAACTGAGTACACCCAGAAGGATGAAATGCTACCTCAAATATYCTAGTAGGAAAAAATAATTAGTCCTTTAAAGTTATCCAAATTAATCAAGAATAATAGGAGAGAGAATATATCAGATTCCCCTTCCTCTTTCCTTCTTTAATTGCCTTCATTTTATATGCAGATACAAATTAGCCTTAGATCACACTTGTAAAATATTAAAACTCCAGTGAGATTGCTGTTGGGCTAACTTGTATTCAGAAATAGATTGCACATTTGATGCTTCTTTTTAAATATAAAAAGCAAAAAATGCTTATTTTATTTGAGGATTTAAAAAAAAAAGTTTGTATTTATTTCTTAGCATTTAGAGCTAAGATTTTTRCACCTCTTTGTGACTCTGAAGGTAAAGATGTATTAAACAAAAAAAATCAAAGACCTGATTAGGTTACCCAGATAATCTCCTTCCAGTATGAGATAAAAGAATGTTGTTATTTAGTATTTCTGTTGTCATGATAAACCAAAACCCTGCCACTGACTCATAGTACAAACAGTGCTGTGATATTACTTGCCTGTTGGAATCACACTCTGGGTTTTGAGACAAAGAAAATACTGAGGACATGCTAAAAATAGAGAGGTATAATTGGATACATTAGCAATCGTAGTGAACGCAGTAATCATGAGTGATTGCCAGGATAACTATTCTTCTGTTTGCCTGTGCCTAGCACCTCTAAATACATTCAGCCTTGAAAATCCCATCTATAGAGCAGGCATTGCTATACTAAAGCCCCATGAGGTTGAATTAATTGTGTTCTTGTAAGTCACACTTCCAGGAGTGTTTTTTTCATCAGAGTAAGCCACAGTGTTAATGCCCTGTATTTGTACTTGTATTTCAATGCAGAAAACACCTTGGTTTGTACTATTTCAAAGCACTTAAATATAAACCTAAATTTAARGCACTAGGAATCTTCCTGATTATAATGACACTACTCGTGTGTTTAAGGTTAAGTATGTTCTTCAATGTTTTGCTGTGTTAGGACCTCAGATATTATCACTGCTTTGTTGGGGAATGTGCAGGTGCGAATGAAAGAGACAAAACACATCACTTGCATGTTTTGAGCTGTAGTATGTGACTTTTCATATATTAATATTGCCTGAGATGAAAAAYATACATGAAACACAAGGACAAGGAGAGAATATTTTTGTTCTGCATCTCAGAAGTCCCAATAAATGTGAGATTGGGAAGATTGATTTTACATACAGTATCTTCCTGTTTCATTATAAAGCCACAGAAACTTCATTTTWAAAAAAGAATTATTACTTCTGTTTGATTTATCAATAATGCTTTTGCTGTAATTATGGCAGAAATAATGAATGGATCTCCTGTCTGCCATGAATTATGCCACCTTGTGAACAGCCAGCCTGGTGGGYTTTAATGATGCTTCAGACAAATTAAACATATTAAAGTTTGTTATACACAGCCACTTCCAATGTAACAGAACTAAAGATCAATTTCTGAGCCAAACTTTTATGCAAAATATCGCTTGAAAACAAGATTTTTTAAAAAGTGCTTCTAATTTCTCCCATTGCCAGAGGAGSGATTGACACAGGTTTGGAGAACTGRTGCCTGATATCTCATTGCTCTACATGCCACCAGTGAAAGCTGCTCACCCTGCCCCACACTGCATCATTTCTTGTGGTTCAGGATGATTCAAATCAAGTGATGATTGATGGTGATATTACTCAGTGAGAAGGAAATGTAGCAGGATCCAGCCCCTCAGAACACCATCAGCTGCATCCTTCTTTGAATGGAAGGAATATGTCACAATTTTTGTCAGACAACAGGTAACCTTCAGAAGACCTTATTCTTAATTTCAGAGCAATTTTCTTTCTAAAAATTTCATAATGGAGAATAACCTGGCTACACTAATGGTGTTAGAATGAAGGATTTCTGGGCCTCACTTTGTATTWTTCCTGGCCAGTTGGAGTGGTTACGCCTGTCACCTCATCACTAAATCCAGTAATGAAAATGGACCTTTTAATGAGTTACATACAATGCATAATTGCTGCAAAACTCTAACATCTTCCATGCAAATAATTCTTTGGAGATCATTAATTAGATTTTGAGGAATATTAATTTCTCCAATCTGAAAAAATATATATATTACTACAGGGAAACGGGCTTGAATCATTTTTAACTATGATAAAATTACAGTCTGTGACAATTAATCAAGTGGAGCACAAGAGAGCCTGGTTTAAAATGAAAAGTWTACTGTTAATACTGCTTCCCATGGTTACAACCAATTAGTATGCATAAATAGTATTTTAAGAAGACTATAAGTTATCAGTGCTTCAGAATATTTCCTGTTTGCTCTTTTATGTGCAAATAGCACAGATACTGATAATTCGGAACTACTCCTGTGGCAACATGATTCTAGGAACATATTTCTAAAACATACAAATTTTAATCAGTGCCCCAAGAGTGCATCTATTTGTATCACAGGGCAGCTACAAAACAGCTTGAGTTCAGGCTATTAAAAAAAAAAATGAGAGAGAATAAGGCCAAGTGATTTTACTCTAACAAAACTGTGATCAAGACACTTGAGTACAAACAGAGGTGCCCCTGGGGCATCATAGAAACTTACTGTAAAGCATTGAAATAATGTTACAAAGTTAATTTTATTAAAATTTACAATACTGACTTCTCCATCATTCTCACCTTAAATGAAGCACTGAGAAAAAAGTTGATCCAGTTTGCAAGATTGTAAATAGCCACAGATTGTTTTCTGAATACTTAAAGGACACTCTGCAATGGAAACAAAACAAACAAACAAAAATCCTCAGCAAAAACCACAAACAATTGTGTTGCATTGCCATTAAGTGAAGCCTTTTTTCTGGAAAGCTAAGGCAAATAATTTGCTTATATGTAAAATCAGAGCAAAACACTGTGCCCAGATGCAGTCACAGAAATCCAGACTATCTTTTGTGAAGTCTTAGAGTTGCTCCACCTACACCTAGTGTAACTGAGATGAGGATTTGAGAATTGATAACAGACTGGCACTTCAATTCCTGTTGATCCCAAGCATTGAATTCTGCAGGTGAAGAACCCCAGCCTTGCCTTTGTACCACRTTGGTGGGTTATCAGGGTTCTCCCATCTTTCTTTATCCTGTTTCACCATAGGGGTATACAACACCCTCCAGAAATCTGAAATATTCTCAGRGAACTAAAACTGTCATTTTTATGGGCAAAGTGGTGGTAGTGGCAGTGATAGTGGTAGCACCAGTGAGAGTGATAGTGGCAGTGTCTTTGAGAGGTGACATCCCCAGCTACAGGACGGGTGGCAACACTGACAATTCCAGGAGCCAGCACTGAGCAATTGTGTTTCCTTCCTCTCATGCACGGTGCAAGCAGGGCTCTGAGGCTATCTGTAATTTATTCATCACGTGCTCTACTGCATGTCCCAAGATCAGCAGAGGCAGGACAGTGATGAGCAGCCACAAGAAGCAAGATGCGCTTCCAGCTCTTCCAGCCCAGATACCGCACAGGCACCTCACAGCTTAYTCTGAACATTCTTCAGCTCAGAGTCCAGCCCTTGGGGTGAAAGGCTCCTGTCATCATCCCTGATGTATCCTTCCTTATGCATGARTGTATATTTTCCATAAACCTGCATTGCCCTTGACTTTCTTGCAATARCAACTGTGAATAATAGTGACAAATAGTTTATTGGCGTTTTCTCAGAGGGCAGTCTGAGACATCTGATTGCTCAACATTACTTTTTATGCTAAGATCTAAGCAACTATCTGTGATACTGATAGAATGCTGTGGCCTCGGGCAATCACGACTTTTTTCTACTAAGAATATTTATCCTTATGTTAAACTTTAAATATTCATAAAGACTCTGAGAGACAGGATAGATCTTTCTGAAGAGTCCACAATAAATAAGTAAATAAATTTTGCACATTATTTTCTGCTAACTCAAATCCCTTCCTTTCYAAACACAAGTACAAAACACTATAAATGGGAGCAGATACTTCTTTTTCATAGAGAGGTGTAATATCATGTATCAGACTTCTCATGGGAATGAAAAAGCTTTTACCTTCTAATTATTTTTCTTCTTGTACATTGAACAAATTATTAGAAAACATGCTAATGACAGAAACTAAATGAATATCTCTGTGGGTCTGTAGCTCAGAATTTTCTTAGTTACAAAGAAAAAACCATRCAGAATCATTCATAGTTGTTTGTACTTCACGGTAATTTAAGAGTCTCACAAGTATATTTAAATCACCACAACTGTATTAAATTATACTTCCTAGTAATACAGATTATATGTTTGACTGTATTGGGCATAAACTGTATTTAACATCATATTATCTCGTATTAAAGAGAAAGTAAGATGTGCACAACACTATTCAGCATGATTCAAGTTCAATAATTATACTTTTCCTTCAATGAGAGCCAGTTAGTGCAAAATCTCTTGCTGCAACAAAATCCTTAAACTGTATTTAATGTGTTCAAAGWAGAATTTCTTCCAAATACATACTCAGGTGAATTTTGTCCGAATAGGATGATATTGGGTGCGGGTTTTTTAATGTCTGGAAGAATACACTAATATGTATTAATGTGCAACAAACAGAAAGAGTGTGAGAAGCTGGAAGAAGCTGTATATGATCTCCTTCAGAAGGAAGCAGGTATACAAGGTATAACAGGACAAAGTGTCTATGGACAGACAGCAACATGTGAGCCAAGGGATTGAAAYCTTATTGCACTCAGTGGTGGACACAGCATCTGGGGTCCAGAGAAACATGCAGCTGTCCTTGGGCATTCACTTCCACTGTTCAGACACAGGCAGATACTCTTGCACATATCCATGGGCACCCTTTCCACATGTCMGTTGGAGCTGCAGAAGGTCTCCTTCTATCAGATCTTGCACCTGATAGAGGTGTCTCAGTCTGTGGCACTGCAGATGGCTCCAGGTACCAATGTTGAGGCTGCTCAGTGAACCCCCATTTGAGGGTGCACTTTGTGAGATTTATTCAAGAAATTATTGATTCTACTTTTTGAACATCTCCATAAAACTATTTTCTCTTGTGGACTTTCAGCTCTGCTCATCATGAAYTGGGATCAAATATCCAATATGGATACTTGCTGTTTTCCTGGACAAAAATTCCATTTTGTTCTTACAGGTAATAGCCCTTATGAGACACCTTCTTTTAGTCACTTAGATTTATAAGATCAATAAATGAGCTTAGGAGAACTAGCTTCAGAAACTTCAGATCCCAAATTAAAATGATCATTCAAAGCTAACTTACAAAATTATTAACCAGCTTGTGATCTCTAATCTATTAACTCGGCACTGTCAGCACCCAATAATGAAGCAAAACTCATGAAATRTATTTTTTAAAAGTCTGTGAAAGCTTTGTAAAGTAAAAGTCACTACGATTCTGAACAATAACAACTGGAATGTGGGATTCCTGTAGGAATAATGTGAGTGCAGAATTCTGACATCTGTTAGAAGTGTTCATTTTTCAAAAGATGCTGTCAATATGTCATTAATATTAAGAGAAATAAGGTTAGTAAAGTTCAATATATATTGAAGAGTTTCCTTGACATTTAACACATCATATTAAAAGCTTCTTCAAGAGGAAAGAAATATCAACTTGTCACCTAGAGATTGAAATTGAACTGCTCTGAGACAAACTGCTGTTTCTTTCCCATGATGAGATTCACAGGATGGGCAAAATGTCAAGATAAAAATAAACTATCTGGGAAAAAACATCAAAAGAAATACAGCCATTGTTACAGTTACTGCCAAAATAATCTAGAAAATTCAATTGTTCCCCAGTAATAATATGTGACAGAAGTCCCCACACATTCAGATCTGGTCTTGAAACACAGCATTACTGTTTTATATAGTCTTCTGCTCCATATAATCTGTTAAATTCCCTGGGAAGAAAATAGCTCCATTTTTTAAGATAGATCATATTTTCAAATCACAAAGCATGAAAATTTATTTTCTGTTTTTCAAAGAAAACATTATAAGTAAAGAATAAACCCTACAGCTCCATGAAATACTATGCAGTGAAGCCAGTGGCCAAATCATGGGTAATATTAGTAGGACAATTTTATATTGAAAGAGTGCTAAGTAATTTTTCTGAATAGAGTCATGGGCAAAAACTATTGTGAAGGTATTTAAATATATTGCTGAATGAGCAATATCAAATACAAATGCATACATCATAAAAACTAAGTAAATATATGGATAGGAAGGATAAGATAAGGCCTATTATTTTTCAAAACAAATGTCTAAACTGTTACAGATATTTGCTTTATTACACCTCAGTCTTTGGCTTTCCATGGACATGACTCTTCAGCAACAACAACAAGAACAACAACAACACTCAGCTCTTGTTTGCAGTAACCAACCAAATGTGTGTGTGTTTAAAATTTGTAAGTGGGAACTCTGACAATCAAGGACAAAATGTTCACCAAAACTGCCTCAAACCCAACAAGTTTTTATAAGTATCTCATCTTATCTAACATATAAAGCACGTTCTATTGTTTCCTTAGCCTTTTGAAAATATTTACAAATCTATTCTTTAGCTTCAATTCTTTACCTATGTATTAGTGGCATCACATATTTTACTGGCATCTTTTACTTTTCATCTAAAAGCTGAGCACACATGTCTTTAACAAAGATATATATTCCAGAATTTGAGTTTCAATTTAAAATCTGAGAAAATGCTTCACAACTCTCCATCTTCCAAGTCCCTTTAAAATGTCCATTGTCAAATAAAAGCTCAAAAACTTGCATTCATTTCTTCACCACACCTGCAAAGAYGTTATCAGATAACCTCTCCCCTAGACCTATTGACAGAGAAGCCAGTATTTCAAAGGATTAACCCTTTGTCCAAAAAAAGCAATCTACAGAAATTTGTTAARCTAGTATCACAAATAGAGGTGGGACTGTGCATTATAGATCTGTTATCATCTGATAGAAATGAAGCCTATCAGATTGTTTGGAATTTTTTTTGTGTGTGTGAACATACCCAACAGTCCTTTTTAAATTGGCATTTTCAAAATAATCACATTAATCCAAGAGCCATGAAGTGCTGAAGGAAACAGGCTGAAGRWAAAGACTCAATGAAAGACTCAATRTGTTTTTCATCTTATTATTTATTGTTAAAATTTTCCTTGGAAAGGCCAGATACAACAGATTTAAGACTGAATGTTCATTCAAAATTTATCATGTCARCTTTCAATAGTTTATGTATTTCAAAGCTGTGGAAAATTTCTTTTGTCTACACACAGAAGGCAAATACACACATAAAAATCAAAATTATGTTGAAAGCACACTGTAAGACTACTGAAGAAAGCTTTAAATGTCAAGAAATGCCCATCTTTAATTTTCCTGTCCATCCTTCTTTCTTTGTGCGTCCTCTTTGCACGTAAGCTTTTTGAAAAAATCTAATTATGTGACCACTTTTCTCTTTCACAGGACTTCTGCTTTGCTCATTGCACAGTTGTTCACATAATGAGCAACTACTCCTCATTTTTCAATCTGTGACCTGAGGCCTTATTTACTGCACACTAGTCAAACCCTTCTCTCAAGACAGAATTGTTAATTTCCTCATAAGTTTCTCTCGTGCTCATCACCACAGTACGTAAACAATTAAAAATATTAATTAACCACTGTTCACAACACTCCTATAAGATTATAGAGAACTGAAGAGCAAAGAAATTAAGGTCAAGAAGGTCTACTAATTTAGCAACTGTAGACAATAGTCTCCTTTAGTGCATATTTCTTTCCTCTTGTACAATGACACAGACCCTTTATAAAAAACATACATATTCTATACAATTTGAAGCCCACAGCACAGTGCATTGGCAGAAGGCAAGAGAATGATTAGAAAAGTAAAGCAAATTCTGAAATTCTCTGACTATTAATTCATTTTCTTTCTTGATTCTAATAAAATCCCTATAAAGGGCTTTTTTTAAAATACATAAAATTTCTGTTAAAAAAGTCTTGCTCTATCACATGATAGGAAACTTGGAGTAACAAGGATTTACACCAGGATGAGAAAGTTTTGTGCTACTTGAGCTGAAAGAGTGGCTGACAGCACTAATCATTTATCAGCTCCTGTGTGGACCAGCAGCAGGAAAGACCAGGACATTAGGTGGAATTCACAGTTCTTGCTGGTATCATGCTAATGGCACAAAGTGGGAATCTTAAGCTCCACTAGAGACTGTGCAGGGCAAAATGTTCATTGTGAAAGATGATCATGTTGTCTGCATCCTTCTTCTCCCAAAAGAGTGATCCAAACCTCTCCCTATTCAATCTCTTCTCCATTTTTTCTTATGCTGAATCCATTTTGTCTCAAGCTTTGTCTCATGTTGTATTCTAGATGTGAAAGATAACACCATAAAGCCATCAATATGTTTAGGGAAAGCCATTTAAATCAATCATAACTAACAATACATTTGTTTTTCCAACAGATCCAAAGCCAGATAGCCAAAAGTTATTTCATTTCTTTTTGTCTCTTGGCTGAGAACTTCATTACATTTGTTCCTTTGTTAAGTTGGGGTTTTTTTCTACTGATAAGTCAAATGTTTTGAAACATTTTCCACAAAGACAGCAGGTCTCTGAAAAAGATACATCTGTTAAAATTCAAGTAATCATTCTGCATTTATATCTGACCTTTCCTCTTCAATTTAACCTGTTGCTTGGTCTCTGAATTAAAGCTTATTTTTCTAAGGTAATTTAAGTTTTCCAACTCATCCTGTCTCACAAGGGTATAACCACCTACTTGGCTGAAAACTAATTTATTTCCTTTTATCATGCATGGATTATAAAGGCAAGTTGGAGTAAAAGTGAAATAAAACAATATATCCTTTCCTTGTTCTATTTATCACTCATCAGTGAGGCACAGGCTCCTGCATCATGACGGATGGTCTCAGCTGAGTAGTTTCACTGTTGATACCTTCCCCATTTATACACAGGAGCAGATGGCTTCTCACCTACAGCTGTATCTTGAGGGTTTTAACTGTAGTAATGTATATGAAGTGTTCAGTTAAAAAAAAATAAATAAAAAAGCACTGTTGAGAGACCCTTTGAAATTGTTGTGTTTAGTGACCCCTAGTGCTAAGGGTCTGAGTTTATTTTCATACTACATTTTCTTCTAGGATAAAACCCATATACAAATACATGTTGTAATCCACCACAGTTGTGTTCAAGGATACATATGAACGTTATTTTCCTCTCTTATCCTGTTCTTTCAATATTCATTTTTTTGTGAAATGGAAGTTATTGTCTTGTGTTTGTCCAAACTTGCCAGAGTACTAAGCCCATAAGAGATGAGTAGAATGATTCCTATCTGCTATATTCTGAGTACAGGGAATACAGGATGAATTAGAGAAAGGTCTGTGTTCTAGAAATCAGTCTGCTCATTAGAGAATGAAATTGACTCTTTATTTCTGCCTTTACTAAAACAGACACTTGGGGACTGTGATCTGAGAAAGAACCACAGTAAAAGCAACGCATGCTAAGTCAAATACCAGCACACTCTGAGTAACTTGAAGCTGAAAGCTAGACACCTTACATTTGAGATAAAGAAGAGTGTTCCAAACCAAGGGAATATTAGAAAATAATTTAAAAGCACAAATGGAAATAGAAAAAAAGCAAGGACCACTGGTAGAGAGGAACAGAATGGAAACAAGATGACTGTGGAATGCAAAGCCAAGTGAGCAGGGACCAAATTTTTTAAATTCCTAACAATTAAAACAAAAGGCACAAATAATAAAATACATTAGAACCGCAAAAAAAAGAATTAAAAAAGTAGTGTGACCACAGTGGGCTAAATTTCAACAGCAGTGATCTGAATGAAGCACTAGGTAGTGGCTTGAGGAAAGAATTCTATATTCTTGATATACAGTGCAATTTCCCAAAGAGTTCACAGCAAGGAAGAAAATTGAAGAAGTTTGGAAAATGCTTAGCTGAATCAGCAAATTAAAAAATTATTGAATCTTCAGCACTGCTTTGGACAGAAAGAATTTGTAGATAAGCCAGACATGAAGAAAAAGTAGCAAAGACAGAGTTGGAAATGGACTTGCAAGGTGAAGGGTACTGGGAAACCTGAAAAAATTAAGAATCTTCAAGGAGGATGAAGCCCTGATGGTGTAAAAACCTTCCAAGAAACTCAAGTATGAGGGTGTGCCATGTTAAAAGCAGAAAATAAAAACTCATCTGTTTGCTGACACAAAAGCAATTTCCATAAACTCAACTGAAAGCTTTGTGATTCTGTTTCAAGGAAAGACAAAAATCAAACAATGAAAAATGCTTTCTTTCAAGTGTGGGATCTTAATGACAAAGGAATGCATTGAGAAAAGCAATGGAAAAAGGTGGTTAGTAGTTCATTGTTTTAATAAATTGATCAACCAGATGGTGCAGAAAAGCAAAAAGAATAAGGTATTGAAAGCTACATTTCTGCAACTCCACATTCTGGACATAGCAAGGTAGGCCTAAAACTATATTTTTCACTTAATTGCAAAAAAATGTACTCCAATATATTGCCTAGAAAACATAATGCATTTTAACTAATGTCACTAGAAATACTGTGTTTACCATGGTTGGATTTCATTTTTGTATTATTTGCATTCTTCATAATCCTGCTTCTCACATAATGGATGTGCCTTTATTTTTTTCTACAGCACTTATAAAGGGAGAAGAATCCCTCACATCAGGGAAACTCAAAGAGGTCTTCTAAATAAGGACATAGACAAGAGCCAATCCAGCTAATCAATAGCCTAAATATTTTTTAAATGAAAACAATGGGCAAGAGCCTCAGACCTACTTAAATGTCTTTTAACTCCCGGAGCACAATGAGCACTTAACAATGCTGTAAACAAGCAGCTAAGAGTTTCTCAGAGCAGGGAGTCCTTGAACAGCATAAAGGTAGGGAAACCAGTTTATATTTCCTACTTTAAACCCTTGCATGTGGAAAATGAAGAGGGAAGAACAACTCCAGCAATGTGCTATTCTTG
The DNA here is from genome assembly GCA_902810485.1 of Alauda arvensis. Classification (NCBI taxonomy): domain Eukaryota; kingdom Metazoa; phylum Chordata; class Aves; order Passeriformes; family Alaudidae; genus Alauda; species Alauda arvensis. Next base: position 593,347 of record CADDXX010000355.1, read on the forward strand.
CTGCAACCTTACCTGGCAAAGCCCCAGCCAGCTGCACTGAGATCACTCTAAATCACAGCCCTGACACCTCACAACTGAGTAAGGAGGTAATGAATAGAAAACAAAGCTTTTTTTTCTACCATCTACACATTTTCCCATCAATCTGAGATGATTCAGATGCATACCTTTCACAAAGATTCCAAAGACAGTCTAAACATGAAAATTTCCTCTATTACCTGGGTAGAAACAAAGCATGTTGTAAGATTAAAAATTAAATTGCGTGACGTTATGCAATAATAATTAATTAACTTGTATTTTTTAAACATACTAAACATACTATGCCCAAATTTCTGAGCTATTATTTGTATCTTTAAGAAATATCATAACAGTTATTTTTCTTAGTTTCAGGCAGATTAGAGTTAATTAAGTTCAGTTGGACCAATGAGATTTAGTCACCTTCTTCCAAGAAATTACTAATTCCCACTGTTAGAAAATAAAAGAAACAAAACAGTAAACCTGAGCAAAAATATGTCTAATGAGAATATAAGAATCTCTACCCATTAATATTTGTACCAAACACAGTTATAATTGATTAACATGTAACATATATCATATATATACACCTCTATATAAAACATACGTAATCCCTATACCAAAACAAATGTAGAACTCTTCTTGTTATGATTGAAATTTGCATGTAAAGTATGAAGGGGAATTTATTTACAACACTTCTTCCTCTGCTTACTGCAGTGAACCCTTAACTTCAGAACAAAATGAATATTCAAATAAATCAAAATAATGTATAGTAGTTTTTTAAAATTAAGTCTTTAATCTAGTCATTCACAGACTAATTGTAAGAAATAATTCTGGATTTCTGATAAACCAAAGTTTATTCATTCTTACATATGCATTAAAATTAGAAGTTCAAACTGAGAATAAGATAAGTACTAAGTGACAAGTGCTGTTGAATTTGATAATTTCTACCTATCTATCTCATCTGGGTGGTAATTAATACTTTATCATAGACTAAAGAGCCATTTTAGTAATTTGTTGATGATGGATGTTCTCCTATTTGGCATAATGACCTGGTTCTATATTAAGGAAGAACAGAAAGAATTGAATGCTTTCCTTTTAACTGCAAACAGTCAAGGAAAGTACCTCTGGTGCCAAAAAAAAGGTTATTTTTCTTCTTATCTGCCTTCAAGACTGATACAGGGTTTTTAGAAGGAATATGTCATAGTACTTAATTCTGCCCTGGTGTGGATGTGTTCGCCTCTTCCAAACAATTTCCAAGAGTCATTAAGCTGGCTCTGATCTAGAACAGGAAGCTGAGTAGAATCTCTGTCTACTGGGACACACAGCACATCTGCACAGACCCAGGAAACTCACGGGGCATCGCAGCTGTCAATATTCACTTGACCTTAAACAGAGCAGGTGCTCCCAGCCACATCTTCAGCAGGACACAAGATGCTTTTCAGTTGCACCTGAGTGTTGCCCAAAGTGTCAGCTGGTGCACATATGTTGCCTGGCACAAAACTGAAGCTGCTTCCATTTCCAGTCCTGGTATCCCAAAAAACTGAGTCAGGAACAGCTCACTCTGTATTAAAATCACTAGCTGCAGATGAGCAGTTGTCACTTGCTCAGTGCATGTTTGCAGTGTTATTGGCATGTGGACAATTCATAACCTTGAAAAACACCACCTTACATGAATTCAAGTATGGGGAGTAGTTTATAGTGAAGCATCAAAGTATCGATCTGCTGTTGACAGGGGTTTCAGAATGCTGATCTATAACAGGGAAAGAGCAGCAGCAGTGAGATCCTTTAACTAGCACAGAGTCAAATCAATAAATTTCAAAGAGCAGTGCTGTGCCATGCTGACAATGCCAGTTCAGGCTATCAGCCTGCACATCCTGTGTAGGACCACAGTTTCAAAAGAACATGCCTCTTATTCCTGAAAATTCTCCATTGTTCTGGAGTATCCTGGATTCTGTATTCATATTCTCTTCTGTACAGCCTAATCACACTTTTGCAAATGTATTTATAATTCTCAGTACCTCTGTTTCTCCATCTGTCAAACATGGATAAAAACATATTTAAATTACACAGTTCCTGTGAGGCTCAATTTATTAATGCATGTACTCTTAGATTCAAAATTGAAACACACACACAAGTTATTATTATTGTTATTACTGTTCCATTTCAAAAATGTTTTAAAACAATAAAAGAACCAGCAAAAGAAGGTATTTTGAAAGCATTGGTTGTTACACTCTTTTGAATATTACCCTGTTGAAGTTATCAATCAAATCCATTTTCTCCTACAGTATATATGCATTTTAGCATCATTTGCACAACATGTAAAATCATTACAACTGATGCTTGGTTCAAAAGAACCAGAGTTTTCTAAAGTCATGAGTAAGTTTTTTTTCTTATATAAAAAACTTTAGACAGGGAAAGCAGGCAACACAATCACATTTTCTCTTGAGAATTCTAGATGATAATATTACTGTCTATTATACAGTGCACGTGTATGACAGTTTGGGGCTATTAGAATTTCTGAAAAAACTTTTTTTGCATGAACTCTTATGAGTTGGCTGAACACTGCACCAGAAATTATAAACTATAGCTCTGCAAGCAGCTAAGTCAAAATAGTAAAATTTAAAAGCCTGAAGCAAATCACAAAAGCTATATTTAGGACTGTAATTCAGGGGCCTTATTTCACAGACACTTAGCATTGCTAGTTGCCCTACTTGCCATAAGCAATTTCATCATGGCAGAAGTGCCACCACTAAATGCCTTGCATATTTGCATGCTGCCATTCTCATCCTCTGGCACCCTGAATTCTGTGTAGCCACAGGTGTGCAGAACAGCACTGCAATCAGTTTCCACAGCTGACTGGGACTTGCTATTTATATCTTAGTAGCAGGATATCAGCTTCATAGCATCCTACATACAATTACTGTAAGAGGCAGTCTGTTATATGCATTATAATACAATTATATTCTGTATATTATATTTTTTCCAGAGGAAGTATATCCATAAATGAACAGGCCACAAAATCTGTAGGCTTATAGAGGCTTAAAACTGCATATRTGTAGAAAATCCATTCATTCTGTATGGTGAAAGTTTTATAAGTTTACAATTCTCAGGAAAATTTTCAGAGGAGCTTCCCTTCTGCCAGACTTGCTCTGCACACAGTCTATGTTGTAAATCTTAACATCACTATTAACAGACGTGGTTGATTAAGAAAATTGAGTGGCAGAGGTTAAGTGGATTCAGGAAGCACACTATAGATCTGTATAAATTTTYGTAATATTTTTGTTTTCTCTTTTCCCAGATGGTAGTAGAAATTCTTTCAAGCAGAGTAGCCACAGCTGTTGTCCTTAAATACTTGGCATTTTTGCTTACAGTAAGATTAAGTTACCTCAAAATTTGCAGTATTGGCTTTTAKTTTGTACATTTGAAATAAGAAACGTTTTAAATACTGCTAACAAATACGGTTAGTTTACTGAAATTCCTTAGGGCATAGACATATGTTGTGAATGTAGCTGGAGCAGTTTGAGAAATTACCACCCCCAGCTGTTTACTGCCACACCACAGCTGGAAATTCCACCCCATCCACAGCTGGAGCACTCTAATTGTCCATATGGGCAGYTGTAGATAGTTTCCATGAAAATCAGACAGCTATACCTCAGTCACCCTCAGAGAAACAGAAGAAATCCTGGCAATGGGATAGATAATTGTGGAGATGGTAAAATAACAGAACAGAAAAAGGAAAAACTAGCAAACTTTTGTTGGAAAGGAAGAAGAGCTTGGCTCTGCCTCCTTTGGTCAGGAGCTGTACTTTATCCAAAACTTTTGTCCTTGCCTGAGCTTTGCTGTTGGTATAGAATCATAGAATCATTTAGGCTGGAAAAGACTTCTAAGACCAGTGAGTCCAAACACTCATTTAGTACTGCCAAATCCTCCACTAAACCATGTCCCCCAGTGCTAACAACTACATGTCTCTTAATCACCTTCAGGGATGGTGACTCACATCCTTATTTATATCCAAAAAAATGTGATAACCATCCCAAAGCCCTAAAAATCCTCATTAAGGATAAATCTGATCTGCAGAACTGTTGTAAGGRAACACAGAAGGGCACTACACCTACAGCCTGGTAGGTGTACTACCCCCTCCCCTCACAGAATCTTGTGATTTTTTTTTCACATGCTTACTGTCCAGGAGAGTTYACAGCCCTCAGCCAGGTACAGAAAAGTATAAAGCAAAGAGAGAATTAGCCCTGTGKAAAGGGGCTTACCAGAACCTTTACACTGGAAAGAGAGCTGCTCCTACCAGCTCACAAGAAATGTGTAGGAGGTAAGGAAGGAGGACAAGTTCTAAAAAATCCAGTGGAATAAAAATTTCTCTCCCATATACTTTCCACTGCCAGGAATCATTCTTGGACCATATGTCCTAAGAAATTGTTCTCACAAAAATGTAGATGTAAGTGCAGTACAGGCACTACCATCCAATGCCTGAAGCATTCATACAGGCTATAAAAAAACACATATATTGAAATTGAATCATATAATGCTTTTGGTTCAAAGAGATTTTAAAAGTTCATTTAGCCCAACCATTCTGCAATGAGCAGGGAAATCACTGATATGGGTGAGAATGAGGATCCACATTTTCCTTTTTCTCAGACAAGATATCCTGTTAAGAAATCCCTCAACTTYCCTTTCTGAAGCCATTTCACTACATTTAAAATACAGAAAAGAATATATGAGCCTGCAGAGTGAGAAAGATTTGAGACTCTTGTGGGCACTATGTTCTCCTGGGAAACCTGGATTTCAGTCAGTGCTCCCATGAATATTTACACAAAGAGAAAAAGCTCCTAGAGGCAAGATTAAAAGAGAATTTACTCCACTGAGAATGCCCTGTTTGGGAGCAAGCAGCAGAAAGGCACTTAGGCACTGCTCATTGCTGTCAAGAGTCTGCAGTACGCTGGCTTCAGAGAGGARCCCAACCGAAAAAGCTCCCATGCTCTCCTCTTCCCTCCCTCATTCTCTAACACATTCAGGTATGGGGTAATGTTACTTTGASACCACACAACTATAAATCAGTCAATAAAATTATTGCAGCACAAGGRGAACAACAGCAACACTTCACTTGTAGCTGCATGATTGTTAGATGCTTATTGGGGCAATAAGCTACAGTATGCCAACACATTTTATGGAAAGATGAGCAGTTGAATTCATCTCCCTTAGGTATCTGTTCAGGATGGAATGAATCCCCCTCAGAAAGAGCAGGGATGTCTACACTGACTATGAAAAGAGACAAAATAAAATTATTTAAACTAGACATTTCATATTTGTATTACTGAAGTCAGATGACTTCACCTCCTAGGAATTCACTAATGGCCACAGTARATGGCAGCTGAGAAAACGTTTTGCATGTGCCAAGTTTGTTTTCAGGATTGCCCCTCTTCCTTCAGGTGCCTTTATCTTAGGTATACAGCCCCAATCTTGYTTGTTATCAACTTCCAGTGAAAATTTTGGTAAAAATCAGTGTTTTGCAATATTGGTGCATCATTGGAGTACTGACTCTACCTCCTTTCCCACTGGTAACAGCTATTGTAAGCCACATTACTATAAACATATAGTAACACTTGGTTTTCCCCATGTAAATCACATTGAATGTAATTAACCACACATGACTTCAAGTATTTTTGCACTCTTCAGTCACTTAAAACAGGGGGAGCCCTCTGCAGCTCACTGTCACTCCCTTTCTTTTTCACTGCCTTATATATTTTAGGCCTAACAGTAAATTTTATCAACTCCCTTCTCCTTTCTTGATTGTGATTGGATACGTGAAATAGCAAAGGTGTTAGTAAAGGCTTCTGTGGGTCTCCACTGATAACCTTCTWTCACTGGAGAAGAGCACATTTAGTYCCACCCTCTTGTTTCTCYTTCAGGGGGCAATTCACAAAGGGACGGTTCCTTCTTGCCACAGGGACAGCTTTGATTCCATACAAGCATTCTGCACAAGGCCTTTTTTAAACACATTTTGAAAATCCAAGTATACCATGTATACTYGGCTATAGCAAGCTGAATCACCCTTAGCTACAGCACATCTGTGAAATTTCTTCTATGTTTTATAAACTCCAGATTTGCAGGGTGCCTGTGTGTGTTGTGGAGAGTATATTTATAGTTAATTCATATAAAATGCAGATTTATTMATTCACTAATACAACTTGACACTATTTTATTTTTTAATAAAAGTGYCCCATAATATTTCTTATCTTTTAATAAAATAAAGATTATGCSAGTAATCTTGCCTCTCCCAAAGTCAAAATGGGCCTCATAAAATTTGGCATTTAGGTGTAGATTATACATTAYGCTGGAGATAACAGATGAGGTTATCAGTTGTTTTGCAATTACAAAAGAAATGTATCAATAAAAACYAAACAACACAAATTAAACTTATTTTTGCCAATAACACCCAGCCATGATGAGTCCCTGTCTGCCTACCTGTTTATATTAATCTTYTAGGCAGCATGAAATTAACAGCCTGTGTTCCACTTGTAAAATAACTTTATTGATAGGCTGTGCTTTAAAAGCTTTAAATTTCTCTTTTGCTTCTATTTTTTAGAGAGCTCTTCCAAAGGAGTCATATTTTAGCAAAAAATTCTCTCATTTTACAGTATGACCTTAGCAAACCAGAGAGCAACATGTGCTTATTGTGCCATCTTCAGGTTATTTYTGGAATAAAGTTATCCTGGATCTTGCTGTGTTTCTAAAATGAAGGAGGAGASAGTTTTTATATTTTTCCTTTATGACTGAAATCGGTACTAATGAATTCAATTAGGGAAGGCTAGGAACAGGAAAAAATGTTTTACACAACCTAAAACAGCTTTTTTTTCTTCATCATGAGAGAAATGGTCTCAGATCACTACTCTTAGTTGAACTCTCATTCTCTTTCCTAACATGATGAGGAGATTCTAATGCTATATTTCCCTGTTTCAGTAGAATTTATTTGTCAAAATTCGCAGTCCTGCTGCTCATATCTGAAGTAAATTAGTTGCTTCATGGGACTTATGCTGCAACTTTTGCTTTTKGTATTTTATTCTTTGTTTTTACAGCACTGAGCTCTGTGGAAAATGACATCACACCACACTCTTTTGGTGAATTACTTCAATTTTGTCTTGACCTGATTCTTCAGTGGAACACTGTATGGAATAGAGCTGAAGYTTGCTTTCTGTTGGTCTTGACTTGTGTTCACTCTTTAATGCCTGTATCAACAAGTCTTGACAGAAGCAAATGTGATTTTTGCAAAATGTATTTTTAAAGGCACCTTGACTAGAGCAAGGAGTTTTTCCTTCTYATGTAGGAGCAAGGACTATGAATAACCTCTACCTTAAAATTCAGCACAGCTCTGRTGATTCTGAAGACATAGGATTGCCTGTTGTCCTCTTGCAAATTGGTGTGAATTAAGTTAACAGGCTCTGTATGAATGGGAGCTATGAATACAGCAGGATCTGGTGTAACTGCAGATTAGGGTGAGCCTTATCTGAGCAGAGAGGAAATGCACAGAATCCAAATTAATTTTACTCTAGCAAATTGATATTGTGAAGGAACTACCACAGACTATCTGCATTTAATTGCACTGACATTGCACTTGCCTGCCTCTCCTACGTGCCACTGTGAAACACATGTCCTTTCTTGCCAGACAAGTTCTATTCCTCCTAAGGAGGGCACAGATTCTATAAGTTTCATCCCTACTTACTGAGAAAAAAAAAAAGTTAATATTTTAATAAAGACTAACAAAGCAAAAAACTAGAAGGAACCACTAAATTGATAGTAGAGTTACCACATGACAACAAAATTATGGCATGACATGAATTTCACCTTATGCAGCACAAGGAGATAAACAGAAAAAAAAAGGAAAAAAAAAAAAAACAAACCAGAATCAGAATCCATTGTGGAGTTCCTCAGCTGGTAGTTTGTCTGCAAAGACCTGAGTGATTGTCTGAAATCACATCTGCCTCTTTAGGCTGCTGATCACCTAACATAGGTTGCACTAATTCCTTTGTCTATGTCATTAATGAGGATATTGACTAGTACTGGTCCCAGTACAAACCCCTGAGAGACAACACTGGTCACTGATGTCCATCRACACTGGAGCATTAACCAATTCCATATCCAACCGAACAGTCCAACCATGGGATCCGTCTCTCTCCAATTTAGAGGGGTTGTCAAAGGCTTTACAGAAATCCAGATCAGTGACACCTGTAGCCCTTCCCTTGWCCAGTGATGAAGTCATCCCATAGAAGACCACTTGGTTGGTGAGGCAGGACTTGCTCTTGGTGAAGCTGTGATGGCTGTTTCGAATCACCTCCCAGTGTCCATGTGCCTTAGCAGAGGTTCTAGGAGGATCTGTTCCGTGATTTCTCCAGGCACAGAGTTGAGTCTGACAGGCTGTTGGTTYCCCAGGGTCCTTATTTCTACCCTTTTTTAAGAGAGGTAGATTTTTTCTCTTTTTSCAGTCACCTGGGTCTTCACCTGACTGCCATGACTTTTCACTTATCTTTGAAGATTGTCTTAGTAACCACATCAGCCAATTCCCTCAGGACTCTGGAATGAATCTCATCARRTCCCACAGACTTACATATGTTCAGATTATTCAGGTGATCACAAACCTGATCTTTACTTAGGAAGAACTTTGCTCCTCCAATCCCCATCCTGCTGTCCATCCATTCAAGAGGTGTGGGAAGAGAGGTTGCCACTAAAGACTGAGGYAAAAAAGTTGCTGARTACCTCAGCATTCTCCTTATCCATTGTTACCAGTTTACCAGCATTGTTTATCAGGAGGGGTTCAGTTTTTTTGATGTTCCTTATTGGTGTACTTACCTGTAGAAGCCCTTCTCATTTACATCTGTGACACAAAATTCAGARGAAGGCTGTCTGGACACCACTACTCCACAACTGTCTGGCCATCATCTGGCAGGTGATGAGCAACTACACTCTCTCTCATTCTTTTTGTATAGTCWAATYATTATTATTATTACTAYCACTACTAYTACTATTATTACMCCTTTCTTTTSTCTCCTGTAAWGTGTCTTTATCTCAACCCATGAATTTTACAAATATCTCTAAAGTTGCCCACCTTTTGTTGAAAGCAATTGACACTCCACTGGTCTTTGCAGTGAGCTTCCTCACAGAAAATACAATATCTTGTTTAGCTGTCTAACTTAAACTAAGTTTAATGAATCTCAATATTCACTAAACCCATTAAATTATCTCATCATACATTGGCCATCACATTATTATGATTCCCAGCTGGATTTAAAAAAAAAAAAGGTTTCTTTATAAAAAGTTGTGTATCTTCTACACATTCAAGCAGTTTAGATATCTAAGATGTTCATCTGCATTTATAATGGACATCTTCATCTGCATGATGGATGCAATCAGTAATAGCTAAAACCCCTCATCAAGTGTTACCTTAAAACAAGGAGTCCTCACTTTATTACCCATATTCATAACATTCATGAACTCCATAGACAAGAGCATAAAAATAGATGGCTGTATAACATATGCACAATGATGCAGGCTGAGAGCAAAGATGGGAAAACATTTCTCATGCCTTAAAAGKGCATGAGAGTGTGTAAGAGCATGTGCACATAGACTGAGATTCTATTAATCAAAATATCCACACATTACTCACTGTCACCATTCACCAGCCACTGCTTTTTGATTTATTATACTGATTTGGTTTTTTTTAACTCTGAGAACATTGACAGCTTATACACACTGATGCCAACAGAACTCCCACAGAACTTTCTTTCATATGCATTACATCCAGGTCCAACATAGGAAAGTCCATATCCTATTGAAATAATTACTAATTCTAAAACTAGTAAAATTTGCAATCTCCACTTTCTGCTGCCCTATTGTCATACTTTCTTCTTGCATAGCAACACACATACTCCACATACGTACATTATTTTCTGAGCAGAGATAAAGGAAAATCTTGGAGGAATTTGCACCTAGAAGGCAAGAAAATAAAGTGGGAAAATATACAGTAGATCACTGCTATAATACTCAACCCAGTCATCTCTTGAAAATTTAAAGGTTTGCCTATTAGAAGATATGCTAGGAAAACCTTTTTAAATGGATGACCCTGAAGCTAGATACATGAATACTAAATGTTGAATGTAAAAGAATGGCACTTTGAGGTAAAAGATTATATTCTTCTTTCCTTTTTTGTGGATCAAAACTATCTTACTGAAAGATATCATTTAGTTGCAGTCTCMCATTTCAAATTGTTAGTGAATCTTACTAAATATAATTTTTTTCTTACATTAGGCTTTTGTGGTTATCAAATTAATCACATCAAATATGTAGTTACAGYTCTTTCAGATATAAATTTATTTTTATTTTTACCTAAATGCAGCTAAAATCTTGTACAGAACTATTATTTCCAACTGCTTTGAAAATTCATGTCAATATTAATCTATGGTAGAAGTATATCTTATACATAAAACAATGACTAAATATTATGAAAGGYTTTGCAAGAGTAAGTATAGGGCAGAACACAAAAGTGAATATCAACAGCAAACTTCAAATTATCAAAATATCTCTACAAAGCAATGAGATCAAACAGACAATTTACTTATTGCTCAGTTTACTTATTTCTTCTATTTGCAATCCATTTAAGGAAAAAATTGCTCACAATTCTGTTCTCCAAGTATATGTTTGTCCAAGTTTGTTGTATGCTGATGCTGTCCATTTCAGACATATAAAGACAGCAGTAAAGTCATACCCCTCTTTTGAGAATCAGAAATCATAGATTGGAAACAATATTCTGTCAGATTAAAATAATCCCAAGGAAAAAAAGCAAAGTCCTTATCTGGACTTGGTATTCAGGGCTGAAAAATAAAAACCTTCATAAAGCAAAAACAAAGAATGAAGACTCTGAGAGAAAAACAGATTTTCTGGTGTCTCTAACCTCGAGAAGTAACAAAATCCCATGTAAAGAGACTGTGAATTGATAGACTAGCCTGACCTGTAGAATTTCATCTGCTTTTTGTGTTCAGCAGCTGCAAGGCAATGGAGCCTTCATACCCTGAGTTTTGTTCTCATCTGCAACACCAACTCTTTTATAAGAGAACTTAGTTTGGAAACCAGTTTTGTCAGTTTAAAAGAATAAGTTTTGCAGTAGCTCTTAAAAGGCTGTTATCAGGCATAATTTCTATTAAGAACAAACTGTCTGAAAACATTCCACTACGCATGATTACAATTCAGCAATTACTTTAATGGTATGCAGCTATTTTTACTTATCTCATATGTTGTTTTTCCAGAAGAGGTTAGCAATTTTCTTTAAGTTATCATTCTGAGTTCCTTGAATTCTTAGACAAGAGTCTAAAATATGATAACCTTGGAGACTAGCCCTGAAAACACACAGTACCTCGAATCATATTTATAACCTCAGTACACGACAGCTACTTAAGAACACTTAAATCAGAACAATGAAAGCTCATCTGAGCAATTGAWTAACTTAAAATGTGCCATTTCTCCTCAGATACACAGCACAGAGAACCTAAGTTAACCCAGTAAGATTAAAGTCATTACATTCTCAATAGTACAGCCCCTAACACAGGATTTAATTTCTGACAAGTGATGATTTGAAAGAATACAGTTTTCACACAGCATGTTACATATTCCATGTTCTGCCAATTATTCATTTGCTTCAGTGTGTCTTTTCAGGAATTTAAAAAAAAATCTGAAGAGCTCTCTTAAAAAATCTCATCATATTCAGCAAACGATTTCTTTGAAAGGATTCCTCTGAACATCCTGCCAAAATAATTGCAGCTCATTTCAGTCCAGCCTTACAAAAAAAGAATTTCACAAGGACATGTTTCCCTATTGATTATGACATTTATTTTATAAGTCTACTCTGACTGAGCTGATTGCTGAGCCTCGTGCATTGTCCTCTGCACTGCACTTCTCCCAGGTAAGGTCAAGGTTATGGTCATATCCTGATCAGCTTTCCTGTATATGAGGATTAATGAGTTCTTACCACAAGAGTCTTGAACAAAGAAAATCCCTCCAGCTCTACTAGTGGCTCGGTTCTTGTTCCTTTCTTGTACTTTCATAAAGGATACATGTCTGAAAGAGTCAAAGCCAGATGTTGGTGTGGTCAGGATTTTTTGCCATTCTCCCCCATAAGACAAGKAGTTCTCAAAATATGGAACAAGGCAGTGCAAAAAGGGAAAGGCAGCCATCTCATTTGTAGAGATGTGGTTATTCTACAACCACACAAGCACATTGCATTTTTGTCACTTCTATATTTGCAGCATTTCATGGTCTGAAGCATCCATCACACACATGGAAAAAGCTCACTGCTGTAGGAGGTGGCATCCMCATTGCAAGTGGAGCATGCTAGATGGCACCTCAATGTGCCACTTCAMCCTTAGTTCTGGCACTCAGAAAACTCCTACCCATGTACCAGGGTGGTCCTTTAGGGGATTCATTTCAGGAAATTATACTGAGTCGTTTACCTTTCCTTAGGTTTTTCATCTATCACAGTTTTCAGTTTTAAACATGGAATTCAYAACTCTCAGGTAAAATCAATCCATTACTTGACATAGTTGCATGGTTGGCAGTGTAATTAGTTAGACAATTTGAGTATAAAAGACCTTTTCTAGTGTTTTTTATCCTCCTGGCTCCCATGAAAAGGCAACCTGATAAATGACCACAGAAGCTGCTGAAATGTTTATTTTCAGTGAAGTAAAAAAATACAAAATTTTCATAAAAGCCAGAAACCACACTTTAATCCTGTGCATCATTAAATTCACAYCTAAGCTCCTGCCTTATGACTGACCTAGACATAAGTGTGCACTCATTTTGGAAAGCTCAGTTTCAAAGACATACAGATGGAACRACATTGTCTGCACTTGCATGCGTGGACAGTAAGCAGTGCACAACAATTTGGTTTTCTACATGTTCTCCTGCATATTAAGGGTCTAGTTGATTTTGTATTTATCCAGAGACAAGGCAGTATACTTAAAGAATTGCACTGTCCATGCTTGTACTTGAAGAAAGACATTTTGTTAAAYCCTTAGTGGCCAAATCATAAACTCTTCTAGCTAGTGCAGATAAAGGCTCTTTCTTTCAATAGTTTACAATGTTTTACAATAAGATTGCTAAGGTGTAAAGTTTATATGTAGGTTTCCCAGCTGAGATGAAATAAAATTTTATCAATTGTAGAGTTATTTTCATCGTCTTGATTTTTAATATATGCATAAASCTTTTTTATTACAATCTATTATTTAATAAGTAATTATATGTTTGCACTACATTAAAGAATATATTAAATGTTTTATAAATGCAGTCAAAACCACTTTTTAAGTGACAGGGCAGCCAAATTACTGCAATAATCTCATCTGCTGATTGATTTGGATCCCAAGCTGCTTTTATTGCAAGAGAATGAAGTACCATTAGATCTAGGAATATATTTTCTCTAGCAATGTTTTGTTATACCTAATGAAAGACATGAATTGGGATATTTTTCTTAACTTCAAAAATGTCACTTTCCCTAACAAAAACACCATAAGAACTCCCAATTAATTTTTCCAAATATAGTCAGTGTATTACAAGGTAGTTCTATCCGTGTATAAGCAATGATGATAGTAACCAGTGGGGAAGGTCATTAGGAAGCCTTCCTGGGAATACTTACCAGCTAGATATCCAACATTTTGGGGTTTGGAGCCAGGATAACAAGGTTGATAGGATAGTAGACCATGGACTATAGATTATTTACTCAGCATGGGATTGCTAGCCTCAGCAAATAGTAGGAAAGGGAAAAGAGTTTGAGTTCCAGTTAAAATATAGTTTGAAAAGTAGGCCAAAAGATGAATCTAACAAAAAAGCAGAACATGCTGCTGAGTGTATGGCAAAAGCTTTTAAGAGGGTATAGTTATGAGATCTAAGGTCTTTTGAAAAGCAAAAGGTACCAAACATTGTTCCACATATTTATTTCACTTGAGCAGCTCAGAGGCACCTAATGTACATTCTTCCACAAAGGCAACATTCTTCACAGACTTCACRTTCAAGAGCCAAGGCACTTTCTCACTGCAGATAGAAATACAAGGTTATGAACTCAATAACAGCCAACAATCAAGAACTCAGGATTCTAAATTAGGAAATACGATGATAAAGAAGAGAGAAAACATTGGTTTTCATGAAATAAGGAAAGGAAAGACTTTGCTTCTAGGGGTCATCTTTATGAGCATACTCATTTCTAATAAGCATGTGATAATTTTGGTAATATTTTGTGGCATTGTCTTCTTGAATACCTAATACAAGACTAAATGAGTTTAATGGAATTCAGAAAATAACTTCAGAACATCCAAAATCTGAGACAGATTTTAAATTATTAAGATATTAATGATCAACTCCTTGTTCCAATTTTAYAATCTGAAAGATATTTTCAACCTTTTCTTTATAATGTGTCTAATTAAACCCAGCTGATAGCGATCTTTTTCTAAATGATTTGTCATTTCACATACTTTGGATCTTTTATTGATTCTGAGCTGATGTTTATAAAATAAYTTTCAGACAGGAAGAAATTGAGGTTGGAAGAAGCAGTGAAACTATCTATACATRGAGCAAAACATACCATATTTTAGTAAAACTGCTGTGGCCTACTGATGAAAAGTACTGCATAAAAGGTAGGTATTAAAACTATTACACAGAATTGTCAAGCACAAAAAAGTAAACCAATCAAAAAATAGAGATTTATTTCATTACCTTTTTCCATTTATAATAGCMTTAGTTGTTACATATAACTACATTCAGAAAGAATTTTTTAGACAGCCCTGTTAGTTTCAAGTGGATTATGACCCTTAAAATAAATCCCATTGTGTGTCTAACCAAACCAACATGGCTGAGATCTGAAGCAGGTATTAAAAAACCTATGAGCACTACAGATTCTGTGTTTSTGAACATTCCAGTCATGACCTCAGTGTGGAATTTTCTTGACAGACATGTGAAAGGCATAAAGATATTCACTAACTCATTGCAGTATTATTCATTACATTTACATGTTACATTTACGTAGATTCCTCTAATTCACATATCTAAAAGTTGAAAATGTTCCTCTGATAAAAGAGAATGCTCACTTTATCCACTAAAGGGATCAGAGAAAAATCATATATATATATATGTACACACCAATATTAAGCATATTAAGCAATATTAAGAATGARGCAAAGATCAAAATAAAAGTGGGACTTATATTCCTGAGGCTTTTTCTAGAAATTATTATGGCTGCCCAAACTAAAAAAATGGAGATTTTATGTGAGAATATCTTTCAGCAATAATTTAAATACAAGTGACTGAAACAAAAAGGGAAAGCAAACTAAAATGGTAATACWAAAGAAATCAAAGCTATCCTACTGCAGTAAGAAATAAGATGGGAAGACCCAGGCTGCATATTTTAAAGCACAGAACTGTCTATGAACTCCATTGGGGGTATAAAGTCATGCTATCTTTATGGTCTTATGTCATATAACATTGCTTTCATCTGTCATGAGAAAGTAAATTAGAAATGTTTTTCCTTTTCACCACACTTTCCCATCCTTTTGTATAAAACTCAGATTTCCCTTTGAATTGGGGCAGACCTTTTCCTTGTTTAGATACTTGCTTCTGCTTGGCTATTGCTCCCATTGTGAAATATTTTTCCCTGTGTGGTCTCTGATTTCCTAACACTGCATTCAAGCTAGAAATATTGTTGATGACTGGGTAACTCCACCTCATAGGAGCCACATTATGATTGTATCTTCTCACTATATTTGACTACAGTTCTTGGTAAACTRACTGAACAAAAAAGAGTGGTAGAAGATGCCAAGGAAACTGCCCTATGCACTACTCTAAACTTCCTTAAAAGTGGAAGAAGTGACACTGAGAGAAAAGCTAAGGCAATGAAGCATTCAACTGAACTGCAGTGCAGACAAGCCCACACCTAAGAATTCATAAATTATTAGGGAATTAATGACATTTACYCATCTCTCTAATCTTCRCTTAGCTTCAGTAACAATCCAGCACTGAAGTTCTGACCCTTTCATTCACAGCAATAATTGTGCTTAAYTTCCCTTTGTTGCCTGTTGATGCAAAGATTCAGTTGCCATTCCTTTACTTGTTCCCCAGTAAGCAATGCCATGTGTCTCCTCCACAAAATACTGAGCATCAGTTCGGCTGAAGCACGAAATCACTGTGTACCAGGCACCCCTTATTAATGCYATGGCTGTGGATGCTCTTAATCCACTGAAACAGTGCATCCCTGCAAGGTACAAGAAAACAGCTTCCCACTAATCTCCCTACATAGGCTGTTTCTAATTACACCATACTTCTTTGTTGCAGAGAGAAATGTGTTTGTCCTTGTGTATGCTGAAGTCCCACCTGGCAAAATGGAAAAACTTTATGTGAAACAGTGTGCAAAACATTGTTTTTGCAACTGGATTTAATCTCATGGGTGCAGCAGAATGGGTGTTCAGAGTACAGCATGACTACTAGGATGACATTTGACTTGAATGAAAAAGCCATCATCAGGCATTTGAAAAAGGAATAAAGCAACAAGGGAAAAGCACAAGGCAGTATTAAAATTTTAGATCAAAATCCTAGATAATATTGACAAAAAATCTGCCATTCCTTAACAGTAATTCTGATGCTGAAAAAAAAAAGAGATATATTTCAGTATAAGTTATAGAAGGCATGATGGAAGCTTCTTTTAAAATGGAATGCCACTTGAAAGCATCTTTGAGCAGTTCATATGTGCTTACTAAAAGTGAGCACAGAACCTGTGGCAATAACACAAAAGACATAAATTGAAAATTCSTGAGGGTGAGACAGTGCCTCAAAGCTGGATGTCCAGACAGCATGACTCATGACACAAAGTTTAGCTCTGACATATCTCAAGCCAGGAAATCACTCTAATTTGTGACATTGATTGCAATCAGTGAAGTGGTTACTGTACATAATAGCTGCTCYTCTGTGCAGTATATTTTGTGCTGTACTTGGCTGATGCAAGTGAATTTATAAGCTGCTAGGTACTAACTCCCAAAAGGGAGGCAGTCTTACCACCCTTATTCTCKGAATCAAGATTTTACTTTTCTTCCTTTGTTTGAGCCCATTTGTAAGACTTATTTGAAAACCACTGTTTTCTTGGACCAGAGTGCACCCCAACTTTAACTAGCTGGCAGTCATATAATGTAGTATGGGGCTGATGTAAAGAGCAATAACTAAGTGGAAGAAAGCCTACTGAACCAAGGTTCTGGGGAAGCAAGCAAAAAAATTGAGCAGCACAATCTGTAAAGAAGGTCTATTTTAGGTTTCTGAGTCTCCAAAATACCCATCAATGTTACCAAGAATAACAAAAGAAAGGACMTGATTTTTTTCTTCACTTTACTTTCTTTACTTTTATTCTTCTCTCTGAGTGTAGCTTTGTCTGTTACAGTCRAGGTTTGACAGGCATACAGCTATATATAAAACATAATAGACCAATGTATCTAATACACCAAATCAGACTCTTAGCATTAATAGTAACAAAGTAGAAATTGTAATGGAATTACAATCAGCCTGTCTAACAGGGAGAAAATTAAAGATGACAAGATGCTTTCAGAAAGGCATACGCAGCCTTGCAGTTTCCTTTTAAAAATACAGATTTTTATCTTTCAGACTGGAAAAGACGTTTCCTAAGTGCATAAATTATAAGGTCAGAATAGACTATTATCATCCTCTAGTTACCTCAGCCTCCTTTATTTGCACAAGCTATAGAATTTCACCAACTCCTACATCATGACAGAATTCATTGATCTAAGGTATATGCTACATTGAACAACATCAACAAAAAAGTAATTACCRGGCCATTGTTCTCAAAATCATTTCTTTCAGTTCCACCATCAGAAATATTAGCAGGTAGATTCTTTTCCAATATTGCCTCAGAGAATCTGCAGAGAAYACACCTACCACCAGCTGAATTGCATATGTTGACTTACTTTTTATTTTATGCAGCCCGTGACAGATGAGCACAGCAACCTCAATATATCCAGAAACCAAAGCTCTGCAGAACTGTCATGCCTATACCACTTCTTTTAATGTAAGAACGGAAAAAGACCTCTTGAAATTGCAAAATGAAGTTACAAAACCTGAGCAGAATGGATGGAGGACTGCTCAGGGCAGTCCTTGATTGTCCAGCTTGCTCAGTACCAGATCTGTAGTTTCCAATTTCTTCAGGCRTCAGCTAGAACCAAAACGTGGTTGCTTTTGTATCTCGTTTCATCCTAGCTCTCACCACCTCAAATACAGCTGCTGTGTGCATGGTGGCTTGCTCCATCACAGCTGCTATTGCCATGGCTTGGCTGGGTGAATACAGCCTCTCTGCTGCAGGTTTTGTTCTGCACTGTGGGGTTTTGACAGCAGAGTGTCTTCAAAGGCTTATTCAGAGTTTAAATCCTAGATATCAGGATCTCAAAGTATGCACCTCAGAAGCTGAGTCCTGACATGTGAAGCTTTCAGAKAGCTGCAGCTCTCTCCAGCTGCTGGCAGGGGATGAGAAATCACACGGCATGAATCCCTCCTAAGTCCTGGGCCTTACTCTAGATTCAGCAATTTCAGGAGAAAAGGCGATGGAGACACAGTCAGCCCTCACTGCAGAGCACCTCATCATRCTCTTCTTGTTGCACATTTTTGCTTTTTTACTTTGTTCCTTCTCTCTTCTCAGTAACAATAACCAGCAGCTGAAATTATAYTCCTTTAACACATATTAGAGAATCTGTCAAATATAGCTCCTTGAGCAGTGACTTTCCTTCCTGTGGCCATCCATCCCTTTCCTGAAGGATGTTTTGCTCTCGCAGATGGAGGTGAGCAGTCTGTCGAGCTCAGGGAGAGGCACAGCACCAGGCTACACTGCCTTCAGGCACCAAGATGAAAGATGTGACAGCTTTGTCACACCTAACACTTGTGACTTCACCAGGTAAGTACTTCTTGTACTTAAGAGCTCCATCTTGCCTAAGAAATCTGTGGGGTTTTGTGACAAGGTCTTAAAATTGAAACTAGTGGCAGAGTGCTTAAATTATTCCCAAGGACTTTAGCATTRTAGAGTCTGAAGGGGAAATAAACAAACAAACAGAACAAAACAAAAAACTTCCAAACTTCAAAGTAAAAGTATGGAAAGAAAGAGGAGAAAGTCTATGAGGTGAAATTATTTTAACCAGAATAAAATGAAACTTTGTCTTCCATTTGCAACAAAGGTGAAAAAAAGTGCCATTCAAGAGAGGAAAAAAGAAGTGTTCTTACAAAGCCCTCAAGAATGGAATTACTATGGCTGTTCAGTTCAATGAGAGGTTTATTTGGAAATCTTCTTTTAGCAGCACTAGGAAGTACAAGARTTGCCTTCTGAATACATATATTATAATTACCAACAAGAAAGTGCATCTCTCCTAAGGTGAAGTGTAACAGCCACTTCTTAAGATCCACTTCTTTACATGTGAATACACTGATGTCCTGAATCTTCAAAGTGACTGATTCAGTAAGTGCAAATATAGTAYAACTTTTTTAAAGTTCAGAAATATCTTTGTCCTTTTTTGTAAACTGCTAACTAATCTTTCATCCTTTCCTAAGTAAAAAACAACCTACTATGTAAAAAACCCCACACTTATTTTAGATGTTATCGTAATTTTCCACTAAAAAGTTTTTTGCAATGTCCTATGACATATGTAAGAAAGTCTGTACTTGAAAATACAATTAGTTCTAAACAGYAAMCCATTAAAGCACACATACCTATGAAAGAGCACATTGCAACTATGCTCAATTGCTGTTAATTTAAGTATACCCCTGAAAAAAGTGTTACCAACCAGGAATAATAATAATCTGAAAACAGGGGATTGGTAATGGAACATTACCAATGTATTTGGRGTTTTGTGATGGTAACTTTGAAAGAGGCTGGCAATATAAACATTTTATATAATAGCATTTGGGTATAGTCAGAATTATGAGTAACAACTAACTTTTTACAYACTCAGGCTCATCATTCAACAAGACAGTTCAAGCATGGCAGCCAACTCATGTAAGAGAGAACTGCCAGGGCATCAGTTTTTATGATTGCCATAGTCCATTATTCTCCCCACAGAAGTCTTACATGTTAATTTTATTTTTTTAAGAATTCAATAATAACTTAAAATGTATTCACAGATACATTATACAAAAAATTAGAATTTACAAGTCATTTAACCTTTATCATAAATATAATTGTTTCCAAGAAACTGCAASTATCAGCTGTCTTCTCAGCTAACATGTTTATTCTATGTTACAGTTCCTCTTTAAAAGCAGAGTGGGGATTCACAGTGTATTTTGTATACCTAACATGAGAATCGAGCAGGACTTTTCAAAAATACCTTCAGAAATTATTCAAGGTACTTCAGTTTTCCAGATATTCAGGAGAGACATTATTTTTAAAGTCTTGTTGGACAGGCATTTCAGCATGCAGTGTTATTAATCACTTGGGGAAAACCTCAGCTAATCGATCATTTGCTATAAATGGAATTGGTGCCCTGTTGTTTGTATTTCAGGCCTGTTGAGGGATCTGGCATAACTGTGCATTAGGGATTTTCAAAGTGTGTACATGAGTTACTGGCAAGCAAAGAAGGTGCAATAGGGAAAAGTAATGTGRGGMTCGCATTAAAATCCAATTACATTARATCAGTATATTTCACTGCTGATGAGCACCAGTTCTGTTTCCTATCCTGTAAACTGGCTATTGGGTTGTCAGACTCTGAAGCACAACTCATTGAATTTGAGCTGCTTTTCCAGAGAAATAATCAGCCAGCTGGTTTCATTGTGTCTGTACCTCTGCAGAGTTGTCAGGGAAACAGATATTTCCAAGAGGAAGACAGTCAGTTTCCTCCACAGATGTTCTGCACTTACGAGACCTATGAACTAAACATCTCTCTTTATTGTTGGGGGAGTTTGTCTCATCTTTCACTGAGGTCCTCTCTATTTGCTCTTGAGAACAAGGCACCAGCAGCCCATTCATCCAAGCAGGATTATACAGGTCGAGGAGCTCTGCAGTTTGAGGAGATGGGCAGGTTCCCAATGGACAGCAGCATTCTCTGCCCTTTAGAGCAGCACAGTGAGCACCATCCCCTCAAGTCTCTTTTCCACAAGGAACTGTTGTGTCTAACAGCAACATACCAGTTGGGAAAAGGCACAGATGGTGTTCAAAAAACCACAGACTTTGAACCACAGACAGGAGATCAACTCCCAGTTCCCTTTGCATAATATTATTTTCCTTCCCTATGTCATACTGTAAAAAAAAAAAAAATTGTGCTAGAAGCCAACCCTGCAGAACAAGGAAAAAAAGTAAATTTATTATGGCAGACCCCTAACAATACATGGTCCAAAAAGGCTCAGCTGTTKTATCATCCATCAGAACTTACATGAGATAATCCCCCTCACTGCAGTCCATATGTCTATCATGTGACATAAAATAATACTAAAATGATTAAAAATAGTAAAGAAGACAATAGAGTCCTGTACACATGAATGTTGTACTAATAAAGAAAAAGAAGTGAGGTKAGGGGAAAAGGAAAAGGATAAATCTTTTGTAATTAGCTTGTCTCTTTTACACTGAATTCAGGGAAATTATTTCCTCTACATACTGATACACTGATAAAATATTTCTACAAACGCTATGAAAGCTGACAGCAGAAACTTTGGAAACACCTTCTTACTTCTACAGAAGCAAACTGCTACATTGGAATAAGTCCAGAGGATGAACACTTTAACATATGTGCAAAAGAACTGCATAGTCCTCAAAAATTGGAACTATGGGTGTAGTATGAAAAGGGAATATTTAGGTGGTGGATTAATTCAAAATTTGACAAAAGACATTAGTATTGTGTGGTTAATTACYGGTTTAAACAAAAGCAAATAGAGCAAGGAGCAATAGTATATAACGATGGAGAACCAAATCAGATTTTTTTTTTACCCAAGTTCAACATCAATCTGAAGGAAACTACATGAACAGAGCCACAATAATYTGATCTAAGATGGTAGTCCTACTTTTTTCCCGCTGATGGATGCAAATTGAGATCTGAAATGAGTAATTCAAGTGAAAAATGCTACAAGAGAGAAAAAGATTACATCTGTATGCAAAATCATGGCCTGAAACTCAGTTTTGAAAAAGGAAGACAATAGACAAGTAACAAGATAGGGCAATATAAAATACATGTTTTTAAAACATGCACAACATTTTAAAAACACGGGTTGTTGAAAAGGAAAATCCCTACCGGCAATTAAGACGTCAAGTAGCTACCCAATTCTTGAAGTGGACAACATTAAACAGRAAGCACAATCTGGGAAAACTAACTGGGATAAAATATAAAAACAGTAACACAACACACAAAAACCAGGAAAGCAGAAACTGGGAAGGGAGAAATGCATTCTTGTATTTTGAAAAGCAGAGACATGCTTAAGGATGTAGAGCAAAGGTGGAGGAGGAGCTAAACAATAATAATCACAAACTATTTATATTTGAAAGTAGGATTGTGGACACACAATATAGGTGGACATAGAATATAACTAATCAGAATAAATTTTGGGGGTACATGGAAAACATGAGGRCAAGTGGATGGGATAGAGCCATAGAGTAGGGAGCTGCAGTGCAGAGAACAGAGAATGGAAAATWAATGTATGCCCAAACACTGTGTGGCTCTCCCCATAATGAATGAACTTTTAGAGAAAACTAAACTGATGAGCAAGCAAGCACAAAAAGTATTGAGAATCAAAAATATCCTAAGGAAGGATTATAGAATTAAGTTTGCTAGAGGAGGATTATAGAATAAAGTCTGYAAACGAGACTCAAGGAAAAAATCAGAAGACAAGAATGAAAGTTAAATTGCACAAGGAGTTAAAACGTATAATAAAAGATTTTCTAGAAATGGAAGAAGACACTACTAAATTTAATTGTAACAAACTACAAGTGTTTATCCAGTCTGAATTCTCTTTGTCATTAACACATGTTGAAATCAATAAGATCAATGGGTTCAGCTGAAGCATTTGAGTCACTCTTATTCTCCTATAAAAGATAAAAGATGTCTTGAGCTRTGGGGTAGATAACTGCTGTAAAGCCTGAAAGCAATAGCACRTGAAGAAATAAAATCCTTGCTTTTACAATGTGCTTATTTTGTGTATTTGTCAGCACTTGAGAATTATCCACATCACTGGTTTGCTGAGAGTTTTCCTCCTTCATCTCTGCAAAACAAAAGTGTATGCCAATAAAAGCAGTAGCAAAGGTGGAACTGAGAAGGTAGCAGAAAATTCATATAATATAGAAGAGTGTACAAATTTACCTTAAGAAAAGTCTGGCATGCTGCATACACTGGTAATGCTCAAAGGTAAGCTCAGCAGAAGAACTGCACGAGCTGGTGTGGKGTAAGACTGCAGTGGCCCAGTATGTGAAAATATTACCAGTATTGAAATATTACCAGTCCTGAGCAGTTAAAAGCAAGATACTAAATGCCAACAAAATGGTGCTAAAATCAGAAAATGTTTGAAATATGGCAGAAAGGCAGAACCACACTTGTACTCTGTTTCTAACAGACTTTTTGTGCCTACCTATATTAATTTTGGTAAGACTTGGACATACCACTGAGTCTTTCATGAAGGAAAAAAGACCCCTGCCTTGCTTGAAGAATTTTGGGCCCCCTGTCTCTCAGTCACCTAACAGTGACTCATGTTTCTTCATTTTGGCAAAAAACCTTCAGCTCTTGAGTTTACAAGAACAAAAACCACCTCAGCTTTTTTATTCTGTGGCTGTTTAGACTAAAAGCTATCTTTTTAATATGTTGTGAGGTTTTTTTCCATATTTAAGGATAGGACATAGTAGGATAATTTAAACAGTAATTCAGAAGTGAAACATTCRTGTAGAAAGGTTGAGAGATATAAAGCTCAAGAAAAGACAACACCCATAAAATTTTGACCAGAGTTACACTGCAGAGGGGGAAATCTTATAAAGTCATAGCATACAGCTTAATAGAATTTAAATTATTCTATAACTCCCAAAGCAGGGAATCAAATCTAAAATGGAGAAAATAGATCCAGCACTAAGAAAGTAATAGAGAATAAGATCATATTTGGAATAATGGGCATCATTGTGGTCACTGTATTATGCAAGTGTTGAAACCTCATTGGCTGACATCTGATATGAGGCGGTTTTGGATGTCGCCCTGTTTCTTCCATTATTAATTTTGTGCTCGAGGGCAAATGCCAGCAGTGCTCATTTTAGTTTTTACCTCCTGCTGCAACTTCAACTGTCAGAGAGACAGCAGGAGTCAAAAATGAAAGGAGCCACCTTATAGAAATGCTGTGCCACTATGTCATTTTTAAACTGACAGCTTTTTACAGTCCAATTTCTCAGGGAAAGAAAAAAAGGACTTTCATTTTCACCTCCCACTGCTGCTTTGACAGAGAAAGACATTTACCCAGGTTTGAATGCTGGTGGGAGGCAAAAATGTAAAACTGCGTTCGAGTGTTTGTAAGTGGGCTTTGACTACCCTGTAGAAGGATAAGCTGATTTGGGACAAGTTGAACTCTAACCTTTGCTTACCAGGTGGCAAAAGAGAAAAAYGTGTCCATCTGCCCTTAATGCAATAGATGGAGAATATTCTGAAGGATGTAAGTGAATACAGAAGAGCCAGATACACCTAAGGATTTCAGTTCACCTGAAAACATATAAATGGCTGGTTTATTAGTTTTTGGCCTTCAAGAAATTGACAATTGAGAAGATTCTTCAATGAGAGCAATTGTTGAGGAAGGTAGAGATGTTTAAAAGGAGGAATTTAGGGGAAAAGTGTAGTCCTTACTTTAGTAGTATATAGTAAGGAAAATAATTTCCAATCAAAGGACTCAGAGAAAAAAGGTATTAAAAAATGAATGCTGAAGAACCACACAAAGTAACTTTTCTACAGTTTTTGACCAGTACAAACACAAAGTTTTTATAGGGGTGAAAGAAAAGTAATAGGGAACAGTAATGTTAAAGTGCATCTACTAGAGGGATGCCTCGAGCATTCAAATCTATGTAGCTTCTGTGACATACATACTATTTAGAAAACTCAGAATCCAATATAACATAATATAATTTAGTATAGAATATAAAAGTAGAAAAAGCATCTCCTATCTGCTGCTGGATTTAGGTTTTCATTTTCAAACTATTTGGTACATACTCTTCTGAGGTCAGAGTTAAAATTAATTGCAAGTGACAACGGTATTCAGGGCAAAGAAATTTCTTTCCTGCAAATTAAAACTATCTACTGTTCATCTTGCATTCCTTGTTTTGGGTCTCTGTACAATATGCATGACCTTGTCAGGCTTAGAAGGATGCATCTGAGTAGAACATGCAAAGTGCTTGGTTCTCAAGGACAACAACACTGATTATCTCCAAATGCATTGTTTATTTGCACTGTCTAGAATAGCAAAAAAGTTGTGGTAGCTGGAAAACATAGTTTTCCAAGAAAAATAGCATCTACACATATTGTTTCAAATCCATGGGACAGAAAAACAGCATTCTAAATTCTGAATGTTAGACACTTTATTTTCTGTTTTGAAGCAGCACAGAGAACTTATATGCCACCATATTTGAAATATGAAGATGATAGCATCTTTTTATGTAGGTGGAGCTTATTTTGTAGTTGTGGCTAACACTGGGATATTGAGAGACAGATAATATTGGATTATATAGAAAAGGATATAATTGGTCTTTTCTCCCTTTCTTGGCTAGCCAGTGCTCCAGAGAAATAAGAGAGGCAGGTAGCTGGAGTGAAGGCAGACCTAGCATGGGATAAGGCTTTGAGGAAATGGGGAGGGAAGAAGTACTCAGGATAAATGGAGCAATTGTCTCAGAGACATGAATCTCAGAAACGGAGTCAAAAAAACCAGGTATGTTCAGAGGTAATTGTGTGGAATAATAGACATCGATTTGTCCTAAGTAATAACCTAAGGAAAGAGAAGGTTTTTTCCACTGATAGCAAAAGCAAGGAGGGTTGCAGTGAAATCACATAAAGAAGGGGTTTTGGTTTGGGTTTTTCTTTTCCTCTCATGTGCTTAATCCAAACTTTTTTCAATTTCTATCTGAATTTAGAGCATCTCATTATGCCTGGCTGCCTTCCCCACTTACAGCACAATTGATTTATTTTTCCAACACTTTCCAGTGGTACATTTATTCCTGAGTGAGTTTTGGACAACAGCTTCAAAAAGCAACATATCTATGAAATATCTGCATATCCAATAGCTCAGAGGAGGGCCCAGTTGAACTTCTGTTTTTCAAGAAAATCCCATCAAGTACTAAAATAATAAGCCAATTATGAAAATTTTCTAGTATATACTCTTTTTGTTTAAGAGTATTAAACATTCTGGTTCTTTACTAGACTGATAAAGCCACAGGTCAAGTCAAACTGAGTTGGGGGAGGTGATCCCACCCCTTACTCAGCCCTACTGAGGCCACATCTGGAATGTTGCATCCAGTTCTGGGCTCCTCAGGTACAAGGGAGACATGGAGCTCCTAGAGCACATCCTGCTGAGGGCAAAGATGATTAGGGAACTGGAGCATCTCTCTTACAGGGAAAGGTTGTGCCTCTTCAGCCTTGAGAAGAAATGACTGAGAGGAGACTTCCTCAATTTCTGTCAGTATGTGAAGGGAGGGAGGGCGTCAAGAGGATGGAGCCAGGCTCTGCTCAGTGGTGCCAAACAATAGGGCAAGAGGCAATGGGCAGAAACCGATGCACAGAAAATTCAACCTGAACAAGAAGAAGAACTTCTCTCTTGTGTAAGTGACTAGGACAGATTGTGATCAGAACAGATTGTCTACAGAGGTTTTGGAGTCTCTCTCACTGGCAATATTCAAGAACCATCAGGACACAGCCCTGTGCCATGTGTTCTAGGATGATCCTGCTTGAGCAGGGAGGTTGAATCCAGTGACCCTTGTGGTCTCTTCCAACCTGACTGTCCTAGGGTGACATTATGATGTTTGTATCCCCAATCGTCTGTTGAACTTGTGAGGGATGTTTTATTCTGTACACCGTGGTGATGGGTCTGGGGGGAGGGGGAGGCACAGTTTTTTTTTTTCAAAGGCTCTGCTCCTCTGAATAACCTTGAACGTCTGGAGTTTTTGATAACAGCAGTATGAGACGGAGAGGTTTTTGCTTTTTGCTCTCTCTTAGCTTTTGCTTTCGCTTCTGCTGCTTTAGTTAGCTAGTTTTTTCTTCAACTTTCTTTTCTTCCTTTTTGGCTTTCCCGGGAATTTTTGCTCCTAATCTCTTTGGACTCCAAACACAGGGGAGCGCTGGAGGGCTCACACCTGGGACCCACCAAGATTCACCTTGTGCCGCAACTTCTCCCGGCACCAGAGAGCCTGAGACCCCAACCACCATCTTCAAGGGGGGGATCTTCTGCCTGAATTTCGTCATCTCTCCAGAGCAGCACAAAGTCCTTGTCATCGGGTACTGTTCAATTTATTATGCTGGGGAGGGCTTGGCTTGTTGAATAAACAGGTGTTTTTTTTCCACTTCTCTCTAAGGAAATTATTCCCAAACCGGTTGGGGAGGGGGAAAGGAGGGAGAGCCCCTTATTCAGGAGGTATTCTCCTGAAATTGCCCTAAACCAGGACACTGACCCACTCAGTGACTCTGTGATTCTCTGATACATGGGGTGTACACTGTGACTAGAGGGATGGGGTTGGGAGAGGGGAAAAATCCAGCCAAAAAAAAACCCCTAAAAATCCCCAAAACCCAAAAGATGCAAACAAACAAAACAAAAAAAGAAAAGAAAAAAGGAAAAAAATCCTAAAACAATATTGGTTTTGACTTTGTATAGGTATCTTCTGATAAGAATTTTAATACAACTTATATGAAGACCAAATTCCTCTTTTATTTGCAGTGATAGCTAAAGGAAATATTTTGATTGGCAGGAAGTCAGTTCATGTTCTGACATACAGCTTTTCATTACTATAGTGTTATAAAAGTTCAGCATGAATCCCTGAGAGCAAATCCCTTGTATATCCTAGCACATTATTCTTTTCACTCCTGACTGCTGAAACCCTAATTGAAATCTTATGTTTATTTATTTATTTTCTACATCTTTCTTTCTCTCATTCAAACCTCAAGTTTTCATTATGATTTCTATCTTTTAATGACTACTTGACCAGCTCTGGATCTTACTTTGTTCACACTAATGCAAATCTCTGATGAGTTTTACAGGTGTACAGAGAGTCATTTCAGTGTGTTTGCAGGGTTGGACTTCTGGTCGGTAAATTATTCAGGTTCTAATRTTAATAAGATTGTTATTTAACTGGTAGACTGGTTGAATTATATAACTGCAAGGAGCTATGTTTTTTTCTAGTAAAAATCCTACKATGAAATGGTTGAGCAATGAAAGTCATCGGGATCTGGGTGGAATAWTGTAAGAAATGAAGCAGCTGCTACAGATTTCACTTGACAAAGGAATTGCAATGAGCCAGCAAGAGAAAAGTTCMGTTCAGCAGGAAGGTGGATGCCAGGATGGCCAGCAAAGCATAATAATGAGAACTCTTTCTATCAACACACTGCCCCTCTCCACAGMAAAACCCACAACAAACCAAAGAAACCAACAATAACAACAAAATTGTAATTATACTCTATATTTTTCCCAATGAGGAAATCAGCTTTTTCCAGTCAATTCACCAAGGTACCTCTGGAAATTAATCATTTAGAAATGTTACAAAGACTCAGACCTGAAAAGAAACCTTCACTGCCGTTTCTACAAGTGGAAGAAAGCTTCAAATGATCCCCTCTGCATCATTGCATCACTTCTGCTGTGGATTATGGAGTCACATAGAAAATTTGTTCTCTCCAAAAGACCAAGCAGAAGATGACTGAACTCAACTTGAAACTCATGACTGATTATTAATTATAACATCTTATACATCTGACTCACCCAGGAGTTGTGATTTTTTTTTAAGTAGCATTTTAAAGCTTTGTGGTGGCTTCATTCTCTGATGGAAAGAGAAAGAGAAAACAAGAGCTCATGAGAAAATCTCTTATACTGCACTTTTCTATAACCAAAGGATTCAAAGGCTTGGATAAAGCCTCATATTTTTACTCTTTTGTAAACAGAAATGAAAATGAAGGTATCTTATTTTCATTTCATGACCACCCTGCAGCAATTTAAATTAATACATATTATTATATTGCATTCTAAGGCATGGAAGCACAAGTTACTTAGCAAGTCTAAGCATCTCACAGCAGCAGCAGATTACACTGTTGTACAAATTATTGAGCTATTTGGATATATTTGAAAGCACAGTGCCAGAAAATGTTAAAATAGTAATAAAGAAGGACTTAAAATGAATGCAGAACTTTTTATTTCAGACAAAGCTACATTTTCTCCGGTCATATGTATAACTGCATTCAAACAGATACAGACATACATATAAATGTATTTGGATACAGTTTTGAATACCACACCAAATTCTTAACACAGCAACCACATCACTGACATGARGATGAGAAATACACATCAATATTAAATAATATTTTAACTTTTCAAATTAAGAAAATAAATAATCTTAAAGTTGTCTCACTAACCTCTGTTTTGAAAATCTTGTCCAACAGACAGAAAAGGAAGCCCAGACAGAGTAGTAAATTTAACTTCTCTGGTAATAYAGTTAATTTCTGATTCTGCCAGAATAATGCACACTGAAGCAGTAGAACTGGGCTGCAATTCTGTACTATTCAAAGGAAAATTTCTTCACCACTTTATGGAAAAATCATACCATTTTCACACTGATGAAGAGATTGTTCGTCTTTTTCAGAAAGCCTAGAATGTTCCCCAAAGTGCTAAATTAAACTTGATCTTAGAATAGATATCTCTATTAAATCAGGAAGAACCTTGGGAGCAACTATCTATATTTTAAAGAATTCTAATTACACAGAGCAGACATTTKTATATTCTGATTTCAACAATTCACTTGCTATTACTTATTATTTTAAAACTTCAAAAATAGCATGAAATGTAATGTGAATTTATTTTCGGTCAGATCTGTAAAGATCAGATACTAAGTAAATTGAGGCAAAGTTCAATTGCTATCTTTCACTGCCTAAAATCCACAGAAGAAGAAAAGTAACATTGTCAGTGTTTTCTGACTTTAACTCAGTTGGGAGGCATCAGTGGCAAGATTCAACTGCTGAGATGCATTTGATGAAAATCTTAAAAGCAATTGAGTAGTCTAAACTGTTGACTTTTATGAATTTGTATTGCGAATTACTCTTTGAAGGCTCTTTACCTGGGAGACTTTGAACTGCCATTGTTGTGCTAAGCTTCCTGTATTTGGAGATAACAAAAAATTAACTTTTCAAAGATTCAGTAGTCTGGAAACTGGGAAGTTATTTAAAAGGTTTAGTTCCAAGAGTATAGCAAACCCTCAACCCTTAATGATTGGAGAAAATCTTTAATGCTTATCATCCAAATAAGCACAGGTCTATTCTTTTTTTTTTAACAGATAATCTCAGCTCTTTCATTTGTGGATTAGGTGGATATTGTTTTCACAAAATTTTATGGATGATTTGATATTGGCTTTGAAATGTGGTGGGGCACTGCTGTATTTACTTCATTTTCTTTTTATCCCTGTGGAATTTTTTTACACAGTCATTAGGAGCATAAAAGTAGCTTCATGGTGAGTTTATCCCTTTCATTTTTTAAGGCATTCCCTGAAGGTAAGACACACTTTTTTATTATTATTTCTAAACATAAAGGATCTGATCCTGCATGGTAATRAGTGCTTTTAGCATCCTTCAAAACTAACAGGCAGTGGGTTTGTTTGGCATACTGCAAAAGACACCCTGCAGGATGCAAATCTGGGCTCAGAATGATTTAAAAAGACAGTATGTATTTTGAGTCACATTTAAACCCTATTTCTGCACAAGAAATCTATTTCTACATGACCAAAGAACTAATCAGGCATTCACGTTCTTTGTTGCTTTCTTGTGGCATATGAAACCATATATTTAATAAACTCAGAGGATACACAGTTCAAGGTAGCAGGATGTCCACTGCAGTGCAAACCTATTCAATCAACCTAGTAAGACAAGGAGATGTGGAGGAAAAAATTCATTAGTAWCACAAGCTTGCCTGAACTTGTAAAAAACCCCAATTGTTTTTAACATCTGAAATATAGATGCTTGAGATTTTGCCTTTGCCTCAGCACCCAGTGTAAAGTTTGAAAAGAATATACAGCTTTTCCAAAGGCTCTTTGTTATGAYTAGGGCTTTTCATAGAGTATTTCACAAGAATATTTAATTTTCAGTTTTGCATAATAGAGGGCATGTAGAGTGCTAACAGCTATCTAAAAATGCAGAGAGCTAGCAGAGAAGCCAAAGTATGTCATTCAAATCCAGGATGAAAGTTTCTGACATGAAACATCAATATGATACAAAGATTGTGTTCTTTCAGGAAAAAAAAAAAGCAAGAAACTTATTTTAGAAAGATAAAGTACCAAAATGAGACTTTAACATTTTTGAGACAAACTGACAGTTTGAAACCGCATAAAGGATTCTAGAAAAAAATGGTAATTCTTTCCTTTATAGACACCCTCAAGTCCACAAATGTGAAAATGTTTTGGTTAGCCAGAGCCTACCTGCATTACTGAGAAGCCTTAATACTCTCAGCAGCTGTAATACAGATCTGTTCTCAGGTCAGAGAACAGAGTCAGCAGAACAGAGCTGAAAATGGCCAAGTCAAATATCAGAAGAACAGCTCCAGTTAACATACAGTTTRAGTAGGACAACATTTGTGATCGCTAATATTTTTCTAACACACCTAATCTTCAGATGAGAAGTGGTATAACATACAGCAAGAAGGACAGAAGTCCACAAAGCTGAGGGAAATGAGTGAAAATCCTTTCCTCTCTAATTGACAGGATCTAATGCCAGATGGTCTTGCCCTTTAAACAACTGTTCAAACACACATATATAGTCTGGGAGGTGAGGAACAGACAGAATGTCCTATTAGTACTGATTTCCAGCTGCTGACTAGGGGAAATAGGATCATCTGAGTTTCCTCTTCCTTGCTCCATCCCCTCTATCTTTCTCAGCCTGTAAACCCACTGCCACATACTTCACTTTTCAGAAGGGGTATTTACTTTGACTGACTGGCAAAAAAACATAGGTCACACAAGGCTCTTCTAAATACTCCCTTAGTGCACTTATATCTTATCTGAAAAGATGTTTAGCACACAAAGACCTAAAAGRAAGTTTGACAGGTTTTATCCTATCTTTAAAATACAAAGTAAAATCCAGATCATAATTTTAACAAGATGGCTAAGCTTGTTGGATGTCCACATACCTTAACTCCCAGACTCCCAGAATCGCCCTGACCAGGGATATTTCTGCATTCACCATAGCATTACATCAAGCAAAGCAAACTAGCAGGAGAAAAAKATGGAACCAACTAAACTAGAGACAGTCAAAAACCCATTCAAAATCCACAAAAAAACTGGACATAAATATATTCAGGCAACCCTACAAGAGTAAAAGAAAAGAAAGTATATTTTTCTTTTCCTACACACAGCTGCAAAATACTGACTGGCAGCGATCAATATCAATTCACTGGATGAAACACTGGAAGTGTTCACCAAACCCAGGAAGATGGAAATCACAATGATAAGAGTGAAAAGATGTTTCAAAAAACTACTGGAGCACTATTTTTCTTTTCCATTGAAAACAATTGCCCTTTGTTCATCAGATGTCAATCCAACTCGCTACAGCTTTCATAATAAGGGCTCGTAAGTAGGTGTAAATGAAAGAAGAGTCTCTGTTATTTAAATTGAAATGCTCTTGCAATTCCTTGGTATGTAAATTGCAGATTATGTTATACCTTGATAGAGATGGTATAAATAGATCTGGCAGAATCTAAAGGGACCTTTTGAATTGCTCTGAGTAACACGCACCACATCTGAATTTGGCCTTGAATACAGACAYGGGCAAACRCAGCAAGGTTTAACTGCTGGAGATACTTAAAATGTAAAAGTGCAGAAATGAACAAGCAYAGCAAGGAAGATGATACATCCTCSCTTCCACTCAGGGTTAAACAAGAAYATCRGTACACTTCAYGTGGAATAGAACATTTCACAAACCACTTAAGACTGAACAAGACTATAAGCAATAAAATGTCTCCAAATGACATCAGGACMTAACACCTTGTGAAATCCAACCCTGCTCAGTACCACTAGAGATGTAAAGCACAAAAATCCACAACACAGAAAACCTTTAAGCCTATAATGATGATAAGGATATTTTTTTGTCATAAAAACTTCCACAGAAGTATGAGCTTGTTAGTCTTTTGGGACATAACACATGGCCTAGCATTTTACAACACCCTTGTTTCTTAMCTGAGAAACTAAGCACTTTACACTTGGAACCTGCAACACTTGGAAAATTTAGCARGTCTGCTACCAGTATATTGAACTTGTGCAGAAATTTAATACTCTGGCCTTTCTTCATATAGTGTASATGATATATGCTGTGTTGGAGGATAACACTTTTTATCCTGTCCCAATCATCAAAACTGCAACTGACATGAAGAAACTAGAGRTTGGGCTAAATAAAAAAGGGTATCCTGGCTTAGAAAGAAATGTTACATATGCCTGTAATAGAAAGCTAAGTGCTACAAAATTACAGAAAAGTAATTTACAGAAAAATATACAGTATCCTGATATGAGGAAGGATGATGGAATGATAAAATACTTAGGGGTCAATCCATAAGGTTATTTAGGTGACAATCTGCCAATATTAACTCATTTCAATGGAAATCCCTTCCCCTGGCATGATATTTTCCACTGCTCTTGCTTAGCAATCATGCTTAGGAACATTATGTTTCAAATTKTAGTCAGTGTCTACTGTGAGAAACATGTAACCGCCAAAAGAGGTAAATACGGGCCTAAAAAAGATGAAACTACAGCAGCCAATAAATCTGTGTAAAAAATGTTCAAAGGAAAACTGATTTTATAAGCTGTTTTAGATAAAAAGGTCTTGTTTGCACAGCAAATTCTGTAGGCATTTGTGTGAAATACACTATCAATATATGCAAATTGGTTTTTTATCCTATTCCAAAATATAGATGGGAGAAAGAGCATAAATGCGTAACTAAAGATCTTTCTAAAGGTTTTAATTAAAGTCTTTCATGTCCTACCTGGGATATACAAAAAGTGTAGGTAAGGTAGGTGCGTCCCTTTGACAGAAAACATCTGTATTAGAAACACTTATAAATTAAAAATTTTCTTGTGCCTCAAAAAATCAGAAATGCCAAYACCTACTGGAACTTGAAAAGTCCTCTGGTAAAGACGCTTCAATTCTGAAAAAGTTTTAAGAAAAGGAAACCCTAGAATGATCTATTATTATGAATAGATGCTGGTGAAGAAATGCTGGTGAAAGAAAGAAAACTTAAGCAACCCACCACAGTCTTGACCTCAAGTCAATGACAAGACTGACACTCCAAATCTGTTCTAACAAAGTGCATTCCACAGCTGCATGAAGAGGGTACAGGACACAGTGGTTTGTAATTCTCTGAACAAATGAAAGCACAACATTTTTACGCTTCAGCAAAATTGGACCTGGACAATAGGGAAGCAAAAACTCATTTGGATACATGTGGTGTCTTAAAACACATCACCAGGATCTTCAAATYGATCCGGTGCCTAATGGCAGGCAGCACTGAGACATATGATGACCAGGTATTGTATATGCCTGAAATCTCAGTGGTCACATTATTGTRCAAGTTCTTATTTTGTGAAAGGAGGGCTGAGTGAGACCTGCAGGCAGGGAATTACAGTAATCCGGACGATGTCACAGAAGCATGAATTAACGTTTCGGTATCTCTGTGMGACAACGCTCTCAAACGTGTTATATTTCTCAGCTGATAATAGGAGTTTTGTTCCCCCTGAATGCACATGATCCCCAAAGAAAAGCCCTCAATTAAAGTTTACCTCTACATTTTGCACAGATGAAGACCAAGCAGTATTTATGTGCAGTACAGAGAAGGGACAAATCTTCAGACATTGTGTTAACAGCATTATTAAGCACAGTGGTCTCATCTTTTTCATGTTTAAAGCAATTTTGGGGCAGTCAGAACTACACTTCATAAGAAATGGGGATCAGATGCTCCTATGGAGTCTGTAGCAAAATAATGTAAGTCTTCTTTTCAATAGCTGTGCAAGCTTTTAACTTCTACTCTTCTATYTTCCCCTGGATCTTATTATCCCCTTTTGTCTACAATGCTTCATCAGAGACACAGCAGTTTAAACTGCTATATGACCTGAGAGATGACTTCTTTATCACCTCTGCACTTTTACAACATAAGTAAGTSACAGATAAATTATATACGAAAGCCTAGACTGTGACCTGAGCTAATAATTTTTGCAGGCTAAGTCTTGGCATTGTAAGTCTTGCACAGTGCTTGTTCAGGCAAAACCCACACAGGAGCAGGTAAGGCTTTTATCAGAGTCAAGCCCATATGAAAACAGATTAGAGTCCTCAAGATTTGCCCCCTTGGGACCTCTGCTTAGAATTTCTTGCAAGCACATTGGGCCATGTTTTCATAAGCATTCAGAAGAGTGAAAGTCCTCTCTGCTATTTTAGAAAACTTAGAAGTTCTGTACCTACATTACTGRGGTATGTATCAGGAAATTCAATATGCTACATAATACCACTTCAAGTTTGCCACTAAAATAAACAAAAACTTCTGAGTGGCAGGYTCTGTATATACAGACGTGGGTGATGTATCCATGTGCTTGTAAATACTGGGAAAACATTTTCAGACTTGTTACTTGTTGGACCTGGGGACACTACAGGAGCCTCACCTTTCTCGAGCTGTCAGATCTAGCACAACATATTTTCCTTTAACAGAACTAGAAAAAATAAAACCAAAGCTGTTAATTTTGTAGCTTTCCTTTATCTTCTGTAGCTTTGGCTTAAGTCAGGGTTGGGCTTTTTCCTGTCCTAATTCATCCATTCTGACAAGTCATAAAGCTGGTTAAAGGTAACAGCAGTTCTGCTCAGCTCAACAAATATGGATTTGCATGGATAAAAAACCAAGCAGTTGCTATTGTTTACTATAACCATTTAAATTCTTCATCAAGAATTTCTGTTATCAATGCTCAAAAGCCCAGTGAATCCCACAAGAAACCTTCGACCAGTTTCATTTCTCAGTATGCATAATGTAAATATCAGTGGCTTCTATATCCTAGGAGCACTGGCCTTTCTTAGGGGCATCTATTATGTTCAAGCAGGGCACTAATTCAWTATTACCAAAAAGTAGATGTTTTCTTATCTGCAACTTGGAAATTCAGCTTCATTGAAATCAACAATGCACAGGATAATTTTGCCTGCTAGAATGCTTTTCCTTTTCTTAAAATCTCTTTTGTTTGTCTCCTGAATGTCCAGGATTCAACAATCACCCTGAGCCCAAAACAGAAGGTTTTTCTTACACACCATAATAAGTTAAAAATAATTTTGTATTTATCTTTAGCCTACTGGCTTTAAAAGCCTTTCAAGYCATATGATCAAAATTTGTCATCTACTAGGAAAATAAAACTTTGTATTTTTGATTACCTGCAATCTAAGATTCTTTCTTGATGGCTTTGATTCACAAAGTTTTTCAAGAGAAAAAACAAATATTGCAAGCCTCACCATGCAGTAATGATGGATCATGTCACAGTGTAGTTTGGTGTCTGCACTTTGCCCATGTACTGAAGAAATGCAAACGAAGATGACAACAGATGATAAACTTAACAGCAGGCACAGCAATATAATCAAAAACAAGGGACAATAGGGAGAAACATAATTTAAGTCAAATCATCAGTTATTCCGTAATAATTCAAAACATACCWGGCTCTTAAATTTCTGCTGCATTACATTGCCAGTGAACTTCTCCATTGAAAAAGAAAGACAGATTTTAGCAGGGTTTATAATGTTCTGGTGGGGTTGGGCCTCACTAGCCCCAAAATGAGAGCCACTTTTGGTTGCAAAAGGCTTCTGACATTTTGGGAATTTGTTTTCTTTTAATATGGACAGCAAAAAGAAATCTAAAATATAGCATAAATTCCAAATTCTGCTAAATTTGCAACATGAATTTTAACAATAAATAACTTATTMGTTGGTCCCATAAAATACACTCATCAAAAGCACTGGAAATTCTGACATATATGACCAGCCTAATCCAAAGATARCTAAATGTCCAAAATAATTATTGTCTATTTGAGAATTACAGCAGGAATGCAATCTATCAAATGAATGGAGGTATAATTGAGACAATTTAACTCAGAAATAAGTGCTCAGGACAAAAGATTTCAGGGTCAGACAGACTAAACTATCAGGGTTATTAAGCATCATGGCAGCAAAACCTTYTAAATATAAACTTTGCCAATTTTACTAGCATCAAAAGTACAGACAGCTTAGAAGACAAAAAATTAACTGGTCAAGTCACATAATGAAACTGCAGAAAGCAACAGGCTGTCTACAGCAAACAAGGCAAACAGCCTTGCATGAGGACATTCTGAAAACCAACAAAGATTTATGACTGACATAAAGTAGTCATTAATTCACAAGACAAATGAGAAAAAAAACAACTCAGTTCTATAAAATAGAATGTTTTTACTTCAWCTCTTCACATTTATGTCTATAAAAGGAAGATTTAACATTGAAGTGAAGCCCATCCATTGCACAGACAGTGCCATAGGCTATCTGATGCTCCCATGGAGTAGGAGTCGCCAGCAGCCTATCTACTCCATGCACAGTGAGTCTTAAAAGAGGGACTGCAACTGATCCTAAGGGTGGTTTCCAGCTCTGCAGTGTCCCCTTCCGGCCCCACAGTGCAGACCTCATTCTGCCACAGATCTCCAGGAGACAGCTCTGACCAGTGTCACTAGGTGCAGCTCCTACCTCTTTCCCACATCCTTTGAGACTCCTCTGGGCATTTTCCAAAGCATCAGTATTACAYGAGAGAAACCCAAGGAACTCATACACAATGCTATACAAATTTTTCTTCRGCGGTGAATCAGTTTTCACATTGATGCCCACAGATTTGATGTGATCAGAGCAGATATACTTCAGCAACTCATTCTAATAAAATATTTCTAACTTCTGCCTTAATCAGGTTTCTCTCACTGACTGAAATTAACTCTTTCCCCTGAGGTAACTGAGCTACATATGCTCCTGTTTATGTCACACTCCACCCCTGCCCTGGCACTACCAAACCAARTACTAGAGATGATGGGGTCCACTGGGTCCCCGTGACTCTTAGGGCTTTGCAATCTACAACAAYCTCATATATTTTCTACTTAGGTTGTAAATAAAGTATAAATTTTAGTGAGTGTATTTTTTAAAAAAAACAGACTAGGAATTAACGAGCGTTTCTTTATTGCAATCCAGTGTAAAACATTTATGTAATGCAGTTATTTATGATTAGTTCCACTCAGCTGTAAATTCTGGACAAATGACATACTACACTGCCACCTAGTGAACAAATTCAGAAATTCAACTAAAAACAATGAGTATACAGCAGCAGTTTTAGGATACAGCCTTAAAAATAGCCATTTATAGCTCCCTTTTGATAGTCAYGTGGCATATAATCAGGTGTTCACTGCCAAGTTAATCCTTGTGCCTGTGTGTGCTTGTGCATGTGTGCATTKCCCTGCTAATCACTATACACATAGGTGTAATTGATGGAAATCAGTTTTACCCTGTAAAATAATTGTGCACTGCCACCAGTATCAAGG
Source organism: Alauda arvensis (assembly GCA_902810485.1). Lineage (NCBI taxonomy): Eukaryota > Metazoa > Chordata > Aves > Passeriformes > Alaudidae > Alauda > Alauda arvensis. The sequence continues at coordinate 632,159 of CADDXX010000355.1, forward strand.
AAGTAGAGAAACCTTATGTGGTGCAGTCTGCCATGATTGTCATCAAACCCTAATGCCTAGGTAACATTAAATCTGATTTGTTAGGAGTGATRAGGCAGTCCAAATTCTGCTTGAACACATAGTGTTCTGCTTATCAGACTGTGCTGTTTACTTGGGCTCTGCTGCCAACAAGCTGGCCTTCCAGAAGATTTTCCACGATTTCTAAGATAGACTACAGGGAAAAAAAAAATCTGTGGTAAAGCTCCTGGACAAATTGCAAGAGATATCTTGACAGTCACCATATGAGCTTTTATGTCATGCTTAAGGCTGTTTCAAAACTTACATGGGACACAGCAATGCCAGACAAGGGGAGACTATGTGCAAATGTGCTAATCAGAAATCATGAAGGCATGAGGCAGTGTTGTGCTGTACTTCATCACCCTGACTGCCAAGTGACTTCTTTCAGAAATCATCTTCCTCACCAGCACTCTCCACCAAGTAGGCAAGGTCATGACTTGACTCAGTCCATGACTCGGTTCAAGACCAGTTTGTCATTATTTTTTCTAGCAGAAAACATTCAGTACCTAAGCAAAAGATGACAAAAATATTTACATGGCTGAGATAGCCTATTTGGAAAACTCTGCGTTGTTACAGAGAAATGGCTGTTGGCATAGTTTGTAACTGTATCTATTCAGAATGATACATCCATACAAAAATACAATGCCTAATAAACATGAAACAAGTGTAAATTACTAGTGGCATATATGTGAGACCAGATGTTTTTTCCTAGTACTGCTGYGGATTAGGAAATTAGGATTTCACATTACTGGAATGGTAAAAAAGTAAAGTATGCTTCACTAGCAGCTGGAAATGGAATAAGTTCCTTGCAATTATGGCCTCCATTTTAAGTGGATATATACAGGCATCAGGGAGCAATTAAATGTTAAGATACCATTTATAATGTTTTGTCCTCAAAGCCTGTTTTTCTACATGCAAGACACTTATATGTATGTATTTACAATCTTAATTGTCCTCTCAAACAGTAGAGGACAAGAGAGCCAAAGGCATGTGATCCAGCTATGTACTTAATTACTAAGTCATTTGCTGATCAAGAGTCATTTTCYGAGGCATACCTTCTAATCTGGATTAATTCTTCTTTTTATAAAATAATCAGAACACAGTCAAATACATACAGTGTATGGAACAAGATGCTGCTTCTGTTTCTCAAGTTAAACAATGAAAAATGCTGCTTGAAAGTCCATACATATCTTAGAACACCTAATAGAGAGGAAGTTCCATGCCCCAGCTGGTTTCCAAGAGAATTTTATTATAAATTTTAGATACATTTTTCAGGTTCTGAGTATTACATTTATTACATGGATTGATCTGTAATCTGTTTTTCTCCTTGGCTGAAACCTGGTTTTATGAGTGAGACACTGAAATAAAATGCCCTTTCATCTGCTAGTTCTTACAGACTGTAGACAGAATCATAATTTCATACTATCTGTAGACTAGCAGGAGTCTATATTTGCTACTTCAAAGCCAAATATGTGCAAAGATAATGAATGTAAGTTCTTTAAACACAAGCACAGAATTGCTTATAACTGAAGCTTGTATAGTTCTGGAAGTAAACACTAGTCAAAGATGACACTTTTGTTGGTATATCTCTTAACAAACAAAAATTAATTGCAGGGAAAAAAAGGTCAGACTTCTAAAAGTACAGACTTACTACACATAATTTGATCCATTTCATGCCTGATTAATATTCCAGATTTTTTATCAAATTACTGTACAGACTTGATCTCTATATATTTTACMTACTTATGACACATACTTAATAGGTACATCACAGAACATATCATAAGGCACAGACTATACAACAGTATRGCAGCCCACACATCTTTAGAAAAACTGCACTGATAAAAATAGTAATAGTTTAACTTTGAAAATGTACAATAAAGAAAACTGAAACTGCTGAGATGATAAACATCATAAATTGAAATAACACCAGACATTTTTTAAAGGGGGAGGTGAAGCCTTTGTTTTCAATAAACATCTAAAAGAACAGCCTATTCCTATCRTGCCTTGATGGTGACATTTTTAACAAAGCACTGGAGAGTATTTCTGGAATTAAAAAGTAACACAGTCCCYGATTCTTTACGGTTTTTTGTGCGTATGGTAAACAAAATTCAYACTGATAGAGAATGAAACACTATTAGAATGCATATTTGATCAGAGCAAACTCTAGTAATAACAATGAATAAAACATAATACACAATTTCAGAAACTGAGTTAGGAAAGTGACAGCACTCATATGACAWCAACCATCTTTGTCCCCAGAATGGTTTTACTGATTTAAGCAGCAACCAGRTAGTACAACATTTAGCCATGATCATGATTCCAATACAAGGATTACTGAAATTAACAAATGTTACGAAGAAATTGTCAAATAAATTTTCTCTCAAAGTCTGTAAGTAGTTTCATCTGAAGTAATATTTSCTGGGATAAGCCTTCTGGACAAAATTTAATTAAATAATGCACCACTTATGGATTAAATCAAAACTTAAATTAGCAAAATTAATTATATGGAAAAATCAGTGACATCTTGTTCAATTTGTTATAACACAGGGCAAGGGCAATATTTCAGGATTCCACACTTCTCCCTGCTGTCATACATGCCATAACTTGTGGTTTGATGAAAATACATTAAATGGGTACGTTTTCAAAAACATTTTACTTGTCAYATGTTTTTGCTTTCTGAAGAAACGATGCTTTATCTGTTAGTTATGTGTTATTACTATATTATAATTGTGTGCATGCAATTATTTAATGGTGCACAAAATATTTTTCAACACATTTTTTACATCAAGAACATAATTTTTAAAATGGATTTAGAAAAGAAAGGCACAATAGAAGAGAAAAATATTTCAAGGAAGTTCATTTAAGGTGACTTTGATAGGTAGAAATGAAGAATACTAAGCTCTTAGGAAGCAGGGTGAAGRCACTTGAGTCTTCCATACCTCATTCTAGATAGCTCTTTCATCCTCTCTCTTCTCTAATGTGTGCTGCTCTTCCTTAGTGAATCTCAGAGCCACGCTAAAGCTCAAATTTTTCTTTGTCTTCCCTTGAGATGCCCTGTAGCTGTGCAGGCACTGGTGCAGGCACCGGTGCATGCCAGGAGATAGAGTCCTCTGAATGTACTTATGCATGGATATTACTGACGTGAAAGATACATGGGCTCAGATTGTTCTGCACATCTCTCAAATGCAGAAGATGCACATCTAGGGACAGTGGGTCAGCCTGTCATCTATTTAAGTTCAGGGTGTTCTATTTAGACTAACAGAAACACAGAATTATTTAGGTTGGAAAAGACCCTTAAGATCACYGAGTCCAGGCATTAACCCAGCACTGCCAAGTCTACACTAAAACACGTCCCCAAGAACCACGTCAATTAGTTCACTAGYGTCTGTTCAGGGGATAATATTTCAAAGGCACATCTTTGATTTAAGTCAGTTTTTCAGAAACTAGCCAAAGGCCAGGTCACACTWACAAAGGGATTTGGGTCCTTCTTCCTATTGTGTCTGTACTTTCCACATAGCTTGTAGTTCAGGAACCAAAGSATGAGTCAGGAGCTTCAAATAATTTTGTGGATCTAGGCTTTGTCCATGACTGTACTGCAAACTGTCATATATTTGAAATGTATTTGAAAATATAGAGTATGTCTTTTCATAGTATATCTCTGGTAATTCTGCTAACAGGAATGATAAATTAGTGCTATTATKTAAAGCACCATAATACCATTCTGGGTATTTTCTGGCATATTAATTGTCAGTAAAAAGGTTAATCGAAGCAAAAATATAACTGCTAGTCTTAACACAGATCCATGTAAATAAGCTCATAGAGTAATTCCAGCAGAATATTAGACACACCCATATTTGTATTGCTTGTGATTATGAATTTGAATCTCCAGGTGAAATATAGTTTAGCTAGAGCCAGCTCAACAGATATTCCCCCAAGCTAGACAGCTGTCCCTCATACACATGAACAAAASCCCACATGGTAGAACATACAATACAACAAATATGTTTAGACAAATAGAGGGAAAGCTGGTAACATATTTCACCTAAATAAGAAATGTGTAGTGTTTACGCAAATATATATATTTTAAGTGAAAACTCTGGCAAATTCTCTCTACACTCRAAATCCAAACAACATTAATTCTATTCAAAAGCTTGATAATTTTCATCAGGTCACCAAAGAGATGTTTGGTACCAGAGCAGCTCAAAATTAAGTCTTATTTGAATTGAAATCKATGGTAACACCATTGTTTCAGTACAATATATCCACCTCCTAATCAAGTCTTACAGCCCCTTTAAGTAAAGCCTAAGTGATGTTATTGTTATAGTGACTGACAAGGTTGCTAAATTTTGGCACAACTACAGATTTCTTCTAAATAAAGAGTACAGAATATTAGGACAATCAACAGACAATAAAGACACTGGTCTTGACTACATTTAGCAATTTTAGTTTAGCAATATTTCCGTTTATATTTTAATTTTTTTTCTCTAAAGGTGTATGTTAATGTTTTCATGAAAGTCAAGACAATGCAATGACAACCAGAGACTACTGTAATTCATGAATTCAGAAATGGTGTCTCACACACTGTTACACGTGTTACTAGAGACCAAGGGAGTTGCAGGTCAGTAGGTTAGATATGCATCCCTTTTATCTCATAAGGCCATGTCCCTGCACAGCACAGAGCTCCAGGCAAGAGCCCTACGTGCCTCATAGCTTAACAAGTGCTGCTGCTGATGAGGGAGTAGTCATTTACCAGATACTTTTTCAATGAAGCCAGTGGGGCCACCAATAGCAGTAAGGGTCTGAAAGGTCAATTCAACTGTTACTTATTCAAAACTGAATTCATATTTATGCTACAAAAACATTGTAGACTCTCCTTTCAAGTCTAAAAAGTAATTGTAAAATCAGAACCCTGCAGAGAAGAAAAYTAGCAAGAGATATATTTTATTGATATTTCTGTATGATATGTTATGAGTCTAAGTTATAAAATTATTCCAAAAGTGAAAATCAAAGATGACAACAAATGCATGAAACTCCTTTATCTCAAGTAAAAACTTCTAGAATTTGAGAAACATTTATATAGAATGAAAACAAAATCTGAGACAAAATTCTGCTCTTGTTCCAACCTACATGGTCTCCTTTACATTCTGTGGTGATGCACTTGTGTGACCAGAAAAGTCTGAGATATATAAAGCCTTAAAAAGTAAGTAAATTCARATTCACACCTGCTGCTTAACCATTAGCTTGCCCTCTTGTCTCTAGACATTATCTCTTATGATTTAATCAGCAGAGAAGATCAATTTCTGGCACAAAATGAACTTAAAAATATAGTGGTAGGTCAYAGCTTTGTATTTCTATGCTTGGTATCTCAGGCATCTTATCTTTAAATATAGATAGCAAAATGTTACCAAGARGATTTTTGCTCTAGATTCTAGTTTKTCARTCTGGAGTMAAAAAATATTAATGTCCCACTTAATAACCCCTGTGATTGGTATCAGAYGTCAGTGGAACTTCCAAAGGACAGTAATTGAATGGCTGGTACAYTGCTGAAACAGATTCACAAAACAACCTTGACCTGATTTGTACATTTCTTCAGTGGTTAAGAAACACTGCAGTGCTGTAGGATACATCCAGTTCAGACATCATGGAGTMGGAACTTTACTACTTCTCAGATGCATTCTTAAAACCTGTCTTCAAAGTTTTACAATAGTTGAAATGAAGTTTCAGTTTACACCGAACATTATGGGGATGTGATACCTTAGCAAGCTTTACATGGCTGAACTTAAGTGGGAGGCATGGAAGCCAGCATAAAACAAGGAGGGTGGTATATACAATGGAATAAAACACAGAGTGGCGTTAGTAGTGGTATTAGTCCTAACAAAGACTACAAAGAAACACTTTGGACAAAGCACTAAAAGAGACAACACACAGTTTTTGTTTCAAAGATGGGGCTCACGCATTATAAATTACCTCCTAAAGCAACTGGTCCAACCATGAAAATATCACAGTGTTGCATGTCTTGATACACACTCCAGTGTTAGATAACCCTAACTCAGTGAGAATCCTGGTTAAAAATCTTAATAGGCATATTCAAACCATTTGAAATGGATATAGACATCGTAAGTTGCCATATTCCTATATTAATATTTATATAATACAAGTTTGTGGTTAGGTTCCTTCCAACACTGAAAACTTTAAATATGCTCATTTACCAATGTCAAGACRACTTTCAGACTTGGGTAAATAGTAACTGGCTGGACGTCCAAGAAGTTTATTATTGCTATGGATTACATTTATGAAGATATCAGAAGGAGCTGTAATTTAACAACAACAACAACAACCAGTTCCAAAAATATACATGTTCCATATGACAACTTTATTACAGCAGTGGACTAGTATAGCAATTACAAAAAGGACATATATTACCCATAACTTGTTTTGAGACAGAATGCAACAATAGWCCAAAATGATACTACAGGACCATATTATTCTGTGACATGATGTGACAATATTTATTTKAAGGTTACAAAGGAAGAAACTACTATAACTTAGAATATGATTTAAAAAAAAGAAGCGGTAAGAAAAGGAAATTTGGCAATGGAAGCATTGCTATTATTTTTTAGTTATTATTGATGGCTGTTTGGTTTTTATTATTAGCAGCTGYATTTTTTTCTCATTATCAATTTCAATGCTCATTAACATACTGCAAAGGACCAGAGAGTGCTAAGACAGCACACACTAGTGCTGTACACACTTGTGCTATCCACAAATTTACAACAGAATGACAACTCTTACCCAAAAGATCTGACAGTAGAAGTGAAAGAGAACAGGTAACACATGGAAAGAGGTTGTTGGGAAGACATTAAAACAGTATGGGAGGCAGAGGTGTGGATAATAGTGTGACTCAAATTTTGCACACTTTGACAGATCACACGCTGATGATGATGAGTTTCATGGGGGATTCAGGTGAGGATAAATAAGTGGCTTTGAAAATGTTTACACATAGCTCTTCTCAAGCATGAGAGAAGGCACAAGGGTCTTTCATAGTAGATTTAAGAGGCAGTTGATGGAGACATTCACTTTGAATAAATCTGTTCATTCTTTCCAGTGCTGTACAGTGAATGAGTGAAAATATGTATTATAAGCCAAAAAAAGGACTGAAAGAGAAAAAAACCCAGAATTTTAAAACCCAGGAGTACAGTGCTTCTACAAATCTACTCCAAAGAGAAAACCACAACAAACAGTTATTTAAAAATATTTTTTTAATTAGCAAGTGCTAATCAAACTTGATTACTTTTATTAAGGAAATTATTCTCATATTTCCTTTTCATGTGTTTATTGTTAGTGTTAGAAAATGTAACTAAAATGAAGATTTAAATGTAAGCAAATTATATAAGTATATAATGACAAAACTTAATTAGATTTCAAAGCACACTTACAGAAAATTTGAGACAGCAAAAAGAGCTAGGCATGCATTTTTTAACAGATGGTGCTAGATTAGGCCACACAAATATAATTGAGGTCAGAATTTGGTCACTGTAGGAACAGACCCTCTCAGTGAAAGAGYGAATTTCCTCCTGTGTTTTTCATTAATTACTCAGTGCCATCCAGTCACAGTGTTGTCTGCTGTAGATCCTCTCAGTAATCCCTTGTTCATACAAGCCTTGCTCTAGAATATTCTTTCAATATTACACATTTGAACAAAAATTATCCTTGTAGAAACATTGATTTGCTTTTTAGCAGCAAAGACAAAAGCTTATTAGCATCACCATTTATCTTAGCTACGGTCTCTTAAGATAACAGTAAGTATAGAGGACAAACAGATGAAGGGGCATTTTCACTGCTGATATAGGAAGGACTGATAGAAAACAACAGGTAATTTTTAAGAAAATACAAAGAATTTTTAAATCCCAAGACCACTTTTAAAATACTTGATGTAAGAGATGAAACATAAAACAAGAGCCCATGGATGTAGCAGAACAGACTTGCAGAGTTGTTTTGGACAGACACTGCTCAAATTCTCCTTAGCTTTCTGCATGTAGAAAGAGAATTTTACTGACCTTGTTGTTGGTTTCATACAGTGTATCTGAAAGTAGTGTTTGCTTTGTTTTTTCACACACAGTACAAAAATATATTAAATAGCATTGTATACAGTAAAGCATGGATTCAAGACTGCATTTATTTCTAGCAGGAAGACATTCACATTTGAGTGCCAATTAGAAAGCATGCCACAGAAATGAAACCAACTGAATTTCTGCATGAGCCTCAAAGCATAAAGTTATGCTGTTTCAAGTCATACAAAACATTCTCTCCACAGCTGTGCAGACTCAGACTGCAGATGAAACAAYCACAGCCAATATTTTTACTTGAATGACACCCCTATTAAAGTGGTTTTCTTTCATAACGGTCCATTTTATCTCACAAAAAGAAARCTGTATTCAAAAAATACTATTAATGTATCCACTTCATGAATGTGTTGGATTATATTTTTCTGTTTACTTATTATAAATTTATTTCCTGAAAATATTTTGCTCWATTTCCCTTCAGATAATTTGGATCTGTGTTTTGGCCTATCTCCCTTGCCTTACAGCTTTACACAGAAATACGTGACARAAATAAGAACAGTAATAGCAGAAGTAAATCAGCTAACAGTATTTACCAGAGTAAAAGTTTTTCCAGATTACTTGTAGTTTTGCTTTTGGGAAATGGCTGAAACTTAGGCTATACTGTCACCGAAGTCAACCCCAATACTGCATTTTATTATTTTGCAACTTCTGTTATAAAGGAGAATACATTTCTTTTGTGGCAATCATTTAATTCTAAAGGCTGTGGAATGTTTTGTTACAATAAAARTAACATTGCTTCTGGCTTCTTAAACCAGCTCGGATGCACTCACAATTTATATATATATATATGCCTACAAACCTCAGGTTGTCACACATGAGGTCCAAGTATCCCCTCTTAGTACAACACCAAAAACATTGCTGCAAAAGAGTAATTCAGTTTGGCCCATTATATATTGAAAAGGAGTAATGAGGACAAGGCAAAAAAGTATTTGGGGAAAAAAAAAGAGTAGATTTTACATCCATATAGAAGCAACAGTCACCTTTTTTCATGTAGTTCAGATATAATAGCTGGTTGATGATCAGCAGCTCCTTGAACCTAATCAGCCCTGAACACAAGCCAGTGAACTGCGCTTACAGCAGGTAAGCCTTTGGACCTGGAAACTGTCAGAGTGCTATAACAATGGCTCAAATGGCTTTAAACTATTGCTAATTGTTTATAATGAAAAGCTTGAATGGCAGGGGCAGAATTAAGAAATTAGTTGTTGTACGTTTTATGATTTCTGTAAAACAAGGCGTTTCACAAATTTTCTTATAAACTATTTRGCTGTAGTAGGTCCCAGAACACACCCCTTGCAGAAATGCCCCTGTGCCCTTTTGACAAAGGCATCCATTTTAGCAAGGTAGCACATGAAGATGCTGCAAGTGGATCCGATGAGCTCAGGGGGAGATTGCTCCCATCCTATAGCCCTGCTGCTGCAGGGCCTCCTCCAACACCACCACAGCTCAGCTCCTGCACTCCAGCACCACYGGCAATTTCATCGGCAGGTGGAGGCTGCCTTGTGGGTAACACATACCCAGACTCAGGAAAAAAGCTGCATCAAAAGCAGCATGGCCAGCAGGTCGAGGGAGGTGATTCTGCTCCTCTGATCTGCTCTGGTGARATCCCACCYCAAGTACTGCATCCAGYTCTCTGGGACCCCAACAAAGGAAGGAGATCGACCTGTTGGAGCAAGGCCACACCAGGTTRAYAGAAGAATGGAGCACCTCTCSTRTGAGGRAAAGCTGACAGAATTGCAGTTGTTCTGCTTGGAAAAGAGAAGGCTTCAGGATGATGGAGCCTTCCCCTAATTGCAGCTTTCCAGTACCTGAAAGGAACTTACTGGAAAAATGAGGCAAGACTATTTAGAAGTGCACGTAGCGATGAGACAAGAGGAATGGATTAAAATTGAAACAGAATAGGTTTAGATTACATATTAGGAAAGAATTCATTACTGTGGGAGTGGTTAGGGACTGGATTCGGCTGCTCAGGGAAGGTGTGCATGCTTCATTCYTGGAAGTTCAAGACTAGGACGGATGGATCTCTGAACAATTTGGTCTACTGAAGGGTGTCCTTGCCTACAAGACACCYAGGTGGTCTTTGAGGTCCCTTCCCACCAAACGCATTCTATGATTCTGCGAAATACAAATTATATTTGTGGGCGTGAGTGGGTCTCGGCCTTTGCTGAGGGTTTAGCKTTYCCTYGCCACGACACCGTAASCGGGMSKGCACAGCCCTACACCGGCCCGCGGYCACTGCCGAGCCCGGCCGCGTTGGCACCGCCCGCGGGCACCGCGRTGACSGCCGGGCCGTGCGCGCCTGCGCCCCCGGAGCCGCCGGATTGGAGCCGGGCCGGGCGATGATGGCGGCGGGACGCGGCGGGGGCCGGCCGGGGGTGATGATCCCGCTCCTCCTGGTCGTTGTGTTCATGCCGGCAGGCGCCGCCTCAGCTGCCGCTCTGCCTTTAGTCATCAACACCTGGGCGTTCAGGACGGCCGCAGAGACAGGTGTCCCGGCGGGAGCCCGGGCTGGAGCGGGGCGGGTGGGGTGGTACTGTGCTGTGCCTTTCGGGAGCGCCCTCCTGCGCAGGGTGGACCTGTGTGTTGGTGGTGCTTAAAAATGAGTCTCTGAGGCGAGACTGGGGCTGCTGTGCGGCAAGAAGGAGCGGGCTGTGACCCGGCTGCTAAGCGGCGCTGGCGGCGGAGGGCCCGGGCTCTGCTGGCCGCGCTGCCCCCTCACGGCTCAGAGCCAGCCCCGCTGCCGGCGGTGAGGCGGCGSGACATCCTTCGGCCGGTTTGGAAAGGGTTACCCTTCCCATGGGAAGGGCCGAGCCCCGGAGATTGCCCTTTTTCTTACCTCTGCCGCTGGTAGCCTGCAAGCAGATGGTTCCATTTCCACGTTGGAAAATAGTGCTAAAAAACCTGACCAAAACACTCAAAAACTAAAGCGGGTAGTTATGAACTGCGGAAAAGCTAGATGAAGGACATACTTCTGTTAATGTGGTTTGCACTCTCGTGCAGTGTTTTTTAAGGATTTTTGAGATTCCTTGTTGCCCCCTAAAGAATTAGATAGTTATATTATTTCTTTGAAACTCTGTTGTTTTGTGATGTGTTGYTGACAGTCAAATCAGGATTTCCTATGGCATACATTAGCTGTGAATAGTAATTTTAAGAGACCTCCAGATTATTTTATTACAGCTGAGTTGTAAATAACTCACTACAGAATGCTTGCTTGTGAAACGAGTTACARTAAAGCCTTGTAATGGTCAGAAGTGAAATGCACTGATGAAAATTGCAAGGCCCTTGCTTTGCAGCTTCTGAAAGCCTGTGCTAAGACTACTGAAGGTAATAGGAATCAGAATATACTCCTCACACTGAAGTCTGTAATAGAGGCRGGTATATGTGCGGTTGGATGCATGGTATTAAGTCTTACTTTTTCCCTGGTGCAGGCAAYTTCATGTAGTTGGCATGCAGCTTCTGTGATCGTGAGGCAGAAATAGCTGGCCTGTGTGCATGTGCTACCTMCTCTGTGCTGTCAGGTGGCACCAGCACAATTAGGAGTAAGCAGGACTGTGATTGTCAGTGGCAGCAAGCTCAAGCACCTCTTTCCTGAAGTCCATCCTTGTGAAATCTCCTGTGTGCAATGCCTTCAGGCGCAGTGTAATCAAGTCATGTTGTCTGACACGTCTGTAATCTCTTGCAAAGCTGCACTATGATCTAGATTCTGAAGAGTAGAAGAGTTGAACAGGAGAATGCGGAGACAGCTTCTTATATATAATTTTCACCTCTGTGCTTACATAGTTACTGATGTAGGTTTATGCCTTTTTATTCTGCAGTCATACACTTAATATTCTCATATGAAGCTTTTGGGGGCAGGTTTTTTTTGGCCTTTTTTTTTCCCACTCTTTCTTTTCCCAGAGAAAGGTTTAAACAACTGGTGATAATGATTGGTTCAGGGCAGAAAAGGGTATTTGATATAGAGAACTTGTGATAATTGTTAACAAATAATTTCTCAGTCAGAAACACTAATCAGATATGCAWGGAAAAGAATATTTAGAAAAGGCTTGCTTTATATTCTTTTGCTTATATTTATTACCCACTTACGTAGTGTACCTGCATCATGTCCATCTTTAAGCAGCAGTGGAAACTGTTTTCCCTATTGACATTTAATTACTTGTGTTGATTACAGCTTGGAGAGTATTAGAATCAGGAGGCTCAGAGCTGGATGCAGTCGAGAGAGGCTGTGGTCAGTGTGAGATCGATCAGTGCGATGGGAGYGTGGGATACGGAGGAAGCCCAGATGAGAGTGGAGAAACAACTCTGGATGCAATGATTATGAATGGGTAAGGAAACTGTGTGGAGGAAAGAATGATCCGTGCCATTATAAACGACTCAGACCCTGAGTGGAAATGAGCTRTAAAAGAACAATAAGAAAAAATAGAGAACAATAAGAAAGTTCACRAAGCAAAGKGGRCAGGGCTGGGAGCATGGCTGAATGCCAGAGCCTCGTCCAYGAAATGGCGRCTTTGCCTTTTATACCCCTGGTGYTGCATCASTTTGATGCACATTTATTTTGATTTTACAKAGTCTTGCCCCATGTCACTCTCKGTGCCARTGCAGTTTCCTCACTGTGGTCCTCAGGGCCATCATTGGATGAAGYTCTGCTCCTTTTWAGGTCATGTCTCAAAGGTTTGGCCAGCAACAGTCCATTCTGTSTAAACTCACAAACCTRCACCACARCCATCCTTATGAAAACCAACCTCACAACTAGGCCACTGCAACAATATCAACTGCTCTACAACACGTATCACTATCTCAACATTGACAACTTCATAATATTTAATCAACACTATAATTAATCATAAAAGTATTAATTCATATAATACCCAGTGAAAGCCCACTTCTGTTAACTTGTTTCTCACACCTTGCATTTTTAGCACACTTAAGAGTCATTACAGGATCTTGTTGCTTTGAGGATGACAATGGAACAAGCTAACTGGTGGAACAAGGAAAAATAATATACCTGATTGTTGGAAAAGCAGGAAATGACTCTTCACTTGTAGAGCATTAATCCAGTTTTAGGTGTAGCAGTTGAAACAGATGGTTTGTAGCATTGTTAGCTTTCCCTTTTACATTYAGTCCATAAATATTTCACTTTTGGAGCAGTTGTCTTCAATAATTTATTTGCTGTTTAAAGCTGTCCTGATTAAAAAGTAATTGCAAGTGTGTGGTTCACATTATGAGTTTATGTAACAAAATAATTACTCTACTGAAAATATTACTGTGAATGGAAGTATTGTTTCTTCAGCAACATCTCCATGCCTGTGGAAGGCAATATATGTAGAAATTCTTTCCCCACTAATGTGCTGACATCTGYCTGTGGCATAGAACAATTAAAGCATTATGTTAAAGGAGCAAGCTTTTTGATTTAGATGAGAATAGATTTTGTTTAGTAAAAWATGTACAATTATTCTTGTAGTTTTAATAGGTTTTAAATATTGCTTATTTCCAGCAACACTATGGAAGTTGGGGCTGTTGCGGATCTCAGGCGTGTGAAAAATGCAATTGGTGTAGCACGAAAGGTCATTGAATACACTAAGCATACATTACTAGTGGGAGAGTCAGGTAATTACTCCTTTAACTGTTTCCACGTCAAACCCTCAATTTAAAACRCTTCCTAATAAAATTGCCATGTTTTCACCTTGGTAATAGAGGGGGAAGAATTCCTTGACAATCAAATCAATCTACTCAAATAGTTCAAAAGTGTTTATTCTTTCATTCTGTGTCTATGAAATAAGGKTTTTTTTAGAAGGAAAAAAATAGGTTTATGTTTTTTTCCATTAGCTTAACTGCAAATATTGACTTGTAATCAAAGGCTTTGCTAATATCACTGATGCCAAGTTATCAAAGATGATTTATTAAAAGACRATATAGAAACTGTTAGATGTAAATGCTGCATTTAAAACTATGAAGTTTTAAGCAGAATTAATAGACACTAGAGTTAAATTCTAATATTTTGGTATATATTGAGTATAATTAGTATATTTCATCATTTAAAAGTGTTAGTGGTAACTTAAATGTGAAAAAGCTCATTAGAGGCTGTACTCCCAGGCACAATTAAAGAGCAATAGCAAATTGGAGGCTTAGTTGAGCTTTTTAAGTACAGGCTGCTGGTGGTAGATTAGTACCAGTTTCAAAAAGAGATGTTCATTCCCTGGAGGTGTGTGAATGGTGAGCAGGTCTCTTGGCTTTTAAGAAGCCTGTTCTGAGCCTGTACCTGCTCAGAAAGAAATACAGAGATAAGTGTGGAAAATGACACCTTAGCATTAATGGTGAKTCAAGTGCTTTGAAATTGATAAGAAAAGATAAAATATTCTTGAAGGAATTAGCATGTACAGAAGTAAGTGCACTAACAATTTTTGGATGGAGTAAAATGGAACAATTTTGGGARGTGAGGATACAATTTGACTGAAGGTGTGAAGAGAGAAACATGTAGATTCTATTTTGATTTAATGCAATTGACCATGATTATGAGTGGCTTTTGTATGAGATACTTCACATGTAGTGCAGAAAAAGAAATTGGTCGCGTGTCAAATAGTGGAGAGAGACATACTYCTAATACTCATTTGCCCCTCATTGCTAGTTACCATAGTATTTTTAAATTTTAATCAGGAGAATGAGCAGAAAGGATAAGGCAAATGAAGAAACAGAAGGATTAAAGTACTGATTTAAAATACATCTTTCAACGTAAGAAGAAAGYTCTTTGCCTAATGGAGGCATGTGAACAAGTTTGTTATACTGAATTCTTACTGTCAGTGATAGCTTGCTCAGAAGAAAATTTCTAGCAATAATGGCAAAAGAAAGATGAGAAGGCTGAAGATTTATATGATTAAAARTTGTAGATGGTGTTTAATGAATTAATGAAAGTGGAGAAATTAAGAAATTTCTTCTGAAGAAATACATTTTTGTGGAAATTGGATAAGAGAAACTCTGGTTGTCTTCACCAGTTGAAGGTGAATAAAAAGAAAATCCATTTGAACCTTCAAAGTGGCATGTGAGAGAACAAACAGTTTATTTTCTAAATAGAAAGACTTACATTACAGAAAARATAGCTAGAACAGTAAAATCTTTTCAAATAAATGCATGTAATTTCTGCAGGCATTTTTTTATTCAAGATGCAAAATTAGGAACTCTACTTCCTGGAATAGAAACAGTGTTTCAAAAATTATTAAAGAATTCCTGACAAACATGCACAAGCACAAGTTTATCTTACAAAAATACCCCAAAAAAACCCCCCAAAAACCCCCAAAAAAAACAACAAAAAATTCTGCCTGTTCTATAAGTGGGAAAATATTTATTTAATTGAAGCTATCAATTTTCCTCTGAGTGCTGATTCTTTACTTGTGTCAGTTTTTAAGAAAAAACTTACAAAAGCAGTCCAGAAATAATTGAAGGTTTCTCTTAATTCTTGGACTGGATAAGTTTTTTCAGCTGTGTATTATAGTTGCATTATTACCAAGGATTGATAATATAAATTCAAGCACCTCAACCCAGCAACAGTATCTGTTACTGGGTAATATCAAAGGTATCTACAGCTAAAAGATGAAAGAAGAGTTGATCTTTTTTCTTCCTTTGCCTAATGATAAGTCATTCTTAGAAGTGTAGCATTCTTTCATTGCTTCTTTTCATTCTTTCATTGTGTTGGTATTTCTTTTGCTCTCTTGCCACGTACTGTAGTAATTTTCGAAACAAGGAAGCAGGCACTTTTAAAGCTGCAAGGAAGAAGTGTAATGTGGTAGTGGATTGCTTTCTTCAGGTATCAGTTTTAATGGTAAATGTTGTGCTGCTGTGATACTTATATTTGATAAAAACTTGCTTTTTAAGGAAAGTGTACTTAYGTTTGTATGACTTATTCTTATATTATACTTATTTCTGTGACCTGCACAGCCTAGGCCATTCTTGCTCCACACTCTTAGCTGAGTCCAGTTGATTAACAGAGTGGACTTTGTTTCACTTTCAATGGGAAAACGTTTATGTTACTGCCTGAGAAGCAAGAGTTGGCTATTGCAGTTGTACCTCGCTCTAATGGCTGATACTGCTCCCTGAAGATGTATTTCTCATCTCCAAAGAGGATGTAGAATTTCTTGATTTCTAAAAAAAAMCACAATATGAATGCATTATCATAGAACCCATAAAACTGTGACTAAATCAATGTTTCTTTTTTATTTTGTTCTTGCTTTTCAAGCCTCCCTGTTTGCTGTAAGAATGGGGTTTCCATATGAAGATTTAACTACCCAGAAATCCCTTTCGCTGTATTCAGAGTGGCTTAATCAAAGCTGCCAGCCAAACTACTGGAAGGTACAGTGATAGTGAAGGGGGGACTTACAAAGTCAGTAGTGCAGCATTGCCTCTTCAGCTTATGTTGAACTTAGGCTTTACATGTGAAGAAAAACAAGTTTTGCTTATTAGACAGAAAAAAAACTTGATATTACTAAGCACTTGCCATATTTTGGAGTGTTTGTGTCTATTTATTATCTCTTAGATCCTGCTGCTTTTGACCTTCCTGCAGTAGTGTTTGGTGTGGGAGTTATTTTTTAGTTCTTAACTGGGACAAGACTTACCAAAATAAGCAAAGCAGTGCATGTATTTTTTGATGCATGTATACATTTCTGAAAGAAAATCTTACAGTACTAATTAAGGTCTTTAAATAGTTGAGAGGCTTTATGCAGACCTATGAATACATCAGGTTAGTGCAATGCCCATTAAACTTGCCTGGTGTGGTGAGCTTGGCTTGTTACTTGAATGAGGATTTTTTTTTTGCCTTGGGTGTTACAAGATTTCTACATGTTTTTACTGGTTTGGGATTTTTTTTGACCTGTTGAGGGATTTTTTTTTTCARTTGAGCAAAGGAGAGCCTTTAAATTGGACAATGTAAGTTTTCCAGGAAAACCTTTTTACTGTATAATACCAGAAATCAGTCTTTATTCATTAACCAAAGCAGTTTATGGGATCTCAGTACATCTCTGTGGTTTAAGTACTGGGCATGGAATGCCTTTATGGTAGATTATAGGTATTGATTGGAGTATTTTTTAATTTATCTGTATTGAATATAACATGCAAATCCCAAACTAATTACAGAATGTGGTGCCAGACTCTTCAACATCCTGTGGGCCGTATAAACGGCGTGAAGAAGTCACTTCCAAAGGAGAACAGACCAGCTCACAAAGAAGTGTTCATAACCATGATACTATAGGTAACAACTTTTGGGAACTGTGATGCTGATGATTTTTTTCATCATTCCTGTAATGATTAAATGATACTTATTTAAAGAAAAATATTTTATATAGGAATTATTTCCTGTTTATARTGGTTTCAGGATTGTGTTACTTACGTGTTAGGATGGAGTGCCTAAAAGTAGGATTTGTTTTGGGTTTTTTTTTCTGTTTACTGGCTGCACAGACACTTGCTTAATTTTTTGCCATTAACTCTTGTTCATTGCCCTGCTGCTTTTCCCACAGATATCGTGGCATAATTGCTTGGGCCAGCTGTGGATGCTTAGAAAACTAAGTTAAAAATAATTATCTTGATTATGGTTTTCTGTCACACCAACTTAAAAGGCCTTGCAGTGGTAGAAGAAAGGAGTATACCATTAGTCCTGTTGCCAACTATAAGCAGTGTTTGTCWCACTCCTTAAGCTTATAAAATAAAGTTTGCTTTCATTTTTCTTCTGTTCTGGCTTTTTTCTAAATCAGTAAATTTATATAGAAACAAACATTAAAACAGATTAGCAGTAGTAGTCTCAAAAACTTCTAAGAGTTTACTGATTGAGGTCTGTTAATTGCTAAGCCTATAAGTTGATTAATGAGGAGATCAGACAAAGGACTAGAGCATTTACAGATTCATGTCTTTCAAATACTTTGTAGTCTTGAAACTTGCACTTTTTGGTTAAATTTGGATTTTTCTCAGTTTAGCAGTCCAGAACTTTTTTGTCTGATGGTCTTTACAATACCAAGAATTAACAAGTTGTTTCAAATGTGAATCTTTCTTCTTTGTTTCTTTGTTAATAATCAATTAATAGTTTACAAAACTACAAATTCTGAAGTGATAGCTAGCTTACTTACTGGGGTAGTTCAGTAAGTGCTGGAAAACTTAGAAATTGTGGAGTGTGGGGAGAGAGGTATCTGCAAAATACAATTCAGGAACTGATCAATCATTAAATAGTCCTAARTTGCTTTGTAGTAAACGTTGTTATTTTGTATTAGTTTCAAGTTTCCTCACCCCATTGTTTTACATGTGAAATATCTCTGTGAGTAGGATATTTTGAGGAGAGTCTTCATTCAGCATGTATTTAGGACATTGGTATGAACCGATGCTCTTCCAGTCTTTTTGCAGAGGCCATTTGGTCTGTGCCTCTATAATTTTAGCTCCTACTGGACAGGAAGACCAGTATTATTGTATGTATTATATCTTTCTATGAGAAGAAGATACTGCTTAGTAAGGTCAGAGAAACAGAATTCACCTCCTCAAATTCTGCTTCTTGGCTCTCAGTTTGTACTGGAGTTTTTTGCTAGCAGCAGTTCATGCCCTTTGCTGCTCTGTGGAGGTAAAGTCTTGCTCTATGGAGAAGCAACTGGTCCCAAATCTGATTCCAAGTGACAAACTAAACTGCATTAGTGTGAGGCAGTGGCTTTCTTACTAGCACAAAATTAGCAAGGAGTAGGCTCATCCATACATCTGGTTGTCTGTCAKGTAATTCTTTAAGTTACTTTGGTAGGTATTTGTCATCTTCTGCCGAGTGTAAGCTCATGCTTCTGACTTTTTTTTTAAATTTCCTTCAAGTACCTTTTATAATTTCTAAATTTGGTTGTTCTGATGGTATTGGTGCTCGATGTGGGGACACCAGGTGCTTGTTCTCTACTAGTTAACAAAGGTGTGTATCAGGAGGCAGTGGCTGCGTGGGCAGCAGTAACATACAGCTCTGAGCAGTGTGGCACTCACTGTTTCRCACTCCTTTTTGAGCTCTTGTAATAGATGGTAAAAATTTTCAAATCTCTTGTAAATAGAACATGTTTTCCTGAAGAGTACAACTCTTGTATTTCAGGGTATCATTAATTTGAATAGTCTGGGCATTGTGGTTTTGTTTGATAAGTGTAGTGCCAGCTAAATAAATATGTTGGTAGTGTTTGTAAATATGTTTTGTCCCTGTTGAAAATCTTAGGTATGGTTGTGATTGGTGCGAGTGGAACTGTTGCTTCTGGGACATCTACTAATGGTGCAATCCACAAACTTCCAGGGTTAGTATCTCTGATTGTAAAAAAATATTTTTCCCCACCTTATTTCCTATGTGAAACTTGTCATTGGGGTCTAAAATATTWACCTTCAGATCACAAAATGGCTTTGCTTTTTTTTATGCASTTGCCATAAATTCTAATACTGAGAAACTGATTCAGTTGCAAGACTACATGTGTTTATTTGAGGAAATGCTTGTTTTTCAGCTTGCTTACTTTACCATATAGAGACACAAACAACTGGCACAGTTGTGAGACAACTTGTAAGGCAAGGCACCAGAGACAAATAAACATTTTGGAGAGACGCAGTGTCTCCTAAGAAATGTACATAAAATCAGAGCCTCAGGCTTGTGTTTTGTCTCTGAGATACTTTTTTCTACACAGTTAGGATTATTGTCTGTCAACCAAGTGAGACAACTTCTGGATTTAGCAACAAGTTATTGAGCATATTAATGTCCCCAGCTGCCTACTGTTGCCCATGGGCTAAACCTCACTGGCTTAACAATAGTCAGTACAATAACAGACCATTATGCACTGGACGTGGATTAAGCCTCAGGTCAGTCCCGGTTATCACAGATCACTTATACAGGTAGTTTTAAGACAAGACTTTTGACTGCAATGGATTGACCTCTTTACCTGTTTTGTTCTCCTGTGGGTTTAATGCTAAGTCAGCTGGAGGCAGTCAGGCTGACAAAGTTGAATTTTTATTTTCTGTGGTTCACTACAGCCGTGTGGGAGATTCTCCGATTGCTGGAGCAGGATCCTACGCGGATAGTACAGCCGGAGGAGCTGCAGCCACTGGGGATGGGGACGTCATGATGCGCTTCTTACCCAGGTTTGTCCTCAGGGCAGACTTKGCTAGATTTCTGCAGCAAAATGGGGACTCAGCAAATGAAGAAATGGATTAAAAATATGCTCTGASTTAGTGGCTGCTGAGGTGGGAGTAAAGGAAGGAGTGGAAGGGGAAAGAACAGTAACAGAGCCAAGTTACCCTTATGATTTTTTAAAAGAAGAGACTTAAATATCTTGATGGCAGATCACTTAATACTGCCAAGCTGTGAGCAGACAGGCAGCAGGTAATATTTCCAGCCTGTAGGTTTTTTAGTAGAACTGATTAGCTTTCTTCTCCAAAGCATTTTGTTTTGAGGGAAAGTATCATAAATTGTAGAAAGGATGAGGTGTGAGTCTCACTCAGGACGTATCACTGCAGCAATCCTTTGTAATTCCACGTAATTTGAAATTGAAAGAGGTGTTTTAGTGTTGTCACCGTGGTTGCATAAACTGTGTAAGATGTGGCTCTCTTCTGTCTCAGCAGGAATCAATTATGGAAGTCCATGCTGAACATAATGGGCACTGATGCTTGAACGATAATATAGAAGTAGCCTTCATATTGCTCAGACAATTTTTCTAAAGCTCTGGCAGCCAAGAAAGCCTGCTAGCTGTGCATATTTACAGATGTTGTCAGTGAATCTCAACCTGTTCTGAGTCCGTCTTTCAAATACAAGGCAGTTGACAATTTCATGAATTATCTGTCTTGTCATACAAGATGAGTAGTGAGTTGATCTCCACTATAAGGTTGGTCAGTAAAAGCTTAGATTGCACTTAAGCAGGCTGAAATGTTTGTCTGTAATGCTAAAACATTTCATGTTGGCATCAGTGGTTTAACCACCAGACTAGGTGGTTAATTACTGGTTCCATATAGACAAAGTTTTTTCCTAATGATATTTAGATGTTCCCACATGAAAACAAAGACAAGAATTAACCCCCCAGAAGTGAAGGAAGTGTCAAATAGAGGGCAAAAATTGCTAATATTTTCTCTATGCCTTCCTTGAGGTGGTGACTTCTTGTTGAGTTTTTGATTAGTGAGGAGACCCCTGTGAAATACAGCTTTATATTCAGATGGTTATCTTTAGGTAACTTGTACCTATTTGACTGTTAGAATAAATCAAAGATCATAAGGAGTCTCAAAATGCAGGAGTTTTTCTTTTCTGTGGGACTTGGCTAACATCTGTAATGAATGCAATCTGTAGATGCCTTAGTGTAACCAGTTGGTCTTGGTATATGCTTTCATCAAAGTGATAAAACGGTTTTTGCTTGCAAATTTATGTCGTGAGTTATTTAATCTTCAGGTTCTGAAAGAAAATGGCAGCAAAAGTAATTTTTTACCTCAGGACATTTCGGAAATGCAACTGGTTCATCTCGAGTAATTCCTTTAGATGTAAAGGATATTAATTTTGCTTACTCTTAGAATAAGGGKTTTTTTTAATCACTTTGCAAAAAGTTTGAAAGTGGCTCCAAGTCCTGATCAAAACATGGTACCCTAATATTCATAAAATAAAGAAAAGTGTCAATTTTGATGTTTACAATGTTTTTTGATGTTTACAAGGAGCTCAATTTTTTTCTGAAATATTTTTTAATGCTTACTGAAGTCAATAGTTTATCAGTAATGTAATATTGAGTTTTACTCAAAAAATTATCTTGTCATTAGCCTTTCTGAATACTAGCAATTACTTCTAATGTCAAACTCAGTCATGTAATGAAAAGTAGAAGCCACCAAGTCTTCTAAGCCATTGCTCCGTKCAGTTCTTTAACTGATTTTTGCCTTGCAAAATGATCACAGTTCTCTCTTGGCTTAGTCTGCCATAGAATCATACATGGTATAGATGTCATCTTGTAGTCCTCTTAGTCTTGTTTTTAATTGCTTTTTATGTAGAATTTGAGTGATAACTGCCAATATGAAGTTGRCAAAAAAATTACTTATCATGTGTTTCCATTATTCAAATAAATCAGGGTCTCTTCTGTGGTGTTTTTAATTATATAACCTGAGTATGGCTAATTTTCTGGGTATGGGGCTGGCTTTTTTTTAGTTATCAAGCTGTGGAATATATGAGGATGGGAATAGACCCAACAGTAGCCTGTCAGAAAGTGATTTCCAGAATCAAGAAGTATGCTCCAAAGTTCTTTGGTGCTATCATTTGTGCCAATACAACTGGAAATTACGGTATGTACTTTGTTTTGCTGACAAAGGTGCTTGACCCTAATTAGTAAACACAGATSTACAAAACTCAACATAGATTTTAAAGAATTCTTTAATTGTTCTTTGAAGACTGCAGCATACTGGCCATTCAGTGGAATGCTGGTTAGCAGGGCAGCTGTGTCCTAGTGCAGACTGGAGATAATTTAATTGTGCATTTTGACGTTTTAGACTTTCACAAAATTTATGGAAGTTTTAGCAAAACCCAAAAATATTTACAACCTTCATTTGTTTTCCTGGACTKTATATGATTAATTTGAAGGTTTTAAACAAGACTGCTTTCCCTTCCCTAGATATGGCATAAGGGAGGGAGAATAAGAATRTTAAGCATASCTTCAAAGTGATCTAAGAATAGTCATTGTGCCAGGCATCTCATTAGTGAACTCTTAGATCAGTAGGAAGTACAATTTGCTAATCAATGTGGATTATTTAGTTAGACTGCTTTGCTTGTTCTTTGATCTCTTACTTCCTATAGTTCTGTGTTTAAGAGATTAGTGTGGAAGGAGCTCATTAAATTAATCAGGATTGAAAGAGAGAGATATTTTCCTGACTTGTGTTACTGTTTTGAACTGTAGTATAAGGACATTAATTGCACTACAGCAGTACTATATTTTAACTTAAAAATKGAATACTTTCAAGATGTCTTAGGTTAAACAGATTGTGAAAGAATAATTATACCATTGTAGTAGAATTATATGATAAAATACAATGACAGAGACACTAATGTAAATGTAGAAAATTAGAATTTTTTTTCTTTTTTTCCTAGGTGCTGCATGTAATAAAATTCCAGGATTCACTCAGTTTCACTTCATGGTTTCAAGCCCTTTGCTAAGTCAACCAACTGAGCAAGTAGTAGACTGCATTTAATTACTTTTGTCCTATTAGCATCTCATCGTAGAAGAGGACAGTGCCAAGTTCCACCAGTTATTACTTCTTAAAATGTTTTTTTCTAGCATTTGATCACTATTATGKTCTGCTTGTTTTCCTGAGAAGTGAGTCGTCAGAAGTAATGAATAGTAACCAATTTAATAGGCCCTTTRCCTTGCCATTTAAAAATATGTGTCAGACATCTGGAATAACAGGCTGGAAGTGGAACTATGAATCTACACATAAAAATTATGTTGAGAATATTTAATTGTCTTTCTAAGATTTAGTCCAGATTTTCTTTCCTTTTGAAAAGAAAATTGCATGAAGATGCTAACACACAAGGAAAGGGACTTAAAGAATAATGGAGACTTTCAAAGCTTTAATGAAGAGATAAGAAGTACTTATGGACCATTCTGACTTGTTCCACAACAGCTGAGAATACATTTGAATAGAGAGTACACGCAAGCATCCCTGGTAGTACAAACCTTCAGAAATTTTTGGTTGATTGACTGGATGTGAAGAAAATTTGAAATCATCCCGTCACCTGTTTTTTGTAGTGGAAGTTAGGTTATGAATCATAATCATGGTAATTTCCTTGTCAGTAATGTGCTGTGCACTCACCCTGTTCTACAGCACATTAACCTCTGCAAAGGAGCACTYGAATGCCTAGAGTGTGACAGTTACCTACAGCTTCAGGTTTTGTCACTTTCTGTGTCTAGAGATACCAGGATTCATTTGAAATAGAAGTTGAGCATCATGAGGATTATTCCACAGGTATTTGAAGATGTTTGATCATTCTCCTAAATTGATGTCTTGCTGATCATTTGATGGAATCATTGCTAAACCTGAGCTAGGAAATGGCAAAAGTGGGGTGAGAGTAAAAAGAGTGTGTCTTGTGATTTTAATTATTCTCTGTCTATTTAAATAAAATCATTGGGTAATAAAAGCACACCTTAATGCATTAGTAAAGTTGTTTAGATGATTGTGGACTGTGACTTTGACTGATTGTTGCTTTCTGTTTCAAGTTGGTGTCTTTAAAAGCTGGAAATAAACCATTCAACCTAGTCTGGCTATCTTTAATGGCCTGCTATTGAACTTTATCAACAAAGTGATTTACTCACTTCTGTCACTAGATCATCAGAGCAAGGTGTAGCAGTATTCACTGCAGGCCACAGAAAGCTTTTGTCAGAGAAGCTCCTACTGAATACATCTGAAATGGCTTAGGATACGTTTTCTACCTGTGCTAGGTAGAAAATCTTTCTCCCTACAGTCCTTCTGCAGTGGCTGCTCTATCTTCAGATAAGCAGTCAAGTGCAAATAGATTAATAATTAATCCTATTGATTGCTACTTTGAAGATGGCATTGTGGATTATGAACGTAGAAAGTTCAGTACTGGGATCTGAGTGGTAATATCTCAAATTCCTGCTGCTGAATCCTCCAGGATTCATTTCTGAAAGAGGTTTGGGAACATCCATAGCTGATTTCTAAGAGTGCTTACGTCACTCAGTACTTAGCTAGTCTATGCCARTAAAGGGTATGAGTGCCCTGTAAGAGTACCTTGAAGTCGCCGTTCCAGTGCTGACTTCCTACATGGTTAGTTTATCTGTGCTGCTTGACAGCGGCTGAACATGAGCCAGCTGTGTCCAGGTGGCCAAAAAGGCATCCTGGCCTGTATCAGCAGTAGTGTGGCCAGTGGGACCAGGGCAGGGATTGTCCCTCTATACTGGGCACTGGTGGAACCACACTTGGAGTGCTGTGTCCAGTTCTGGGCCCCTCACAACACAGGGGACATTGAGGGGCTGGAGTGAGTGCAGAGAAGAGCAGTGGAGCYGTTGAACGGTCTAGAGAGCAAATTCTAGAAGTGTCTGAGGGGAGTGGGTTTGTTCAGCCTGGAAAAAAGGAGGYTCAGAGGAGACCCTGTTGCTCTCTACAGCTGCCTGAAAGAAGGCTGTAGCCAGGTGGGAGGCAGCCTCTTTGCCCAGAGTACCAGTGACAGGACAAGGGGAAATGGCCTCAAGCTGTGCCAAGGGAAGTTCAGGTTGGATATCAGGAGGAGTTTCATCACTGGAAGGGTAGTCAAAAGAATGGGCTGCCCAGGGAGATGGTGGAGTCTCTATCTCTGGAAGTGTTCCATAAAAGACTGGACATGGTATTTGGTGTTATGGTTTTATTGACATGGTTACGTTTGGTGAGGTTGCACTTGGTTATCTGGAGATCTTTTCCAATCTTACTGATTCTATTATTCTGTGAAAATTACTTGTCTCCATGAGACATAGGAACTAAGACATGAGGTTTGTTAATGTGGGTTGCTTTGTGATGATGCATTAGTTATAAATTAAAGGGTTAGCTTGTGTAAAYTATTTTGATATATCATTCATTTGACAGTATCTTAAATCATAATATTAAGAATGTACCATTCTGATGTTATGGACAGAATTCAAATTAGAAAAATAACATGCTTGATATTTCTTTAAAGGTTGTTAATGGTATTCTGTTATGCTTAGCAGACACAAACTCTTTTAGGGAAGATAAATATCAAGTACAAACTCCTGTCAAAAGTAAGCAAAAACTATGAAAATTTCTGTTGGGGTTGCAAAAAAGTATTTTACTGTTTTTGATTTCATTTTTTACTATCCAGCTTTTACGACACAGAATATGAGGATTTGTGATTTAGTGGTTCAATTGAATGCATCTATCTGTAAAGTTTTGTGGCTTTTTAAGTTCATTAGCTTCTTTTTAGGCTTTTTTTTTCCTGCTTCTMATCTTTGCTCAGCAGTCTGACTAAAAGTGAACTATGGTCTTTTTTGCATGGTATCGAATTGTTCCTTAATAAAGCAATCTGTGTGTACTGGTAATGTTTTGTATCCACTTACTTAAAAAAGCTTCCCTGTCATTTCACCATTTGTGGGTTACCACTGAAACACGGTCTTTCATTTGTAACTGCCTCAGTCAGGAATAATTCAGAAGTTTAGAGAATTCAATATTGATTTTTAGATGGAATCTGCAATACTGTATAAATTGAAGTGAATCTATCAGCATTTGTTGTTTGAGTTTAGTTTATCACACGACTTGTAACTCATTAACAGGGCTGTTCATTCTTGTTTTGAAACAGAATGTGTGCAGGATTTCTATGCTATTATCTATAGTCTGTGTGCATGAAGAAACATCAGTTGTACAGTTAAATTACTTCAGCTCTAATATAGAGCAGGTATGTTATATATTAAGCACTGAAGTACAAGTGTTTTCAGTGGAGGGTCTGTTCATTCCTCTGCATGAATGTTSATGGAGCAGAAATGACTGAACCTCAATTTTGTGACTATTATTGTTATTGTTTAAGCTGCTGACGCAGCAGCAAACATTTCTTTTTGTGCATTTAAAAACCTTAGTGGTGTTTTCATTCCCTTTTTCCCCTGACAGTTGGAATCAAATAAGTAAATACAGCTGCTGGTGCAGTGCTCTCTTGGTAAGATTAGCTCATACCTTTACAGTGACAGTGGTCTATGAAATAGAGGCAGTAGCAACTTCAAAGGGTGCCAGTTCAGGGAATCCCTGCTACTGGTCACTTTTTTTCTTTTTCCTAATAAAGTAGGGAAAAACCTTTAGAAGAAGTTTTGATTATACTCTTTCCAGATAGAGCTTTACAAAAGCAATTGTATGGCAAATGCCCAGAGGTTTTATCAGTAGAAATGGTGATTTTGGTGCTATGCATAGAAAAAAACCTGTCAGGTGTCAGATGAACCAGAAGTTTCATATTTTCACTCTTTGCATACTTGCCAGACAGACTGAAATACATTTTGACCCTAATTCTGTTTGTTGCTGTGTTATGATTTTGATTGCTTTTGTGTTGTATAAGTAGCAGTGGACTTTGCCACTTGAATGTAGTTGGAAAGTTGGGTTGCSTTTTATATTTCTAATTTCTAAACATTTATCATTTAAAGATCTGGAGAAATAAGAAATTCAGTTTAGTGAGAAATCCTGTAGCCTTGTTTTTTTTTAAATATTCTTATGTGCAGATGGAAGACTCAAACTTTTTATTTTTCCAATACAAGTATAGAAAGATTGTTATAGACCTAACCCTCCCAAAGAGGAGAAAGGCTTTTCCCCCTATAATCAGAAGAATCCCAATGCTGTTTTTCCTGTTCTGCCATTTATGGTACTTTATATTTTCTTCAAATCTGTAATCTGTCAGTTTATAAATGTTTTCTTTATATTAATTTTGCTTTCTTTGCTGTCAAAAGACCTGTCATAACAGCTTTCTTGACACATTCTGGCCAGGTTCAACTGTTGCTTAATTTTCTTTTGGAAGTGTACTTCATGCATGATGTAGACTGTGCTGTATAATTTTATCACGTTGTATTTGGCAGGGAGGCGTCAGTTCTATATGATATGACCTTTTAAAGGTGGCATAATTTCTGAAGYAGTAGATTACACTATTGCAGCAGTACTGGTTTAGAATCATACTTAGTGAGATCATGAATGCTAATTGTTCATAAATAGATGCTTGATGGCATATGTGATTATTTATTAAATACAGTGTGACAGGGTTTTTGAAAATAAAAACATTTACACTGCTAGCTTAATGCTGCTTCTGGATAGACATTGTTACAAGAAAAATTCCAGGACAAATTATCATGGATCATCTGTGAGATTTGTGGTTGGGTTGGCAGGCTGATACATAGAGAAGTACAAAGGAACTGAAATTTCCCATAAATTAATATTTTTATTTGCAGCATTTTTCCTGAGCATTGGGCAGCAATGTAGAACTGACAGTTTCCCACTTTCCTTGTGTAATCATTTCTTCAGCTATGTGGGATTTTTTTCTGAAGRATTTACAGTAATAGATGTAGCAAAATAATATCATTTAAAAGGGTGGATGTAAAAGGTATTATAAACAAGTTTAATTCATATGCAGTCAAGTGTGTTTTGCTAATCTGGCAGTTACTGAAGACTAATTTGTATGTTACAGAGCACAAAATAAATTACATTAGAGTAGCTGCAGTGTTAATGAACTGTAACTGTTGACATTCCATCTGTACCCATTCTTACAAATCTGCCAGCATGAAAAGCCCTGAGATCTCACTTCTCAGCTAGAGTTATGACAGTTTTTGTTAGTGCTTWGTGAAAGTGTTAGCCCCAAAAATGGGTCTTTCGGAGTAACATCACTTTGCTGTGTGAGTTTAAGGGTGTTACCAGCTTTTAAATTATTTTTGCAATGCTACTTCTCCCTGCCTGCTGTGTGTCTTTGCTGGAGGTACTGTTCCTGTACCAAGACTGGCAGACTGGTGCATGCTTCATTCCAGATCCATCAGTTCAGCCTCTCTGACCTSCCTCTGCACTTTGCCCTAAGAATAGCAGTTGCCTGCACCCCATTCCATTGMCTCTGCTGTGGGGTTCATAACTTAAGATCTAAGAGCTGCAAGAAAAGGTTGCAGGGCTTGCTGGGGGAGCATGCATCAGGTATGTATATCATACCATCATGATTCCTGTAAGCATTTGAGCTCCAGGAATCATAGTTACAACAGTACTAATAGAATCCACCAAAAGCAACTGTATCCAGGGCAAGGAACAATTAAGTGTTCATAGCAATTAACAATTAATAATGAAGGGCTGAAGACAAGATTATATTTTGTCCGTCTCTCAAGGATGGATTCAGCTGAAGAAAATTTTGCTGCTCAAAAGGGGTGGTACTACCCACATCCTGAAGTATGTGTTCTCTCTTCAGTTGTGCAGTTGGTTCTGGTAATTGTGCAGCTCCACAAAACGGATCAGCTTTCTGTCTGGCTAAAAGCAAGTAATTTTTTTTCTTTTTCAGAATGTAAGCAAGCTGTTCTGTTTTACTTTAGGGTCACACAGTTGCTAACACCAAGAAAAGGTACAATGCAGGAATATGCAGTAGGGCACTGAGGAGCACGGAAAATTATCCAGCTGGTGACAGCACATCCTTAGTTTGGCAAAAGAAGACTCTTCTAAATTTTTCTGCAGGTTGAAGTAAGGTGCCTGTCTCTCTGCAGGTTTCATGATTCAACCCTCAGGCTAGAGGCCCATCTTCTGTTTTCCCCCAGTAAAATTCAGTAAAAGATATGAAAAATCTGGATTGGCATCCAGTATTCTTTTATTCTTTTTTTATCAACAGGCTATTGTAATGTTTCCCTTATTCTCTCTTCTGTCATGTAAATAGTTAATTATCTACCATAGGCTTCCAATTTTTGGGATAGGAAAGTACAGACTCCCCATATAACTTTTGGATCACCTTCTCTTTGTTAAAATGTGAATTTGAATTTCTGCTGACGGAGGAGGCTTTACAACTTCAGAACAGCTGCTGCTACTGCAATGCTTTATGAAAATGTGAGCACTATGAATTCAGACTCCTTGACTGGCTATTTAATTGAAAGTCTCTGTGAGATGTGCTTTGTGTTAACACCACTGTGTTTGGACAGACTATGAGATTGGATTCTTGCGGAGTTCTGTCACAGGGATGTCTGGTTACTGAATCACAAAGAGTTTTAGGAAGAGACAATCACCAGTATGCTCAGTGGAGCTAAGATAACATCTGCAGGCTCAAGTCAAGAATAACACTCAAGAATAGAGCCATAACCCTGTAACTTAATTTGAAAAATCAAGACTCTTTCAGACTTGAGAATAGAAGTTTGATCTTGCATAAAGTTGTACTCATATAACAATAATGTAGTGCCTTACTATGAGAAATGAAAGTGCTAATGCCAGATAAGTATTCCAACTGTCATTTATAATTATAATTTTTGCACTTTGGTCAGGCAGCTATTCATAATATGCCAATCAGTGTTGAACTTAACCATTATGTTCTGCTTTTTACTTATGATTTTTCCAGGATTGACATTTGGGAAGAACTTCAAATGCATACTGGAAAATGAGGCAATGTGGTCATCCAATAGACTATCTTATGCAAGTGCCTCAGAAGTATTTCTCACAGCAAATACAAAATCTCTGGACCAGGCAGTACCACTGAAGCCTTTAGTCTCAGTATTCATTTAGATTGCTCCAAAAAGGGAAAAGTTGCCTTTTCTTGGGAAATTTCAAAAGAGACCTAGACACTAGAGTCCAACATTTTTAGCTTCTTGAAGACCTCAGTATTTCATAGCAGCTGCTGCTGTCTTTGTAAGTATCCCACATCTGTATGTGATTTAGTGAGGTTGCATAAAACCACTCCCACTGCTAGAAAGATAACAGGCCCTCAAGCTCAGCCCCACAGCCTTGTTGGATGGACCTGCTGGCTCTGAGTGCTGCTCAGCAGGCAGGGAATTTGTGCATCTGTGGCTTGTTGCATTTCTCTTAATGACTGTGTTATTATGTGTGGAACATGAAAATCCATGTTCARTAACCTGCCTAATTATCCTAGAAGGCTGAGGCCAAAGAATCTTTTTCTCCTCATTTTCCTTTAATAAGTAGCAATTCATTTATACTAGGTGGAACAGTTTCAGTAAGAAACATGGGACGATGAGGAAGATAGCCTGTGAAGATCTGCTTCTTTAGGAAGATGGAAGATTGCACAAGRATACACATCTTGACCCATGTCTGTTGCTGTCAGTGCTGGTTAGGCAATGTGTGAATCAACACAGACAGGTAACCAAGGCAACCACCAAGCCACAGCTAAAATGCAGAGTACATTTATTTCATTACCTTGTTCACAACATAGGGCAGCAGGGACCCAGGCTCCTTGGGCTTAGCTCATCCTAGTGGGCACCAGGAGKRTCTCTGCCTGCCTCACTGCTACAAAAGGCCTTGTGCATCTCTGTGAGTRTGTGTTACCTTTACAGGAATTCCACTTAGGCAGAGGATRAACCACACTAGAYATAATAAATGAACATATTTTCTTCCAYGCTGACATTTTTAGCAATCCCAGCTGCAAGGTCACTTWGAGCAAAACTATTCCCTCCTCCTCACCACATCGTCTGGTTTTAACCCTTTCCTCCCAACAGGTAGTAGTATGTGGTAAACATCTGGTAAGCATTCCTTGAATACCAGCAGAGCTCAGAAAACAGACTGAGTTCCTGAGTGGTTCACTAATAAGGCATTAAAACAACTTTCTGGTAAAATTCTGACAGAAAGAATTTGCTGTCAGTGTGGTTCTTTAACTTCCYGTTTATGACATTTTCATTTTAACGAGTGTCCCCAATAACATGACTTAATAGTGAAGGACTAACAGCATACATATCTCATGCCTCAGAAGTACAAGCTAGGCTTGTAATTCTTTACTCATACAATGAGTAAATGTTATTCTCAAACTAAATATGTGAGACTACCAGCCTAGGCACAACCCTTTTCTTTATGCAGTTGCAGTTTCAGGTCTGCCATCCTGTGTGTGGAATTTACAGTTAAAAATTTCAGTATTTGTAATGATGTTCTGGCAATGTTAGCAATCTGTCCACAGGAGAACAATTTAGCAGGTATCATTGTAATCTGAGTAATTAATTAWTGATCCGTAAATCTTTCTTACATCCAAGAATCTTTATTTTAGCCTTACTTAACACGGTTATGGAAATGTTGGGAAATGATGCTTCAGGGTTAGCTAACTGGTAAAGCAGTGTTAAAGCCTGAAGAGAAAAGTGCACACTGATTTAGGTAAGAGATTGTGACTKCCATCTGTCTTAATCACATGGCCAAGCACATGAAATCTATGTTTCAGGATATTTTTAAATTGAAWCAGCTACATTCATTCATTCCTTCATTCTCATTGCAGGGAATAAGTGGGAATTGTATTCTTTTCTTCTGCAGTCTGAGTTCATATCTTCCCGCATCTTGACTGCCTCAAATTCACACATTTATGAAGTCTTCCAAAACTTCTGAACAAATTGTAGTTCTAGCCGACCCAAAAAAATTGCTGGACTTACTTTTGTACCAGAGAAGAGAGTTAGGGTCATCTGGCACATCTTCAAAGAAACTATAGAATAAATTACAATTACTATAATATAGTATTTCATAGAATAAATTACCATTACCATTCCTATAATCTATTTATCATGGTGGCAGAATTATATGTGAAAGGACATAAAGAAAATTGAAGGTCATTTTTTTGACCTTACTCTTTGTTTGCAATGCAAAATCCTTGTATTATTTGCAATATCTAGGAAACAGTATTTTCAGTGGATATGTACAGTATTCTCTCACATAGCAGCTTTCAGAAAGCAAGGTGATTACAGATAGCCTTGATTTTAAATACATAGTTTCAGTTGGGTATACWGTCATTTTCAAAGTTGATGTAGTTGTGCTTTTTTAAATTGTGCTTTTTTAGCACTTTACACTGAGTGTGACTGGTTCTTGACTCACTCAGTGTGAGCAGATGCAGCCTGCTGCCTGTTGGTGGCTGAGCCTGCAGTTCTGCCACTAAAGGAGAAAAATCCAAGAGCTGCAGATTTTGTGTCCCCCAGTCATTCTTGTTCCTATGAAACAATTCCAACATCAGTTACAAGGGTTTTTTTTTTGTTATTTTTTCAATCAAGCAGCCCAAACAAGGTCTAAATATAGCATGAATATAATCACCTAAACTGCCATTAAAAGGCTTGTCTCAATCAGCAGAGCCTGCTAGCTGATTGTCACCTGAAATACTGCAATTAACAMAATGACTAGTATTTTTGACAATACAGAAGAGTGTAACTTGATTAATAGTGCTATCTCAGGAATGTTTTTTTCCAATATTTATTACCATTAAAGCTGTCAGTCCTGCATACCATATCAATTTTTAAGACGTCACAACAGATACAGCTAAATGGATATATGAATAGTAGGCTATATCTGGCTTCTAGAAATTTTAGGAACAAAGTTCAAGTGCTGGATTTTTTTCATGCGCTTCATGTGTTGGTATAACAATAAATTAAATGAAGTTAATCCACCATGTGCAATGAATAAGGCTTTAAACTGAATTTGAAAGTAATGTGTTCTAAGCAGTACCTAGATGTAGCCTGTGGAGAACAATGAGGAGGAAACAAAATTGAATTGCAGCTGATAATCATTATCAGGGACTGAGTTCAGTGGTATGAGTTCAGTATTACATTCAAACTACCATCACCTGAGATCTGCTAAATAAAGTTTTAAGTTACTAATCATGTTTATTTGATTTTTTGGGGGGGGGATGGGGGAGGAGAACCACCTAATACACACTATAGTTTCAGGGTTTTATTCCCCTCACCTGAATTCCACCTTCTATTCTGTCCCATAACTGCTTTTCTCCTTCTGTTTCAATTGATAACTAAATAATTCCTGTTCYAGTTTATGAAAACAAATCATAATTAGCAAAATATAAATAGCTGAAACTTCTGTAGATACTATCATACCTGTGTATCTGAGTAGTTTTATGATGAAAGTTTTTTCTATGCTTATGTCTCATTCTGCATTGCTGTGTCCAAACATACCAAGTCAGACTGGAGAGAGATACTTTGTATGGTTACACCTTGCTTTGATCACCTGATATTTGTCAGGGTTGGGCTCTGTAGGAATGCAAGAACCTTTAGTAGCTAATGTCAGGACTACACRTTTAGTGCATTTCCTCTGCAAAAGGAAAACATATTTTCTAGTGTGTTTATATGATGGTACCTTTTTTGACTATTAGTTCTTTTTTAGTGGTTCCATGTCTCRCAAAGATATAAAAGTTCCAAAGGTAACTTTATGAAACCTTCTGTCCTTTCTGTGAACTTCTTKTGTAGGATTGTTGCTACTTTTAGCATCTGATGCTGGTTTAAATTACTCACAGTAATCCTCAGTAATTTCTGGGAAAGGAATGGGATATTATAATATTAGACATATTTGTTCTGGTCTACTTGAAGTCAGTTTTTAAGAAATGCATTTGCTGAAAGCSTGCTTTTATAGAAGGGGCTTTATTTTGTATTGTAAAGCCTTGTCCCATTAGCTCACTTTAGACTGATTAAAAATAAGTATATTCTGTTTTTTTTTAGTGAAGTATAGCATAAGGCTATACTTTCTAGGTGAAACTGCATGGCATTGAAATACTAGGTGATAATTGAACCTTGCAAAGAAGCTGAGAAGAGGCAAATATAGTGCAGCTAACATGAGTTGCCAGAGAAGCAAAGGATAAATTATATATTCTGTGTGTACAGTAAGGTAAAAAGCAAGTGCATTGTTTTTCTAATTTCTTGTTCATACAAATGGATTTTAAGCTTGTTTGTKCATTCTAGTGTTGAGTGCATTTTTTGTTTTTATCTTCTCCAAGGCCAAATATTGACTTAAATGTTATTTCTCAGTTATAGTCAAAGCAAGTTACASTGTTATATTCAAGATCACTTCATGTGAAAGTACCATTCTTAAGAAATTTCCCAACAGCCCACCATCTTTGCCTTGAGTGGAACTTTGATTAAATGTATTTTTCACTTCCATAGGCTCCACAGTATTGCTATAGTAATGAGTTTAACTTTTACATTACGAAGTTGCTCTTCAAATGTAGTCTAGATTTGAAATTGAAATTAAAATTTTAACTTGTTTATAGATCTTGTAATTTCAGTGTTTTTCTAAAGACATTTCAAAATTTTCATTTTTATGTTTAAGATCATCCTGAAGTTCTAGAACATATTTAATAAATTAATAAATGCTTGGATTTTGTTTCTTTTTTATTAAAACCTATGGGGTTTTGCTAGTATAGAATTATTTATAGTTTTAAAAATGTAGTCTGAATTATTTTTATGAGATGTTATACTTTTTTTTTTCTCTAGTTGTTCTTAATGSATATTGTGTTAGGTTTGAAATAATGTTAGCCTAAGCCAATACTGTGCTT
The DNA here is from genome assembly GCA_902810485.1 of Alauda arvensis. NCBI lineage: Eukaryota > Metazoa > Chordata > Aves > Passeriformes > Alaudidae > Alauda > Alauda arvensis. Next base: position 667,265 of record CADDXX010000355.1, read on the forward strand.
TTCAAAAGTCAATTAGCTGGAGCAAAAGCACCTTGCAAATGCTACTTAGCTGGAGGGGGCCTAGCAAGGCTGGTGATCCCTGTGTTGTGCTGCATTATTTTTTGAATAAGACTTAAAATGCGTTTCCAAGTTTTCCCCATTTCAGGAGGTTTTTCCCGTACTGCAGTGTCTTAGTCTCGGATAAATTATGAAGGATTTTTTGCACATCAAATCATTACTGCCACTGTCATCATGAGTGCTGTGATAGAAGCAGTTATGTTTAAAGAAAACAGCCAGAAAAAACTTCTAAATCTATGTTTTCTTCAGAAGTTGAGGGTAGATTATTATTGAATCCTTTCTAGATGTAAGGGTATGTGAATAAACACCTCTGAGGAATAAGGGATGCTCAAGCTTCTATGGCAAGGCCCACTTTGAGCACTGTATCTTTRGAGCTGTCTGGAATCCACCTGAAGCACAGACCAGTCAGCAGCACTTACACATATGTAATTTTCTAGTCTAGTGGAACCTGCAGTTGGATTTACTCATAACCTGAGATTAAAGCCTGTTTAATCTGAGCTCAGAACACTTGGATTGCAGTTAAATTGTTGGATGATCTGAAATGAAGATGGAGATAATACAGGTTGGAGTGAAAGACCACACAGGCTTTTGGTGTCTGACTTAGATTTCGGCTCCATATGTAGGTGAACCAGTGAAATGGGCCTTCTCCTGCCAAAACAGAGGAACTCTTGCTTCACTTTCCCCTACCATGCTCCTACCTACACAGTTCTTCCCACTTTTAATTCAGGCTCTGCTGCTCAGTACCGAGGTCTCTCTTTACTCTGCCATCTCTCTGTTAAGAAGATTCAYCCAAAACCTTAGTATTAAAAGATGAGTAGTATTAGCACCTTTTCATAGTATGATCACATCRCATGGCTAATTGCTGAAAAACACTYATGTTGCTCGAAGTTGAWTTTATAGCAAAAAACTATAAAGCACACAAACTCTGCAGAGACCTGCACTTTCTACAGCAGTGGCAATTCAGCAAGTTAACTAAWGCACTATGTTTAGACAATACTGTGTACACTCTGAATTCTGCTCACCCCTAAGTGTGCTTGATGCATTTTTAATAGGCTTTCATTGGAAAATAATTTRTTGAGTTCACTCCATAGATTGGATTTTATTTTGTTGTTCCACTGTGATAAATTATAGCACATTCCCACACACTTCTAAATTAATTTTGAATGTATGTTTTGAATATTCAAGTAAAAATTTGATGTAATAAACAACCTTTCAGGCATCAGATAAATAAAAAACATACGTGCAGAGTATTAAGTTACACTGGATGCTGAACTCTGCCTGTCATCAGCAAGCTGAATTGCAGAAAGTGCAAAAAGGTACAAGAAGAGACACAGAAAAGAATATTAAGTCTTCTAGACATGTTCACTAGTTGCTGTGAAGTCTGTTAGAGACTTTATAATACCTTTTGATTTCCTGTGGAAGATGCTTAGCCACTAATGATCAGCATTCATACAGATATTAAGGAAGGCATCCTATGCTTCTTTGAAAGTCTCTTTCCATCATCAAGCTAAATGACTCTTATTTAAGTTTCCATTGCAGAAAAACAAGTGAGAACTAACAGCTTTTTACATAGGAAGATGGATGCAGAATAGCTATGTAATTGTAAAGGTCTGCAGTCACAATTGTGACATAGTCATGTCCCAAAACTTCAGTGGATATTTTCAGTGTAAATTCAGTTGCCCTCAGTGAATTATTAAGTAGAATTCTGTTCATCTATTTGCTGAATTTGCATTGACATCAAATGGCAGCCTGTCTTTAACRAATACCTGGTTAAAAAAGTATTTTAAATGAGGGTTTAAAGGCATGAGRCTAGGCATAAAAACTGTTGATTCTAAACCGAATGGCACAAATTGGAAAATAAACATTAATTTTAGTCTGAAGGGTATATACTCTGCCTAAACTTACTTAAACTGGAATAGTAATGAAAGTGCTACCAATAAAGCAGAAACTGGTCATGGCATATGACATTAGTATTTTCCGAGTTTAAAATTTTTACTCCAAAACTTGTGTGACCTTGATTTGATCCTCTAAACCCCACTTTGTATAGCATCTCAGCTGAGTTCAGGGCTTTTTGAGGTTAGTTTTGTGGTATATAAAACATGTTTTCAGCTTTAGGTGAAAGACAGGCTTCTATTATGAGTCATGCTGTCACTGTGTAATGTTAATGTCTAAAAAAACCCTCTAAAAGTTATACACAAGAGTACTTAGAAGTCAGCTTTACTGGAAGTCTCCTTTTTATTACAGAACTGTCATCACGATCTCATTTTAGAAATCATCCAGTCAAAGGAGCTTATGTGAGCCTGTCATTCCTAACAGCCTCCTGTAGGCACTGGTAATAATCCCATTTCTCTTGGTTGTCTTTGGGTAAAGGCCAAAGTAACAACACTGTGTCAGAACCCTAAGACCTTGAAAAAGGGTTGCATTTTTTAAAAGCTTTACATTTCTTTTCTAAAAGATTTACATTTGCTTTCATTAGGAATATAAATTACAAAAAAATCTTTGTGAAAAAACAGTYCTGTCTTTTAACTTAGGTCTTGTTATTCTTTTTAGCCTTCACAGTTGATTGTGTGCTGCACAAGCCATTAAAATGTGTAAGCCAGATACAAACCTGAAAGAAGTGTGTTCCATCACTTGCACTGTGGCAGATGAATCACTGTGAAAAAATAAAACCCCATTTGTAAACTATTAGAATAAAAGCTGAAAATCAGGACTTCTATCTGGTTTTGCACCCTTGGTTGCAGTTTCTTTTTGAAAGGTTGAGTGAGGATCTCTTTCAAGATAAGTTTTGTTGCCAGCTTTTTTTGGTCAAAACYTGTTATAACCCACTATCAGCCAGACCTCGTTAAACAAACTACTAAGTGTCATCCTCTCTAAGGGAAAAAAAAAAAGAGCAAAAAAAATTAAAAAGCAGTGTTGGCTAAAGCAGTAAGGCTTACAGAGGCATCTAGTGAATTAGAATTCATTGTCCCTTGTTTAGTTTCTTACTTCCTTTAAGTGTAAACATGTGAGATTCCTTCACATGCTAGTTCACTGTGATAAGCTCAGGGTGCCCTTGCCCTTTGATTGCCCTGTCTGCCATTTCTCATTGTGACATTACACAACTATCATATATAGCAAAATTCAGCTGATACAAATATACCACCTCTTCAAAACAAATTTTTTTTAGAAAAACATAAAAAATATTCAAGAAATACAAGAACAGAAGAAGTAAAGTTGTTGCAGTAGCTACTAAAAGCACTTAATCCTTTAAAACTTGTATGCATTCTATTTAAACAAATGTTCACTTCTTGTCTGGCTATTAAGCTTAAAAAAAAAACAAAACAGTAAGAGCCCAGCTGTCACTTTTCATGTGTTAAAGTTTGAAAAAGTCATTTAACTTCCAGCTTTTAGAGAAATCTTGACATTTGTAGAAGACAAGTAATCAAAAWTGGTTGTATTTCTTTTTTATTTTTCAACCTTAACCAAACTACTGAAGATTTATCCCTGTGCCAGACATCCAAACRCTTGTACAATTTAAAAATAATCAAACATTTTATCACCATAATGAGTCGTACAAATACATGTGAGAAACTGTTTAGATAGGAATTTTAAAGATTTAGATGYATAAGCACAGGCTAACAGCAACATATCATTGTAACAAGAAGCATCATAGGAAGAGATGGCAATGGAAAAATCAGTCTTCACCACGTGAAGGAGCTTGTTTTGTTCTCAGGTGGAGTTCTGTATTTCATGAAACAGATGMATTACTTGGAAAGAGGCCATTAGGCAGCATAAAGATTATATATTCCACAATCTGATTAAAAAAGATTTCTTTCATGTAAGGAAAGTTTTGAGAGATTTTGAAGGTATCAAAGGCTACTGAAAAGAGGAAGAAAAAAAGCCTCTGATTTGTGCTGCTTGGGAAAAGAATTACAGTTTCCCTTGCATCATGGAAGATTTAAATTGGACTGAAGTTATACAATGTTCTCAAGAAAATCTAGTAGTCCTTCCCCATAAAACAAAACAAAACACCAAAAGTATTTGCACAGACCAAAGAACCATTTGCAAGGTGCTTTTAAATGTGCTTCATCCCACATATTCTGCTGGGAAGCAATACTATTTCCCATTATTTTCAATTGGAAACTGATTGCAATTGAATGATGTATGAAGCTATCTTCATTAGTCTCATTTTCCTTGCTATCTGTAGTATATTTTCTAGAGATCTGAAGATTTCTGCTTCTGATTTGATAGCATATTCTATCTATCTATCATCGTTTACTTTACCCTTTGCTTCATCAAATAGTGGTAAAACCAACAAACATAAACCTAGTTTTAACCACTTTCAAAGTATGATTTTATTATCCATTACATATGGATTAGGGGAAAAATGTTCAGTAGCAACTAGAAGAAAACATTAAAATAAGGACTTAGAAAATACAATTTAGAAAACTGAAGAGTCGTGTTATTTGTTTTAGGGCAGTTTTTTGTCTTTGTTTTCCAAATTAAGCAAGGTCAATCAACCACAGTAACATTTGAATTGTACAATTCATTGCTGTTTCATCTTAAGCTCTGAGAAAGCACGAAGCAGTATTTAATAAAGTATATTATTTTTATTCATTTTGTTAAATACAAATTTACACTTAAGAAAATTTAAAACAATACATGACAATTTAAAACYATTTGAAACAATACATAAAAAAAGGAAACACTGCAATTTTTTATTAAAAATACAATAGTATGTCACAATATGTTGCAAGCTAAATGTTTATTTCAAAAGTGTAGGCAGCATACAAGCAGTGTTTAATTTTTATAGGACTATTTAAAATTACTCTTTCAAGAGCTGTGCTTTACATTGGAGCTGTTACTACTGAATGAGTGAACAGGGAAAACAACAGAAAAAACCAGAAAATTACTACAAACGTTGTGTGCAATTAAGACATCCTGAAGGACAGGTAGCTGTAACATGAGCATCATGGAAGAATCTGCATACCTGGCCCATTTTCTGCCCACTGGAAGAAGCCACACTGTTTTTCCTTCCCAAGACGGCACACAAAAAAGTTCTTTCCATTATTGGGACCAATCTTCAACACAGTCTTCATAACACATCGCTTGCCATGATTACAAAATGGGAAATCCAGGTCGGCCCACTGCCAAAGAMACAGGTTTCAGGCACATGTAATGGCAATGAATTTCTTATTTTAAAATGGACAATAGAAAAATACCTACAGGGGATGGCATGACGAAATTCTTCCTAGTATTCAGGATAGTTTTATCTCTTTTGTGAACACTTTTTAGATTTTTTTTTTAACATCAACTGCAGCTGCAGGTTCCTTGACTGGTATAACTTGAAATAATGTTAACACATAGTTGTTTTTTCAAATTTAGGCATTATGGTCATTACTGTCTTGAGTTCATCTGTTAACTACCTGRCAGTCTTGACTGTCAACTCACTTTTCAGGTCAAACTCTTTTCAGACACGTACATTCATAGCAAGGAGCAGAGGCCACCAACTGCAGCTAGGAAGGTCATGTTAGGTACTAGTGCAGCAGTGGGAGGGTTTGCAGATTACAGAATCATCCTCCTATGAGAATCATCATCATTTGGCTAGCCAGAAACATGGCTGACTGACATTAGATCTAGTTTGCTGTAGTCCTTCTTTCAGGAAGAAGCTGATCTGAACAACTTGTAGAGGTCCCTTCAAATCAATATTCCTCTTATGCATCTGTTTTTTATCACTCAGAAATAGATTAAGAGCATTCGCACAAGCATGTGCCTTCCCAACAGTAAGAGAAGTAACTAAAACTTTTAAGTTTTATATAGCTATTATTATAGCTATATATTATATAGCTATAATAATAGCTATTATTACGCTCTTAGTTTCAGTTCAGTGTGTAAGAGAATTTATGTCAAACTTTAAATGTAATATCTGTCCATGACTGACAGGYCAGTGGGCCAGGGAGGCTGCAGGAACAAGCACTCATTATAAGAACAGGTCCTGAACTCTTATACATACCTGGAAGTAGTCACAGCGAGTTTCCCTGGGGAGAGGGCAGCAGTAAAACTGCCTTCCCTTGTTTTCTCCATCCTTTCTCACAACTCTGAGGCTGCAGAAACGGCCGTGTTTACTGCAGCGAGGATGCCCCATGCCCACCGTACGAGTATCAYCTGTCACGTTAGTTTGAGGTGTGCTGTAATGACAGGTTACAAAATGACTTCTGCCTAATTTAAAAGGGATTACTAGCCAAAGAACTCTCTTCTGCCATTACAATAGCTCACCCAGTGACAAAGGACTTAATTCTCTAAAGCACCCTATTGCGCCTTTAAAGCTGAATGATCACAAGCAGTGAATGCGCACGACTGTGTGCTTTTCTTGAGGTATTATACCAGCTTCCCCACCATGTCTTAAATTATTTTTAAGTACTCCAATTCATGTATGAAACAAAATAAATACTAACACTGATGTTATACTGCCCACCTCAAATTGTGACATGTTCTAAAAGAGTACTCTGCTCTCAGTGGGAAGAAGACCAATACCACTAATTACTCCAGTCTGAAGGCATTTGTATGSTTCACAGAAAAAAGTCCCATCCTCTCTACTAAGAAGTTATAGTAATGCTCCAAATCATATTTGGACAAGAAGTAATCCAGATGATGGGATGGAATAGAATTGTCTGAAAGGGATAAAGTTTACTTCTTCCTCATGATTGAGGTAATTTCTGTAATTTGTRTATCTGCAATACACAAGGTTTCATTTAAAAACAGCGACATGGAAAAGATTAATGCTCTGAAATGTATCTTTTCAATGTATTTATAGAGAAGAAAAGCAGTAATGGAACCTTAGTGAMAAAAGAAAATATGAATTCATTCTGGTCAAGTTATCAGCTTAGGAATTTTATGTTGTCTTCTATGTCTGGAAGATTGCAGTCCTGCAGACACCAGCAGTTTTATTCCAACACCTCATTAAAACACAAGAAGATAATAATAAACAATGGATTTTTTGTTGGTTTGGTTGTTTAAAAAATACTATAAAACTGTATAATGATTGATACTGTCTCATTTCTTGTTTACAGTCCTCTATATTCTCAATTATCCTGCCTACAGCCTCAGTTCCTCAGTCCCTACTGAGAGCAAGGAGAAACTGTATTCATTCAGTGTAGCCTGGCTAGTCAGYGAGATTGTTTCAAACCTAGTGCTTCAACAATGCAAGGAGTAATTTCTGTATTTCAGAACAGACACATGACCAAGAATTTTGTAGCATATCATCAATATTTCACATTCAGCCTGCATAATTTACCATTGTAAGTGACATCTATCTTGCACTCCCATTACTGTTGTGACTATCTGCCCAACTTTCCTGTGACAACCCTCACATTTCTCTTAACTARGCAATGGATGTGTCTGAACAGGGCCCTGTAAAAAAAACAGTATGGGGAGAGCATTGAAGTGATTATATACAGAATGGGGAGGGAAGAGTAAAAGCAGTGATAGGAAGCTAATCAAGATAACTGTACAGAGCTTCCTCTCATGGAAGAATACTGAAACCTGGTAACTGACAAATAACTTTATTTAGAAAAAATTCATCCAGATAGCTTCCTTTTGTAATCTTTCACACTGATTTAAAGATCTCTCTAAGCAGAGAGGAACTACAGTGCTAAGATTAGACAAYTCCTTAGGCAGACATGTGCTCAACCTACTAAAACTAGATTGGCCTATTCATTGGGAATAGCTGAACTATGAACAGCTGTTTAGCTTACAGCAGTATTGGCTAGATGCCAAGATCACGACTTTTCTTTAGGTAATTCAGTGCTTTTGAAATCTGAATTAAATTATAGTTAGCCTAGAATAAGTTACCTCTGGCAGAAATCCAAAGACAACACTGTCTGAGCCCAACAGYACAGTATTCAATTAATCTTTAAGGATAAAGTTGGTTTATGGGATTAGAAAGACTTGCTTTCATTTTAGAACACATACCTGATTGCTTTGTTATATGGGTGAAAAACATGATCAGTTTTCTGTTTCTTCTGTGTGTGTTTGAAAGAGACAGGATGCTGACAGGAGGACGAAGCCAGAGCAGTTCCATGTGTTGAGATGTCCTTGTCTGTGCCTCCCCCTGACTGGCAGGCATTGCTTTGGATCTGTTTACAATTGCTTTTTGGAGCAACACACTGAGAGTGTCCAGCAGATACCTGGGTATCATTTCTCAAAACAGCTTTGTTTCCAAGATCTGTTAAAACAAGAGTTGTAGTTCCAAATGCAGTTTTCCTATTGATCTTTATTTCTGTGCTTGGTTTTCCAAAATTATTACAAGGGTACTTCATTAAGTTTGTGTTAAAGGCTGCAGAATCTTCAAAACTCTCCRTCTCTGGAACTAAGGAAAAGTTATTAGTTATAATCCATCCACATAGAATGTTACATTATATTTCTTCTGTAYTCAGAAGTTGTCATGTGGACAATGAAAGAGTAATTTACAGTACYATCTCAAGACCTGTCACAAATAGATAGGGTACAAAATTTCTTACAATAAAAAAAAAATCATGCACTCTTGGAGTCATTTAAAACATGTTTCAAGATAAAATTACTATTGCTTGAATAGGTTTAGTTAATAGTACTAAGTAAATGGAAGCTATTGGACAATTAGCCATAAAAATTTTAATTTGGCCCAAACACAAGGATTAAAGTATTTAAATTTTTCAAAATAACCTTTAACAACCCCAGCAATGGGAGATCAGAGTATAGTAGCTCCAAGCAGTGATGCATTATCCATTTTTGAAGTATTACTTTACTACTGACACAAAAAGGAATATTCAGCTTTTGGGGTCTGTGGTGTTTTCAGAGTTCTCATCCTTTCCAAAATTTGTATTCATCCAAACTTACTTACTGTCAAAGGCTTTCAGAAGAAAGCAGTTCAGACATTTGCTTTGTGGTATAAACAAGAGTTTCTTCACAAAATTACTTCTCCCTTCTAGGGAGAAGTAATCATTTCAAAAGAACTGAAATAATTTATCAATGCAGATTTTATACATAAGGAGTCTATAGGTAATCCCTTTCCTGAGAAAAGGGCRAAAAGAACTTAATGGCATCCTATGTGCAATCTTTTTAGGTAGCAGTGAAACCATAGTGTTCAAGGCAGAGTCCTTCCTTATCTACTATATCCAGCGTATTCCATACAAAGAAGAGGGAATTAAGCAGAACATGGGTAGATGAGACATACACAAGGCCACACTCTCTCTAAAGACATTCTCACTCAGAAACAAATAAGAACCTCTACATTTGACTTGGAGCATTACTTGTTTGCAGGCTCCTTCCATTTTGCCACTGCTGCACTGTGAAACATACTGGTTTCATTCAGACTTCTTAGAACAAATAGTAGTAGCTTGGCCTTGTACTTAGCAAAGGAGCATGGAAATTGCAATGTAATGGTAAATAATTACCTGTCTACAGACTGAATTATTTCAGCTGTAGGGCCAGCAGCTAATTTTACAGACCAAGTATTCTGTCCTCAAAAACTCAAACATTTCTGCTGCCAGAAGTTAATTTTAGAAACAAGATAAAAACAAATACTAAACCAAGTGAGAAGGGAAAGACTCTTAAAGATTAAAAAAGAGATGTAAACAAACCCATAATTGAAAAAAGAAGCCAAACCTCAAATACCACTCCTTTGCAAAAATAGTCTTATTTAAAAAAGTTTCCTAACAGTATTCCATCAAGTCTAAGACATCTTCAAATTCCAGACCTGATTTCAATATTTGCATATAACTAAACAAGTAAAACTCAGAAGTACAGRAGAAGAAATAAGATTTTGTTTCAAAGCTTAAAAAGAAAGCATTTGTGCACATGGCATAATATAAAGGCCAGCTGACAGTATTAATTCCAGGATAAATGTTAGTTGGTAAATCTAATTCTGTGAGCACATTGAAATTTTGAGGTTTTTTTTGAGGTGCTGATTTGGCAGAACAATTATGCAAGATTAGCCTGTGTTGGCAACAACTGTCATGTAAAGGCATGAAGACATACTTTTATTGATTTCTGACCTGAGAAAATGAACTTGCTAATGCAAGATAAGGGTTTTCCACACATCACTCCAGTCATAAAATGATTAAGCAATGAAAGCAATATTACATGTAGATAGCAGCATTAAAAGCTCCAGCAAGAGACAAACAATACATTGAGGTAAAAAGTTCAGAATCATYTTTACTCTGAACTTGAAGGTTAAAAAAGCATGCCCAGCAACATTATTGGCCTGTAGCGTGATAGGCTGGGGATGGTGTGGCYRGGCAGTGCCCAGGCAGAAARGGACCTGGGGGTGCTGGTGACAGCAACTGAACATGAGCCAGCACTGTGCCCTGGTGGCCAAGATCAATGGCCCCGGGCCTGTATCAGGAATGGTGAGGCCAGCAGGAGCAGGGAGGTCATTCTTCCCCTGTACTCRGCACTGGTGAGGCCAAACTTTGAATGACTTTAAGGAGAATTAAAATGGAGATTTTTCTTGCTCCTTGCCCTAATAAAAACAAAGGGTCATTGAAAACATTGATCTATAGAACCCTACCTGCACACCAGGTTGGAAGATAGCACTTCTAGGGTTTAAGACAAGAGTGTCCATATTGTCTGTGTAAGATTTCCTCAAAATCTGACTTCAAGTTAGCTAGTTATATATATGCGATTCACAATGAGACACTTCTACATAAAAMCTACATCAAATCATAGACCTCCCCTCTTTCCCAATACAGATGCCAGACAAACCTTCAGTACCTTCGGGTCTTGAAGTCAAACAGGCATCACAAATTTCAGCAGAAGGCTTGTTTATTAGGGTGCAGCGCATACACGTCCACTCCTCTTCAGATTTCCGAGCTACATGTTCATTAGAACATGACCCCCTGCCATATGCCCAGCCAATTAGGCTATTTCTAGCTGGCAGTTTGCTGTGAAACAAAGAATGATGTTAGTGTTTCGTGACGTTCCCTCTACAAATTGCCTTACACCACTCTGTGCAGGGAGGCATGGGCTAGAGAACAAGCAGTACACAGTGTTATGCCTCCTATCAGAGCTTGGACAGCATGTCACTGTTCAAGTTTGATTTTTCTTTTCTTTACCTCAAGGGCAAATCTTTCCAGATGCTGTAGAAGTAATACAAATAAAAATATTTAAACAAGAAATTGACAGAAAGCTAATAATTAACTCATGTACACTCCAGGATAATGCCCCAGTCTCTCAGATTCCCTACCATTTTGAAGCACTGCCAAAAAAACTGAACAAAAAAAAAATAACAAAACAAATCAACCAACCAACCAAAAAAAAAAAACCAAAAAAAAAACCAAAAAAAAAAAAAAAAAAAAAACACTTGATGAGAAAGGGAGACTGTTTCTGGGCTTTCCCCCCATCCCTTGTACACAACAATGCTAACAAATGCATTACTGGATGAAGAACTGTTTAGAAGATGAACTGCAGAAAACACACAGACTAGCAAATAAATTATTTTTGTTCTCATTTAAATGCTACCTGTAAGTCCACTTTGTTATCATAACAGCCAAAAGTACTGAAAGCCTTAAAAGTTAAAAAGTCTCTTGTGTGTCACCATTTGCTGGAAAGCCTTTTAAAATGTAGGTACCTGTTCAGAATTAAGGACCCTAGCTGTGACTTGTGAGACAAAACTACTCCAGACACCACTAAAGATTTAGTTTTATATATTTTCCTGTAAATTATAATACCTCCAATGTCGATAGACTGATTTAGAATCATAGTTACTCCTTTACAGCTTCTTGTTACCAGGAACTACTCCTATATCCAAACACTGACAGCATGTTAAATATGATTTGAACTTACCTGTTCAGTTAGTTATGTATGTGTATTTTTAAGTACTAACAACCAGTTTATGGTTGATATGCTGATATGGTTGATAAGCTGTCAAGCRGGCTTTTCTCCATAGTTTTTGTGGAATTGTGCACTTTTTGGACACTTTTATTAATCCTAAGAATTTAAGCACTTCAATCAAYAATGCAAATGCTGTAGTTGGGCACTGTTGTGCCTCTCCTTTGACCATCACTTTTTCCACAATGATCACTTTCTGTAACAGGCTAGAGTCAGATAATGGTAGAGATATGAACTACCTACCACATCTTCCACAACAGGAAAACTGAGGAGGATAATGAGAACTGCTGACATACCAATGAGTTAAGGTGTAGAACAGACATTACAGTAGCATTCACCAAAATAYTGTGGCTAGCAAACAAAACAGCTGAACTGTAAGTGTTGAAATGGGTATTTTCACATTATTAGATCAGTTACTCAGTTATCAAAAATGCATTACTAGACTGAGTATATTCAGTGTGTCATGTCTGGGAGTTTATTTCCATGTAGTTACCCTGGTTCATCTGTCCTGTCATTACCCTCCACACCCTTTCCCAATTTATGAAATGTGWGAGAAAAGGTCTATTTTTAAAATTCAATTTGATGGGCTAAGTTTATTATGGGTATTTTCTTTTTTTTTTTTTTTTCATTTGAGCAAAATTATAACCCAAGACTTTACCCAAGAACCACTGGGTTGAATTCTACATTTTATAATCTGTAGCAAGTCAGTCTAATCACATGGGCCCYTTCCAGTCTTCAAATGTGAAAAGCCTGGAATGGCAAATAAATTACTTGAGCTATACATAATTTCACATGGCGACAGTTACTGCATAATTGAAAAGAGAGCAGTAGAACACAAAGAACTCACCATTAGAATAATGACAAGACAAGAAACCACCTTTTTATTCTATATCTACCACTACCATGGCTTTCATTTACACTCGCTAATTGTTTATTTAAAAGTAGAACAAATGCTAAATCACTACTTGTTCTGGAAAAAAAGAAATATTTTTTCCTTACATTGTTTTCTAGTTATCTGACTCAAMAGAATAATGCTTCCTACACTTTGGCAAAATATTTCTCATTATTACTTTCTGCAAATAGAGCAGATTTGGGTTATCAGCTTGTGAAATATTTATTTTCCATGCTGGAATTTTTTATATTTGATCTGTACTCAAAGGCAATTTTTTAAGCTTTAAGCAAAATCTCTTCAGCCATCTGAGTCTTAAAAGAAGCCTGGAGGTAGGAGAGGGATTTGTGCGTTCTGTAAATCTTATCTAAAAAAAAAATATATATATATATATACACACACAGCCACACACACTAACGAGGCAAAGTAGCAAAGTGAAACAGCATCTTACATTAGATTGGCAGAGAGCATAAAGGCAAAATTCTGAAGCCTCAGATGAAAATTTTCAAGAATAGCAGATGCCTAAGTCTGAATAAGGTGCTTTTGGAACTTTTACCTTTTGACCCTTTGTGATATCAAATGCATTTTCTGCTTTCCTGAAATAAAAAGAGGAAAGCTGCTGCTGGCAGTTTATGTGGAAGTGTCTCTGTAGCACACCTATAGCAAAAGCTTTTAAAATCCAATAAGAAGGAAAAAAAGTACTAAGCTCCTAAAATACTGWCTGCACTCTGAATTTACTGAAGTTTTAGCTATCCTCAGTATAACTCTATATCCAGAAGAAAATTGCACAGATGCACAGCTATCTAGATATGGCAGGACTGATGGGCTATCCTGCAAAAAGAAAGACGAATTCCTACTTCATGATATTCAACTCAGTTGTGTGGAAACATCCAAGCCCTTTATACTGACAACACTAAGAACAAAGATCAACTTTTCCAGTGACTTMGTGAATAAACCTGAATACTCTTGACTTGTTTTGTAATTCCTACACTTGATTAGAGTAATAGCTTTGTAGTAATGCAGCTTTAAACCAAACAGATATTTTCCATAAAAGGAAAAAGGGTTTCAGTTTTACCGTAAGACTTAAAAAGGAAAAAGCCCTAGAAGTTTCTTTGCTCTCCTGGTAGCCATTGGCTTAATGCCAAGACAGAAACATAGGTCTATTTACCTGTCCTTCAGAAATGTAGCTATTCTCTATTGGGCAGTTTGCCAAAAACCCCACCTAAATAATTCTACATTTAATGCAGAGCAAAAAGCTTCTTGGGGCTTCTTGGGATGTCATAGCAAGGTGCAATGYTTGCATGTACCTGTGCTTGCATTCTATTTTGTTCTTTATTGTTTATTATTTTATACGTTTATTAAACCTTTTGCTTTACAAAACATACCAAAGGAGCAAATCAGTTTTAAGCCACTTCTGTGGGGTGCAGGCACCCTCAGACTTGATACGTCTCCATATGGCTCGCTCCACTCTGGCCATGTGTGAGACTGTATCATAGCTTCTTCAAAATAGAGGACACCTTTGAAAAGAATAGTAGCAAAGAATCAAAGTTTCTAACCATTTTTAAATAAGAATAGCCAAAACCCTTTTTTGCAAGATGTTCTGTTTTTGTCTGGCATAGTTAATTGAGTTATAAAATGCACACAGATCCATTCTATTTCAAAGGGGTTGTCCTCTTACTGTAACAGCACACCGAGGTGCCTAAAAATGTCACCRTGTTACCATCGTACCTAAGATTGCCGGGCTGGGGATCCGCCCTTTGACACCGGGAGCAGAAGTAAGTCATCCTGCYGTGGTCTCCCAGGCGGCACACGGTGATGCTGCTACTGCACTCCCCGCAGGCCRGGCGCTTGTACACTCTGTAGTGCTTGTAGAGCGGAGAGCCACTTCTGCGGCACTGAAACACAACGCGTTTGAAAGCCAAGTCAGACACTCAGCATAAATTTTGTTTGAGTCTGAAAATAAAAAACCCTACATTAGACTGTTGACTCAATGACTAGATGAAGATATTTAAGAGAGACACTATTAAAGGCTATCTGTATTTCACATTATTTTATTTAAAGACTTGACAAATGAGGTATAAGAGTGTCTGTAATTCTCTACATAATGAAATAAAAGATAGGAGAAAAGAAGGGTGTACAAGCAAGGTGCAAGCAAATACACGCTAGGAACTCTGAGTTCAGCTAGACCTGCTAGCTCTGATTCAGCACCAGTGGTCTTTGACCTGGAAAATTCAGGRGTCTTTTTGAAGARCTAAATCAATAAGCTAAATCTTGATGAGCACCAATCAATGCAGCGTAGAAAACAAAACAAACATAAACCACAAAATAAACACCATCTTCTCTCACCCCCAAAACAGCCAGAAACACAGCACAGCTCAGATGTGATGCTACAATCTGGGTTAATAAGCCTTTCCAAAACCTAAAGAACTGTGCAATGCAGAAATGTTCCCAAGATTCTGYAAATGTTGGGTAGTGCCTAGTAAAGCTGCTCAGATTCATCTTGACCCTGGCCATGCCAGACAACCTAACTCATGAAAAGCCACTTGGCACTATGGTGAGCTCCCCAGGTTCTAGCAGAAAGCCATATTAGATTAAATGTAGTACAAMCCCAAGGGCAGTGACTTGAAGAGCCTCCAGACAGACGGCAGGCACATTTCATGAGACAATTCACAAAATACCCATGAAGTCAGCATAGACACACTACAGCTAAAGTGGCAAAAAAAATCCAAACAGGAAGAGCCCAGAAGAGATGCAGACAACTCTGCAGAGCCACACAGGTTCCTGCCCTACAATTGCAAATCCTTGGGCTCAGTTCAAATGACACCTCAGCTGGTTGAGCAACACCAGCACAGCTCTGGAAGAGTTCAGTAGCTGTAGCTCCATAATGTACAAAAACCCTTGGAGTTCTCCCAAAACACAGGTGTCTTTGAGCACGATAAATTTGCTTCTGCTGTGCTCTTATTCGTCTTACTGCTGAAAAAGAATTCTTGTGCCAGTGCAAACTAGTAATTTAATCAGAAGGAATTACTAATATGTATTTGCATGAGTATTCACAGCTGCCTCAAGATTTTCAGTCAGTTGCTTATGAGTAGTTTTTTTCCCCATTCAGTTATGCAAAAACCGAACAAAAGCAACAGCTTTGTATACAAACAAGATTCTTCATCTTTGCATCAGTAATGATACAATATGATGACTGCAAACAATCTATAACTGTCTATAAAAAAATTCAAGCACTATCCCTCTAAATATCCCACTAGAATATTAACATATTTTCATTATGTCTCCAAGATGGAAGTAGAAGCTAGCTCTCTTACAAGTACTTGACTGGTGAATACTTGCTAAGTGTAGACTACAAAAGTTTTCAAATCGGCTAAACAGAAAGTTTAACTTGTTTATTATCAGTCTAAAAGCCTTTTGATTTCTGAGTATTATAGTTGTTGCAGATCTAGACAGTGTCTTTTTACTGGCAGACTTCACTATGAAGTCTGGAGAAATGAAAACTTCTCCCTACTAACATGCTAAAGTACTCTTTAGTGGGTTGAGGGAAAGTAGACATTTAAGCAGACTATTAAACAAATTAAAATTTTAGCCTTTATGATTTTAGGAATGTTAGGTGACCTCAGCCTCACCTACCAAAAAAATTCGTTTTAGCAGTGCTAGCTCCTTGCCTTTCAYGAAAATCAAGAGAAACAGACAAAAATATCACTACTGCTGTTCATTTCTTTGTATGCAGTTTAAAGAAACAAAACATAGAAGAATCAGGTCAAATTCTATCCTTTTCTAGWGGGGAAAGTTAAAGAGCACCAGGAATTATGGAGTCTATATGGGAAGAAATTGAGTCCTATTGAAGTTATAGCAGTAGGAAGAAATTGTAATTTATTTCACTTTATCAACCAAAACCATTATTTCAGTTCAGAAAAAAAAGTTGTTAGAAGTTGCAAACTATTTAGTCAAATAAATTTAATCAAGTTTTATAAAAGAAGCTACATCAACTACCTTCATACTTCCMTGGCACAATCTCTAGCTCCCAGTTTGAAGAGTAATCTTTATGTTATCTTACATGTAACTTTACATGWGCTTAGCCTACATCAATTCTAACATGTTCAGAGTGGCATAACAGCACATGCACAGAAAAACTGAACTGGCCCTCAGGCACCTTCTGTGAAACCATGCTGTGCATATTTCGACAATCTTGCCTCCCTCTACCTTTCYACCATCTGACAATTCACAATTAATAAAGAGCACACAAACCAACATTCCTATTYATGGAAACACTTGCTTTGTTGCATCTTTATACTGTTTTCACAGATCATACACAGCTGACATGCCAGAGTAACATTTTGGAAGTTTTCCAGAAATATGTGCTAATACCTTATAAAAAAGCAGGGTAAAATCACGTGTCATTTTCACCAAGTGACGTATATGCTCATCTGTCAGYTGGCAAACCTGTAAGAAAGACAAGAATGATTTTCAGAATATTACAATAAGGGACACAAAGCAAAACAAGATCTATGAGGTAGGTGCACTTTGATGTGGAGTTGCTTTTCTCCATGTTGGGATAATTCCCTGACTCCRTATCATATGTATCATCTCAGWAAAACAGTACATGTTCACATTCKATACTACAAAAMCTCACTGCTTGCATACCAAACAATGTGCTTTGCCTCAACCATGCAAAACATGTGGCAGAAAATTCAGTTGTCTTCCCCTATACTGACCAAAGAGTTCATGATCACGAGTCACATAAGAGTTAGCAAGTCCCACATCCCTCCTATTTTCCTCATGGATCATAAAATGACCTATCATSTGAGGTTCCTTCCTTTGAGAGATATTCAGGAAGAATAAGCAAGTTAAAAGCATCACAATTAGAGAGAAGTATCAACCAAATATACTTTTCTTAAGAACCCAACATTTTAAATCACATTTTTATATTTTAAAATTTTTATTTATTAAAATCCAGATTGATCATATGAACAATTTTCAAAATACTATGTTTAAAAAACTTTTTAGTTACTAATYTTCACCAGCTTCCATTTACATTCTATGTAATCTCTGTTTTGCAAATATTACAAAGTTTGGAGACTCATGCCTGAGAATCTTGAAACAGAAAATGTATGATAAACAGTGGTAGAGAAAACAACTGATGCTAGCTAGCAGGATAAGAAGTGGAAGAAGCMCCTGCAAAAATTATCAACTCTACCACATAAACTATTTTGGGTAGTGAATGAACAAAAAAAACCTGAYCATTTTTCACTTTCCCTGATTTATRGACTGTCCRTTTAATGGCAGCACYAACAGGATGCCAGACTTAGAATATGAAAGTTAATTAGCTCCAAGGAGTGCCATGACAAAAACCTCATGCTATAATGATAAAACATTAATTTAGTGTCTAAGAAAAACTTAAGAAATTACAGATRATAAAACAAAGATAAGAAGACTGCAAAATAATAAATAAATATTGTATTTAAATTCTTAACATTTTGGTGTCCTTAAAAACCATCTTGAGACATTCACCCACCTTAAGAGCTGGATGAAGACCACTATCAAATAGTGCTTCATTTTTTATGATATTTCCCACTCCAGGTAATACTGCTTGATCCAGTAACACATCACACAACATCCGGGTGTTTTGCTGCTTAATCTCATGTTCTGCTCTCGAGAAGCTAAACTTTGGAGAACAGACATCCAAACTTTCCATCATCCTCACTTTCTGCTCACACTCTGCTGCATTTCTGGAAGGGAAAAATACACTAAATAATTGTTATTTAAAATATATTCTAATATAGCAGCGTGGTTTTAAAAACAACACAACAAATAGAACATTATAACAGAACACTATGTAACAACAGAAACCACGAAAATACCAGTGACAGGAAGTGCCACAGAAATTCCACTAAACACCTCTTCCAAAAACAGGCCATTGATATACACACATGGAACATGCATTTAGTCCAAAATACAAGAAATCATCTCATTTTGTTCCAGCTGGCTTGAAAAACAGTTGCCAGCTCCTTGCTTTGAAAAGCTCCTTGCTACTTCCAAGATGAAAAGCCCATTTGTCTGGACCCTCAAACATACCTAACTGTATGGTTACGTGGTCCACTAGTTACAACATGACATTTATGTATATATATACACACACACACACACACACACACACACACACGTAAGATATATTTATATATTGTATTTCAAAGAATTACAGAATATACTGAGTTAGAAGGATTCCACAAGGATCATGAAGTCCAGCTCTTAAGTGAATGGCCCAAATGGGGATCAAACCCACAACCCTGGCATTMTTAGCACCATGCTGTAACCTACTGAGCTAATTATAATTATGTAATAGATATACATAGTAGTAGATTATCAATAATAGCTACAAAATTTAAAAATATATATATTCATATTAYTAGGATAAGCATAATAATTTGAAAATCGTAATATCATACAAGACATCTTGGCATATATGAGATTTTGTGTTTTTTAATTTTAAGTACACTTATATATATATGTTAAATGAATTTACATGCCCATTTCCACTCAAGAGCCTCAATCACTTTAAAATCAAGCTTGCTGGTGTTTTTTTTAGCAGTGTGAASTACAATGCTAATGGGCATAAACATCTGCTTAACGTAAATTAGAATAATTATAAAATTTGCTTCCAAAAAAGAAAAAAAAACGAAAACCCAACCTTGGGACCATAAAAACTTGAAACCAATAAGCGTGACAGGTTGTTTGTTACCCTTGTTAAGAAATGAGACTTGGATAGAAATTAACAGAGCAATGGGTTTCAGCATACAAATCTAAGGCTAGAATTAAATCCCAACTTTCATTCCCAGTCTTGATACTACCTAATGACACTATGGCATAGAACTACTTTAAATGTAAGCAAGCTCTGATACAAAAGTAACAAACTTAAATTAYCATACCAATAAATATGATATGTTTAGAAAGTTTTGACTTGATAGAATCCAAGCACTTAACAATTTGTACATTATTTTTATTTTGCCTTAAAAAAGTTATAAAAAAATAAACTATTTTGTTAGTTTCTGTTTTACCTATATTCCACTGTCACATCCCAAAAACAAACAGTATCCTCCATAAGCTGTATCTCCAAAATTGGCTGTGCTCCATTTCTGTCTTTGCTTCCATCAGGATTAATGCTCATGGAACCATTCATACCAAAGTGAATCCTTGGAAAGAAAGAGTTTTTACAGGTATTTTAACTTCCCTATCATTTCCAAGCATTAYTACAGTCTAT
This sequence comes from Alauda arvensis, assembly GCA_902810485.1. Taxonomy (NCBI): domain Eukaryota; kingdom Metazoa; phylum Chordata; class Aves; order Passeriformes; family Alaudidae; genus Alauda; species Alauda arvensis. The sequence continues at coordinate 687,316 of CADDXX010000355.1, forward strand.
TTCTAGAGTTGTGAACCCTACCTAACCAAGTCAGTAAGTATGTACATTAATTCTAGTCATTAGCACTAACACAGCAACAAACTATCATCTTACAGAATGCTCCATTCCCAAAGAAGAGAAGAATGCTCCCCAAGTAAAAATCCCTCCAAAACATAGCTGTTTTTGTGTAGTCTTCATAATTAATTATACAGAAGTCAAACTTGATCATTAAGTAGCACCATTTTCTGGTGCACTTAGAATTTTTTTTCACTTGACATGCTGATCTTCCAATATAGATTCTTAAACCTTCAGGGAGGCTGAAAGAAATTGAGGCCACTTGACCAGAAAATTTTCGGTTAAATCAGGCAAAGTCATCTGGTATGAAAAGAAAGTAATTATTCCCACCACTGTTATCACATCACAGCTACATCCAGCAACACCATAAACAAAGTAATTAGTATTTGCCATATGTTGTTTTCTGCTTTTCTTTGCCTACAACTAAGGCAAAACCTGCAGGTCAATTAAAAATTAATAAAAGAAATACACTGAAAAATGCACAGATGGCAAAGCAGAAGAACAGATTCTTTCAAGCATTCATTTTACAGATTAGTAATGCTTTAAGAGGTCTTACATTTTATAAAATATTCTACCAGGAGCTATGCTTGAGCAAAGAACAATACATYTTATTTATTATAAATTCATCTGGTACAATCAAGTCCTAAACATCATAAGATAGCAGGAATGTCCTATTACTACACAATGTATGTCAGAAAAAGTGGGTTTTTTTGTAGTTACAAGAAGATTTAACAGATTAAACTGCAAAAATGACCAAAGAAATACAGTATCAGGTCTGTATTTCCTTTAAGCCCAGMTTTCTTACATTTCAGGAAAGACAGACATTTTAAATATTTACAGATGGACTAACACAGCGTATTTTTAAAGTTAACACTGCAAAATTTGAAAAAAAAGATAATGCTATTAGGTACTTAAAAATCTGTGTTTTTCCAGAACTCTTCTTACAAGTCAGTTCAGGTGATATAGTTGTTTCACTTACTTATCTTCAATAGCCATTTTCAATTCTCAAGTGCCATGAGCAGTATTCACAGGCTTAACTAGCCAAGTTTATTTTTAAACCTAGACAAATTTCTTTTAAAACCAAACTCTTGTCTCTTGCTAGCAAATGGTGATGCACTAAATGCTTCCAGAAAATTATTTTTCATTCCATTTACTAGCTGATGGTTTCATTCACCAAGCTCCAGTACACTGTTCAAAAGGAACTTTAAGAATCACAACTATTAGCTATCCTAGTGCCTTCTTAGTTCATGACTAGAAAAAAGTGCTGAAGTGCTTCATTACCTTTGATGTCCTGAAATAGGGCAAAATAGAAATCTTCTTTTCAATGACAAATAGAAAAGGCATGCTAATTAAACCTAGGATCTGTTATTAAATGAGAAATAGTAGTACGGGGCTGATGAGTTCTTGTTTTAAAGTAGAAAGGTGAGACTTTAGAATTAYTTAGTGCTACACAATATTGCAGGGATCTCAATGCACTGCATGTACTATGACTGTTTTGTCTAGTAAATTCAACTTTCTGTTTGAAACAAAGCATGTCAATAAATAACTGTCCTTTTCAGATACCTTTACATGGAATCTTGGAGTAAAGCAGTAAATTATCTGAACATGTGACTATATCCATGTACTGCAGAGAGGCTGATGAGAAGTTTCTCTGTAAACACTTTCAAATCTCTGAAAGTGCCATTAGCAAGAACAAAACGACCCCCCAAAAATCCAGTCTGAATGCACAGGAACCCTTTTGTCACTTCTTACCTCAAAGCTTTCTCATCGAAATACATAAAAAGTTCCTTTCCCAATGTCTCCACACCCCTGTAAACATGTCCAACAAGGAAATCATGACCAGAGATTCTCTCTTTACTTGCAGCAGTCTAAAAAATGAATACACAGAAAAAGATTAAAGAGAATTTGCATAGATTCTAGTACCAGTACACATTCRGCAAGCAGTTGTATGAAGTAATTTTCCAACTTAGACAGCGTTAACTATTTTCTCCTTAAGCATTCTACCAAAAACAATGGGACTATTAACCCAGGAAGCAGTCACTACTGCTAATGCTATCATAACTTAGCTCCATTTTTTTCCTAATTGAAAGTATGTATCTTTTTCATCAGAGAATTTTATGTCCCTTCCTTAGAGTCATGAATTTATAATAAGAGTTTCAGACTGGTGTAAAATAAACACATACAGTTTGAATCTTAAAAACATGTCAGCGTCAATTCTGCCATTTGCAGATGTATATCCTTCTTCAAATGTTAATAATAGGCTTTCAGTATTTTGCATAGTGCATTGTGTATTACAGAAAAGCTTCCACTGAGCCCACAGCAATACCTCTCTCTTCCTGMTAGTTTAAAGTCTAATCTCAGAAGCAGGTGAGCAGCAGGTGGGACACTACTAGAGGACAAGGTAAATGTGAGATTGAAGCAGTCATATTTTCTTGCTTAGCACATGAAAATGCATTGAAATTATAAGGGATGTCTACAGGTTATCTAGTCCAAACAACCTGGTCAAAGCAGAACATGTTTAGGACAGGGAGCCCAGGGGCCTTGTCCAGTCAAATTCAGAGCATCTCCAGGATGGACACTTCAGTCTCTTTGGGCCCTTGTTCCACAGCTTRACTATTGTTGTGGTGGAAAATTTTTCCTAATACCTAATGAGAATTTCTCCTTTTGTCACCTACATTTGCTGCTTATCACCCACTGTGCACATCCAAGTGCTGATTAGAGGTAAGGATCACTCTCCTCAACCTGCAGTGCCCAGCATGGGGCTGTCCCGCTCCCTTGGAAGAGCACACCAGTGACATGGTCTCAGCTCTAAGGACCCTAAGTCCTTGTTTGATGCAGAGCCACTTCCCRTCTGAGCAGCAGCCAGAACTGTGCTGTTCCATGGCACTTTTCTGTTCCAAGTGCAGAATTCTGCAAGTCCTGCAAAATGCTGAACTTGAGTTTCTACCAGCCCATTTTTTCCTCAGCCTGCGAAAATCCCCCTGACTAGCACCCCAAGACTCACTGTCATCATAGCCCTGACTGCAAGGCAGAAATACATTTCAGTGCTTCAACCACAGCACTCAATTTCAATGCAAATATGTGTGAAAGCAACTCTGGCAAATCAGCCAGGCTTTTGCTAGTTAGTGACATTTCAGAGCTACTCTCTATGCAATCTCCCACTGTATTATTACCTTGAAATGATATATATTTACAGAGGTTTATGGTTATTATTCTGTCAAGAAGGAAAATAAATATATTTCTTGCATAACATCACTTACCTTRTCTGTTATGAAAATATGAAGAAAGCAAAATTTTGCTCCCATGTAAACAGTTATTGCTTTCCAACAAAAGTATTGAAGTCTATTGCTGTGCAACGAAGTTTATTTTAACTTTAARCCACTCAGGTTTGTTTAAAACAAACCAGAATAAGAAATGACTAAGATGGAAAACTAACTTGTCTTTTCAAATATTTGAAGTTAAATTCATACCTCTTTGGTATCAGGCAYACCCTTACAGTCATCACAGTACAAACTCTCCTAAACAGTGTAATCCTCAGCAGTGGCCAAGGCTTTGGCCATGATTAGCAGCCCCTGTGAAATCTAAAAAGCCCAAGACCCTTCAGTTGGCCATTTTCCAATGAACAGAGGCTGCCCTGAGRTGACTTTTAATGCATGAAGTGATGAAAACAAATCTATTTGAAGGAGTGAGATTTCTTTTTGAAACCTTAGGAGCATAACTCCTTACTTCAAAAATCTGTAAAGATATTACCTCATAAAGACTAATCTTAAGACTTATCTTAGATAGATGTATTTTCAACCACATTCTTTCCTAAATTGTTTCACTAACGTACTATCTTACTGTGCATTAATCACAAACTCCTACACTGCTTTATATGCACTGAAAGTGGGTAGAAATTCCCCAACTTTCTGCCCGGAGGCACCCAGTATACTTGGGACACAAGCAACACATAGTCTACAAAAGATGAGCAAAACGAGGCATGGAAAACAAGATACCTTAGCTAGCTGTGCAATCAAAACCAGAGCACAGTACCCACACTCATCAGCCAGGGCCTGCTTACTGACACCCTGATTTCTCCATCTGCTACAAGGTCTCACACGCCCCAGCAGCTTTATGCCAGTCAACTATTTTATGCTGTCAATGAAAGGATAAAAACTCGTAGGTAAATTACATGCTGTGTACGCTGAAAGCAAATGTCACATTCTTCATTTAARTACTTGGTTTAAACAAAATTGCTTAAAAATATTTATAGAAGTAAAAGCCCCCTTTCTGCAGGTCAGGGTGTACCTTTCTCATGTTTCACATCGATTAGAATCATAGCATGGTTTGGTTTGGAAGGGACCCTAAAGAGCATCTAGGACATGCCTGGACATGCTTTCCCTCATTACTGCTCATAGCTCCCGCTTCTACAGCTTCAGCAGCGCCTTGACACATCTGACCTGCTGAGCCCTACTATGTTGCTGACAAGAATATTTCACTGCTTAATGGAAGACTAGAGACAGTATTCGCGGATGACACCCACCGACACCCACCACCACCCACGGACGACGGCAGCCGCGGCACGGGGGACACCAAGCACGCCGCTCGGAGCTCCGTGTCCTGGCACCCCASTGGCTCCTGCCCGCCCGCTTGCTCTCACTCGCTTGCTCTGACCCACACCTGGCGGCATTTACCACCCACGAGCAAAAGCCCTGGGTCCCCGCTGCCCGCGGCGCCCTGTCCCGGTCTCCGCGCTGGGCCGCGCCTCTTCCCGGCCCTGTCCCTATCACTGTCCCCGTGCCCGTGCCTGTCCTTATCCCCTTGCCCGTGCCTATCGCTGTCCCCGTGCCCTCACCGCGCCGCCGCCCCGAGCGGCCCGCACGCGCTGTCCCCGGCGCAGGCGCGCCCGCAGGCGCTCGGCACAGAGCGCGCAGCCCGGGCCCTCCACCATGGCCGCCGCCGCTCGCCCTTCGAATCTCCCGCTCGCCTGAGGGCGGAGCGGCCGAGGCACCGCCCCCGTATTTCCTGCTTGTTTCCTCCTGAATGGTGGGTTGCGTGGCTCGTGTGTTCATGGCTTGCTCTTTGTAGCTCCCTGGTATTTTCTAAAACATGCGCAAGTGCATCGTCTTTCAAGACTTAATCCACAATCAGAAATTAATTTCAGCTTTTAAGAAGTCGGTATTTAATAGGTTTCTGCAGTCAGTCCAGGTTTACAGAAGTAAATGCTGCTTTACCCACTACATTTGAAGTACAAGCACCCATCATAAACTCTACGAGCTCTGAAAAAATTAAGGGAATTTGCATTGCAACCTCTGGACACCATTTCCCAATGCCCAGCTCGTGAGGCAATACACTGGTCAAAACCTCTCAGTGTTACTTCTTACAGATACAGCCCGTATCCGCTCTTCTATCTGGGTTTAATGAAATTGTGATTTTCCTAAAAGAATATTTTTCTTTCTTTTTTTTTTTTTCCTTTTTTTTTACATGAAGGGAAGTGGATAAATCAGGCTAAATGATGTTTGTTGAAATAAAATATAATTCACAGTTTCTGCTGAAGCTAGGGTGTGCTGCCCTTGTTGCAAATACTTTTTTTTTTTTTTTGTTCTCAGAGGCATTTTTGCTGTGATCTTTTAATATCAAGACGGTAAGGGAATTTTTAGTCAGAGAGTTAAGCTCACAAGTCAGAAATCAGCAATGTTAAAAATGGCATGCGAAAGTGATTTTTCTGCTGCTCTAGAACTCTGCCATACTGTTCTTTCAAACAATTAGAAGTTGATATGTAACTCAGGTTTCTATGTTAATAGTGAAAGTACCTTAAAAGTACAGACAGTCCTTGTCACTTGGCAGTCAAAGATAACGTTTTTTTATAATAAGAGATTTCATTTCATAGCTGGATATTTTTCAGTAGATGGTTTGTACAGGGTATTACAGCAGATTGGGTTTTCAATTCCAGACRTAATTCTACAGATGAATCCTCTAGCCATTTTTCCAATTATGTACATGAATTTTAAAAAGAGATTCTGCATTGACTTATCTTTTGCGTGAACTTCTATTACACTAAAAGCTGAATTCCAGGTATATACTATCTGTTGATGGTGAGATTCATAACAAAGTGGTTGGTGGTGACAAACATTTGTGAGTTTCTTTGCTATAATAAAAACATTTAATAATGTATTTGCAACAAAGGGAAGAGAGGTAACAGTACTGTAATATAGCAGTCTGACTGTTCTATATTCTGAAGCAAATGACCAGTGTGGAACTCTAAATCAGAATTGGTTTATTGGTTTTAAAAGTACCTAAATGACAACAGCTGAATGAAGAACAGTTGTTGGGCAATATTATTGCTAATACAATTTTTTAGTGGTCTAATAATGTAGCCAAGTGAGAAATATACAGCTGTTTGTGTTTTACAGCATTCTGAATAGAATAGTTTTAGTTGCTTTTGTCAAAGCTTTTCCTTAAGTCAGGAAATCTCAGTTGCTGCCATTCAGTTTCAACACAAGTTCCCAGGCTGCAATATAATTATATGTCAAATATAATATAAATATAAAATATAATATATATAATATAATATAATATTAAATAGAAAAAAATTAAAAGTTCATTAAATTTTTTCCAGAGTTCTGTATTAAAATTTAACATTTCTTGGTGAATAATTCCATCAGAAGTTGTTCACGCCTTTTGATTTTGAAAAGTCCRGTGTCCACAAGAATCTCTCTGGTAATTATATGTGCAAATTACAAAAAAACAAACAAGCAAATAAATCTCACTCAAGCATAAGTTTAACATTAGACTATTTTTTTACTTCCTGTCTGCCTTTGCATCAACAAAATCAGACTGTTCTACTGTACAATAATTGATACAGCCAATAAGACAAATTATCAGCAGTGAAGGTAAAATCTATTTTTAAAACAAAAATTGAGTAAATCTACATATGTTCATAAATTTTTCCCATATTCTTGGAGCTCTGTACACAGCTGCCTCTGTTATTTTTCCCAATGGTGTTTGGAGGCATCGTTTCTTGGTTTATTTGTACATTTCCATATTTACCTTCAGGTAACAGCATACAACAGAACAGGGCTCAGCACTGGACTCTCACAATTTGGTATATTACTGCAGTTGTGATCTCATTAGGGAAAAAAACCACAGAAAAGTATATTTCTTTCTAAAATGTCAGGTTTCCCGGAATTATAAAAAATATGCAAGTCTTTTAAAATGCACTTTTCCAGAATTTATATAGGAGCCCTAATTTTCTGCCTTGTTGTCCCAGTTCATGTAACAGGACATTTGGTGTGAAATTTATGTGGCTAATTTGTGCAAGTAGAGCTACTAACATCCAACTGCTAGAACTTTTTAGTTTATGCATATTTTCTCCTTTGAATTAATGTCTTAGGACCTTGGTGCTCAGTTTAAATACCTAAGTTAAATTTGCAATTAATAGAGCTTTGAAAGTGGTGTTGGCAAGGAATATTATCATATGGCAAACAGAGATCAATTTAAATATAGGCCAACTTAAATAGGATTTTAGATCAAATAGTAAAATTTCATTTTTTTGAAGGCAACACAAGAGAGCAGGTATATGCAGAGTACAAGCCCATTCTGTTCAAATCCAGCACTACAAAGAACATCAGCACTGAGTTCCTTGCTAAAGCATAGGGTTTTTTTTTCTACTGGCTGGTTGAAGTTTGCAGTGAACTACAAGGATATTCCCTTTATGATGACAAAATCTTGGATAAGAATTAATAATCAGTGGATGACTGTTCTGTTTTGTGGTTGCCTAGAGAGTTAATATGAACAGTTAAGCACACTCAAAATTGCTCATCATGTAATCCCAAAGAAATCCTTTCTAAACCTTGTAAAAACACTCCTAAATYCTTCAAAATTAAGTCTCTTAATGCAATTAATCCAAATAGTTGCACTGTCCAGGGAATGTGTTCTGGTTATAAATTCCTGGTCTGCCAGTGATTTTTGAGGGTCATGCATAGTTGATCCAGACACATAGTGAAATTATTTTTTGTCAGTTATCTGAAAATAAAAAATACCTCCAGTGTTTGGATTCTTTCATTAGTAGAAAGGTCTTCGTTTCCTTTACAAAAAAACCCTATACTATTGTAGCTTTGTTTTTACAGCTGCAGTTATTGAAAAGATAGAGATCAAGGAGGTTCTTTGGGAACTGCAGTGAAATATCAATATAAAATTATTAACCAAGTTGAGAAAAGCAGCTTTAGTATGAGTTTCTTGCATTTATTTCATTGTTGCAGCCATACTAAAATGCTACAACTTACATAGTGTTCAAAATGGAGTAATTGATGGTTTGGAAGCAAAAGGGATTGTTGAGACTTAGTAGTTCTGTCCTAATTTCTACCTATTAAAATTGGTCCCAGACAAGCGTATTCTTAGAATTCCAGCTCTTATACTAAAGAAGAAAGAAAAATACTTATAGAAGTATGTATTGCTCTCAAAATTTCCGGAGAGGACATGCTTTAGAATTAAACAGATAGAGGATGCAAAAAAACCTAAACTGACTAATTATGTGTGCAATTATTTTTTTTAATTACTATATTTTCATTATTGTCACAATATTACCAGAATTTCCCTGGGTAGTGATTGAGAGTTTGACAGGTTCACCTGTCAGTGGCTGGTGGGCTGTAAACAAAACACCACTCTTCCAGAATAGATAGCTTTTTATCTTCTGTAGCAATCCTTGATTTCCCTAGAGATGAAAAATATAACACCTTTGAAAACCTAGGCTCGTTTGACATGTTAGTTTTCAGCAGAGTAATTTTGCCATTTTAAGTCTGGAATTAGATATGGATTGCTTTCAAACACCGAAGCTCAAACTTCTTTCCAAAGAGACCTTCTTACTGTGTAATTTCCTGGGCTTCGCTGGGGGTGGGGGTGAGGGGGGTGGTGATGTGAAAAAGCATCAATAATCTCTCTTAAATTTGAATTTTTCTGCTGCTCACACCAAAGGGTTAAATCCATAACAGGGAGTTAGGATTAAAAAGAGACAGGCAAGCTATTCACACTCCCTAAAATTCAATAATCGAGGTCCATCAACTATACTACATATCTAAGGTAGTGGAAACTGTGAGCTCTCTATGTAATCAGAGGCAATAGGGAGGCACCTCACCAGACAGTGATTTAGAGCAGGGGCTTCATTAGGTCTCTCTCTCCATTAGCCACACAGGGAACAATCCTTCTATTGGATAGCCTGCTGAGAACCTTCAACCAGTCACCTATTTCCCTTATGTAGTGTAAGGGAGAGTTATGTCAGAGAATATGACTCGGCTGTATGCTGAGCCAGGTACTGTGTGGAAGTGCCAATGGAGTTTCCTAGATGCCTCTGCAATCTGGATTCATTGCAGTGAAGCAGCTCCTTTGGTTAGAAATCCAAGCAAAGGAAGTTTTTTTTTTCAAAAAAGAGAATGTGGCAGCTTCTTTTTGCTGCTGTAGCAATCCAATCAGTGGTGCCTCCTTCCCCTGGGAAGTGGAGAAAATTGATCCCAGAGTTTTCCTGAGAAAGTATGCAGTAGACAAGAAGAGACACCATTCTGAGCTGTTCCTCTTATCAGAATGCTTTTTCTTTGCATGACATGCTTTGTTTTTCACTAGAGCTATGACTATCACTAGGGTGAAAGATTAAGTTTAATCATTTTCCTTAGGCTGGAATTACCAAATATAATTTTCAACATATGACTTCTGAACATAGCCACCTCAGACTTTACGTTTTGTAGTAGAATTACCTCTGGAACCATATTCTGATCTAAGGCTGTGATCTTGCCATTAATTTTGACTGGGACTTTTGAGATTATGAATTTAATTTTGGCTTGTTGGAAGTGAATCTGTGTCTTAATGATGTTATTAATAAGTTATATTCTTAAGTATTCAGTATCCATCTACTTTATTTTTTCTTAATTGAAATGTTTTACTGAAAGATTCCTCTTTATTCTCCATCAGAGTACCTAGTAACCCAGTGAAAATGACACCAGATCAACAGTCCATATGCTGCTTCTTTGAACCTTCCTTCTTGTGTGACTATTTCTCCAGCAAGAGAAAGACTTGCTCCAAGTGTTTATGTTTGAGCTGACCATGTGACCATTTCAAGAAACTAAGTCTCTTGGAGCACACTCCAAAAACATGATATGTAGAGGTAGTTATGAGTATGAGGTATAGACAAAATGGTATCGACTCTTGATTTGTGAGCAAATTCTAGGTGAAGATAATTGGCTACAGCACAAAGTTAACTTCCTAGGAGAAGACTTGGCAGAAGGCTTAGAATGTCTCCTCAGCAAGTTCACTGATGATATGAAGCTGGGAGTTTAGTTAAGTGAGGATTTTTTGTGTTAGAAAGCAAAACTGGAGAAAAAGAAAGATTCAAAAATATATGAATTGGTTCAGAGATGCTCACTGTAGCACAAAAAATGATGCATTTCCAATTTCTTTCCTGAATGTTTCTTCTCAAAATATTATACCCAAAGGAGAAAAGATCTTTCACAATTCTTAAATTATAGATTAGTATTGGAATAGAATTTACTTTGACCCTACTTAAATTCAGAAATAAAATGTTTGGAAAATAAAAAAAGAAAAGAGTTACTTTATAAGTTTCTACTGAAAACTATAACTCCTTAAAGGTTATTACTCCCTTCCTAGATACATACTCTTGTTGCTTGTAGATACTCAGATCTTTCAGCATAGATGCCTCTACCCATTCAGAGCAGCATAATCTAATTTACAGTCATAGTTTAACTTCATTTGAAGAAACAATATGACAGCAATGTGCAACTGCCTCAGGGTGGGGACAGCAGCTCTTACTGAAGCTAAATATTCATGGGATAAGTACAGACAACCTTCTTGGCAATTTATGAACACTGCTCATAACTTTACTGCATCTTGAGACACAGTTCAGGGCCAGTAGTTTTCCTTTTTTTGTTGATGGATATTGGCTCGTCCCAAATCAAATAAAAGCCACTACACTTGTCTGGAGGAGAAAAGAAAACATTTAGAGCTTGAAGTGGTTTATTCAAAAGTCTTGAAGATCTTTAAGATAAAGTATCCAGCAGTGCCTCTAGGCTATCTACATGCTAAAAGAGATGAAAGGAGAAAATTGGTACCTGGAGAGAGGCAGAAATATTCTTTGTAGCCTTCTTGCCTATATTGCATTTCTRTGTGCACTGCTGTGAGGTGTATTCACTTATGCTGCATGTTTTACATTAAAGATTAACACCTCAAGGAAAAATAAAAGAAGTTAAGAGAATATGATCCTGATTAAGAATTTACCATATTTTCTTCAACGTTAAATGTTATACTTTAATGCCATATTGGAAAATATTAGGATAATATTCATTCAAAAGCATGGGTAGTATTGGAAGATTAATGAAGCTGTAATAACAGAACAAAATAAGTGATAAATGGCTGGGCAAAATACAGTAAGGGTGTTCTGGTTCTGGCCAGGACAGTGTTCATTTTTGCAGTAGCTCAAGGTGCCATGGCTAGGACACAGAGGTCGTTCTGTACCACTTCAGATCATTGCCAGGGGTGGGGGAAAGGACTTTTCCAGGGAGAAGGGCCCCTGCTGCTCAAGTAAGCGTGGTGGCAGTCCCTCCCAGAGGGAACACTTGGGTGGTGCTTGGTCCCGAGCCGAAGGGAGTGGCCGAGGTGACATGGCTTCGGTCGCCTTGAGCGCCGAGGTGAGCATTTTTGCACGTGAATCACTTTCTCTCTTGTGAGCTTTTGCTTTTAATATTGTTGCTGGGTTTTTTTCTTATCTCACTGCTGTTTCCAGTAAATTGTTATCTCAATCCATGTATGATCGTTGCCTTTTGTGCCTCCAGTTCTCCTCTCCAGCCCTCTGCAGGGCTGCGAATGTACCTTGAATGGCTCTGTTTGTTTCTTCTGGAATTGCCCAAGCATCCATTGGCACACCCRCTAGACAGGTGGAAAATGGCTTTTCTGGGGTTGTATTGGACAGACATATGGTATCTAAACCTTGATGCATTGGCTAAAGCCACCCAGACATTTACTTTAGGTTGACTAACTGGCAAGTTTGCATTATTAAAAGCAAGCAAAGCACAAAAGCATAAGCATAACATTTGATTGAGCCCCATTTTTCCTTAAACTATTATCTAACAAAAGAATTCTACAATACTACTGATCTCCAAACCTAAAGTTTGCAAGTTCTGCAGGCAAAAGACAAGATGTCAGATATAGGTTGGAATTTCTGTGCAGTTCGTGTCTGTGTGCATGTTTCTTTGGGCATGGAGTGGTCAGCGTTTTCTCGTGCTTGATATGGTTTGAGAGAGAGGAGGGAAAGGGGAAGCGAGGGAGTAGCATGTGGAACGTCTCAGTGAGAGTACTCAGCTGGAGAACAGTATTCTTAAACCATGAAAGAGAACCATAGCAAAAATGTTGCTCCATCCTAGCAGATGCAATGAGATTTTACTTTTTTTTGGTGACACAAATAGTATGATTCTTAGTACCTTGCTATAAGCCTTTATCAGCTGCATGTATATCTGCAGCACTCCATTTTAATTAGTCTGAAGATTCAAGACTTAGGAGGAATAGCAGGGGTCTCTAATTATCTTCACAAACTAGTGCTCTGCCCAGAAAATGAGGAATGAATAAGCATTAAGCAGTCAGAGGCCAGTACTTAATCACAGAGAGAAGCAGAAAGAGTGGAAGATAAAGAAATGCAATTTTTACTGACTTGGCAGGGTCCTAAAAATTACTAAAAATAATCCTTTTTTAGTAAAACACACTAATTCTAGATATAGAGATTTATTATATATTCTTATCAGTAATGTTTGACTAGATATTTTTGAATATTTTTTTCTCCTAATATCTTGCCATACTTTTACTTTACATGTGTCTGTTTAGGCATCAGTAGCATTTCTTGAAGGCATCGTATGAGAAGAATGTTTTCCAAGCATTGTTTGTAATTTTGCAGTCCAAGTTCAAGGAAATAAAGACTATTCTTTCCTTTCTTTGAAAAAAAACCCCATGACATTGGGATTTAAATCATTGCTATTCACAAACTGGCCCTGACAAAAAAGGCTGAGGATTATCTCTTTAGCAACTTTTGAATCAAAGCTGCATTATTGATATAAGCTAAAAAGGCTTTGCAATTCTTTATATAATTAAAAGTAACTGTTATTATGGAAATTTTTCAGAACAGCTGTTCTATTGGAAGAAAGGTTACACTCTTCTCTATCAGTAATCCCTTTAAATCTCTGACATGATTCATTGCTCCTCAGACAATGCCAATGAATTAAACAAAACTGGATGCCTTCCATACATATATTTATTACTTGCAACCCTATCAGCAAGAAGGAATGGAAAACAGAACGCAAATTGGCTGTCCCATTTTATGAACTTTATTTCTRTTTTTGTCTTCCAAAGTACTCATTTTACCCAGAAGTGATGTCCAGCTTCCTGACTGTCCCATAGAGCTTACAATCATTACTTTATTCTTGTCAAGGGTAACAATTTGGAAGGAAAGGCTAGATCTTGCTGAGTTTGGTATAGGCTAGAGAMAATTTGATGTAGGATAAAAAGCTTTAGCTCTTTATGAATTTCTGCCTCTTCTTGTGGAGATTTGAAAAAGGTTTTTCTTCCTGGCTGGAAGGAGGCAGCATATCATTACTTGCAGCTGAGGTTTTCATTTCATTCTTGGCTTTCAAGCCAGGAAAGCAGAGAAGGGCAGCCAAGATTTCTTTTGGGTTTTTTTTGGTTTTTTTTGGTTTTTTTTTTTTTTTTTTTTTCAAGGAGTTAGAAAGAAGTAAAAAAAGAAAACAAATGCAGGCCTGAAGGAGGAGAATTGGTAAATGACTTGCTGGATTTCAGAGTGAATAGATGTAATGTATTTTCTAGACTCGAGGAAAGTCAGAAACAAAGAAGCCTGGACTCCTGGACTTGTACAGAAGCGAGAGGATGCCTCTGTTTCAAAGTGCGGCTCCTGGGGTGGAATAACCCCACGCAACAAGTGCTGGCCGGGGCTCTGTGCGGCGGCGCGGCGGGACGGGGCTGCAGCGGCGGCGGGCGCGGGGAGCGCGGGCCGGCAGCGCGCCCGTGTGGCCATGCCGGGGAACCGCACCCGCCACACGGCTGCTGAGCTCCGGGAGCCGCGCGTTCTGCTCTGTCGTGTCACGGGGAACCGTGGGTTCTGCCAAGTTACAGCACGGGAAGCGATGGGTTCTGCTTAGTTACGTCACAGGAAGCCACACCTGCACTCCAGTGGGTAGCTTTGGATTTCTCAGCACAGGAAGACAAACTAAAGCCAATCCAGCCGTGGTCTACCAGTACGTTTAGGAGCTGGATGGCTAGAAGCTGATAGAGGAGTGTTTTCTTAGCAGAAAGGAGAGGCAAGGTTTTCTACACTTCTCGGATTTCTGTCTTCAACTGCTTAAGAAAAAGGAAAGTGGTTCTTCTCAGAGGCTCACAGCGAAAGGACAAGAGGCAATGCAACACATTCAGGAACGGAAATAATTTTCTATCTATTTAAAAAAAAAAAAGGAAAATTTATGAAAAGAGGTTAAGAACAGGAGTAGGTTTCCAAGGTGCATGAGAAACGTCCACCCTAAGAGAGTACTCTTGAGGTGAAACTCTATGGAACCTGATCTCACTTTGAATATTGCCTTGCTTTGAGGGGGACTAGCTGAGCAGAGGTTTCTTCCAATCTTGTTTCCTGTGAGTCTAAGATCTACATTCTTCGTCAGCCAGACTGCTCATGCTGTGGTTTTGAATTCTGTTTGAAATTCTTTTTTACTCGAAATCCAAATCGCGCACATGCTGCCAACTCAGGCTTTATTTTTTTTCCCCTCTCCTGGTAATGAAATACTGTATCTAAGAGCTGTTGGACAGCAGAGGACTTTCAAAAACAGTTGCTGATAAAACTGCTACGGCAGTAAGAGCTTCTGTGCAAAAATGTTTCTGATGTTTTGTGAACTGGGGAGAAGGTTGCTTTGGCAACAAGGTTATTTAGCAGAGTATAACCTGACAGAACTTGAGGAGGAAGAAGTTTGACAGGAGTACCGGAAAGTTCAAAAAAGACAAAACCTTTCTTTAGGATGCACTTTTTCAGTGTACGGGTTGGCAACATTGCAATCTTATGAATGATTCATTCCTTTTGCCTTCAGGTATTTTGATCTCTCTCTGCTGCATTTCAACCTTTGGCTTTAGTTCCCTCAAGCAGATTTATAGTGATAATGGTGAGATTTTTTTTTTATTTAGAGTATGGCTCATCACAGATAAAGGAGGGTTGTTGATATGTAATTGTGGACTATACCTGTTCTATTAACCACTTTAAGTCAGATCTAGTGAAAAATTAAAAAAAAAAAAAAAAGAGGCTGTATAAGTCAGTGAATAGAAGTTCCATCACTGTAAAAGGTTTTGGACACTGGAGTAACTAGGTAAAGACTAATGCTGGTTAATGCTAAATAGAATCTGGTGAAGAAAACAGAAAGAACTTCATAAAATAAAACAATACCTCATACTGGATCTTGGAAACACATTTATAGGATTTTTATCCACAAGTAGCATAAATAATATCTGAATCATGAAATTACATAGTGAGAATACCAGCTGCAGTAATCTTGGGTTTAAGCAGACTGTTGCTTTAAAATGTAGAGCCCCTGGACTCTTTTTGTAGTAGTGGGAAGCTTCCATTATGACTTCCACTCTAGAGATTATAGAACACTAATTATATAGATTACTTATACAAATAGAATAAAAACTTGAAACTTGCAATGACCACTAAATACCTTATTTTTTATTTATTTTTTCAAAGGGGAAAGGCCTTGCTTTAACCATCTGTATGTTGATTTGCAAACAAGGAAAACTACGCCAGGAGATTCAACCACTGGAAAACAGCCGGTGATACCACGTAAGTAGCAACATTACATAGACCATTATCTGGGGTGGAAAATTATCCAGAGAATTCTCCATCTGTAGAAGTCTCTGTAAAAAGTAATTTAAATGCAGTTCAACTTCAGCTAAATAGCATTTGCTATCAAAGATTCAAAGGAAGCTGATTTTCAGCTTAACGTGCTCTGGTTTGGGAGCACTTTCATAAAAAATAGTTGCTTTCTTTTAGGATTTGATGGTTTTGAGTCTTCTTTTTTATTTTCTTTAACGTGGGAGTTTGCATCTCTCTACCTTTGTTAATTAGTAAGTCTTCTTTTCTAAAAGTAGAAATATGCTTCTATGAAGAGTATTTTCAGTGATCTGGTTGCTGAACTGTCTCTCAGGTATCAGGAACCAAAAAATTTAGAGCTCTTCTCTAGAACCTTTTCAACACTCTTCATTTTTCTGGCTTGCAGCAAGAAGCAGATAAAGTCAGTGAAGTTTTCCTGTAATTGGTGTAATATATTCCCTGTGGATAACACAGCCAAGCAGGTGGGCAGCTTTCTTTTACATCAGCTATATCATCCAAGTAATCTCCAGACAAAAGGTATGATGAATTATGTTGTGAGGAGGAGTGTCTGCCAAGATATCCTGGGATTAGTGTTAGAACTGRTTTTATTTAACATCTTCATTAATGATCTGGAAGAGGGAGTAAACAGACAGTTATTTGAATCAGCAGATATTACACAGAAATAATTCTAGCATCCTAGTGAGACTAGAAATAAAAGCAGAGTAAAAACAAAGACAAGTGTTGCAAAGATTAGAGCAATTTATGAAAGCAGTTTCTCTGTCTGCAGCCACGTTTGGGATATTTTACAGATTGTGATTGCATATACTTTTGTATGAGCCACACATTGAATAGTGTGGCTATTAACATGCAATTAAAATCTGAGTAGCTTGAGAGAAGTAGCAGCTACATAAGATACAGGGTTTCCTTTTCAGCAGAGGTGAGGGGGTAAAGTAATAGAAACTGTGGTTTGGCTTTTACTTGATCAGTTGAGTAAATGACAGTACTCTTCAGAGACAAAGTCTACCCTTTACATTTACCTGTCAGTATCAGTATAACTTTTATTAGTTTAGTAATTTTTGATCACTTTTAAAGTAGTGAAAGGAGCTGACTAGAATTTGACTACAGGCACTCCAGCTTGATACTGGTAACAACTTTTTTAGATTTTTCAAGCAGATTAAGTTACTTCATATTTTTATGAGTAGCTTTTAGACAAAATTGCATATGGTCTAACAATGTCACAAAATGTATTTGATTATAAGATTTTCTAGAAAGAGTGGGGTGTTTTTTAAAATAAATCTCCTTAAATTCCTTACTGAAATAATGTTATACCAGCAGTTTCATGATTTTGATAAGGTTGCATATCAATCTGTCCAAGCTGTAATCACCACTATAGTTTCTTGCTTAAGAATTATTTTTAAAAGAATAATGAAACTCATTATTTGTTATATGCCAATTTACAATTACAAGGCCTTGCAAAGTACACAAAAGAATAGCTATAATCACCAGCTTTAAAAATCAGGCACATACAAACAACACAGAATGAAAATCTGCTTGATTTTTCAGAAGCTGTGAATGTACTTCATGTGTAAAGTTCTGTGTGGAATGTGTGTAGGTAAGCCATGTTCCYTCTCCCTGTCAATGAGACAGAGATGTCTAGACCACAGTAATATGGGCTGTATTCATTTCCCTTGGAAAAGTCCATTGTTTCTGTAAATCATGGATAAATCTGCACAGCATGTGTTAAGCTGGAAATAAGCAGCCTAACTGCTGGACACAATACTGCAGTTCTTGTGGTGCTCGGGACTCTGCTGTAATTCTGTGTGCAAGCACAGGAAGCAGGCTCCCGATCCAGCAGCGCTCTCAGGAGGAAGCTGGCAATACAGCAGAATCTGAATAAGTCAAAAACTCGCAAAGTGTTACTGGAAGTGCATCTGTCAAACCAGGGGATGCAGGAGAAAATGAGATGATGACAGGTTCGGCAGAAAGAGAAATAGCATAATATGAAGTGAGTTAATGATGCCAGCAATTTTTAGCAGTTGAGAAAGTAAGGGCTGCACAGGCAAGGTGGCACTCTATGATTTATGTGCAAGAGGTAGGCAAGGTGATATTTTTTGAAGTGTAGGTTTTAAGCTGCTAGGCTAAGTTCAGATGTTCAATTTCACTGTTGCTCAGGATATAACTATTCAAAAAAAGTTTTGCTGGAATTATCCAGTTATTCAGTGATTTGCTCTCTCTTGTGTTCCAGACTAAATGAGATTACTTACTATAAAGAAATACTCATTTATAATCAAAGACTTTGGTTTTTAATGCCACATCTATGCTGAAAAATATTATTTCAATTGAATTATTGCTCCTGTCTCACCTATAAAAAGTAGCAAAAACTTTAATTGAATTTAAACTACGTATTATAAAGATTTTCTTTCTATTTAAGAAGTAATTTTTTCTTGACCCAAGATACCTGTTGCTTTCATCCTACTCATAAGAAACTATATCATGGGCTGTACGGCAAAAATAAGTCATGCTATTTGGGGTACCTGAGTTATCATTCATACTAACAAGATAAATATTAAAGGAAATTAAAAGCAGTAGAACACTTAAATTGAGCTGTGTTATTTCCTTATGAAAATCAGTGAAAACTGAAGAAGTATAAAATTTGACAAATAGCTACAACATAATTCTAAACATTTCTAATAATGTGAAAAATCAAGGGACCACTCATATTTCCTTGGCAAGAATTTCTTTTCAGTGTCTGCTACAAGCTTTCAAGGTATTTTGTGTGTAAAAATGAGTGTACTTCACTGTACAGTGGTGTTATATGCATGATGTATGTTTTGTGAGCTGAGCAAGTTATWTTAGGAATGAAGTATATATGCTATAGATATAAAAATTTTGTTCGTGTGACCTAGGTTTGAAGATTTCTGTGAATTAAAGAAGATAAATAGAATTTGGTCTTGTGTTCAAACAGTGTTCATTTGTGCTTCCATATTTCCAGGCTTGTTTAGTATCTCAAACTTATTTTCTTGTTAATTTTAGTCAGGATATGAGATGCTAAAGCTTTTTCTTTAGGTGATAACTACCTACTCTAGAAATGGTTTGATATCTCTGCTTGATAGGTGTCTAAACAATGTTTAATGATGAAATTTCCAGTTAAAGAAAGAGGCTATCCAGATGGAATATTATTCAGTATGTTAGGGACATTTAAAAATAATAAATAATGTCTGTGAAAGGAAGCTCTTTGAACTGAGTTTGCAGTAAATGATAATAAATAATCCTAGAGGACAGCAGTTAAAATTTTAAAGAAGTTCACATGTGGGCATGTCAGCTTGTAGTACAGTAGTCACTAGTCACTGTGAGGATAGTAAGTTTTAAAATGGCAAAGGAAATGAGATGTGTATTCATCAGTGTATGACTGATGTGCTGGCAGGATCCTAATTATGTCATGAACACAGCAATGCTGTAGCACAACTTCGCCATAAGGGACTTAAAACCATAATATATTTTATCAGCTACTGTGGGGAAGGAAAAACCTATTGCAAGAATTGTTTTTGTTATGGGACTGATAAAGAGGTGTTGATCATTGAATCAAGTAATGAATTCTCAAGATCATGGTAATCAGAGAGGGATAAGTATCTGTTTGATGTGGGAAACATCTGTTAAAGATTTTCTCCTGAGTCTCATCAGTAGCTGGCAACTCTCATTGCTTTAGCAATGTTTTCATTATAGCTCTGTCTATAAAATGGCATAATATGTTTTGTACTACTGGTGTCTTCTCAGTGTAAACTAGTAGCAGACGTTTTAATTCCAACTTCTTGTTAAAAGTTGTAACAATACAGTGCATAAAACAATGTAGTGCTTTGCATCTGTGTAGTCCTATATTGAAAATTTCAATTTCTGTGCTAATAGAAATCACTGAGTGTGAAAATAACCTATATGTAACCTATGAGTGACACATCTAGCTCTGTTTAGACCTAATCACCTCTGAAATGAAGAAGTAACTTTGTCCTTAACTGTGTTAGCTAAAAGCAGATGTACCATTACATGTACTTCCTTTTCTTGATTCTGTACAGAGAAAAGACAGGTTTCCTAATGAGCATTTACTGAGAAGCTTATCGTCACACTCGCACTGATCTTGAAACAGCAAGCTACAGAAGTAAAAATAGTGACTAATGTGTCACAGGAATTAGTATGCCAAACCCTATTTATCTGTCATTTTAAAGGAATTGATGGTGGCCCAACATCACATACTCCAGCAGAGTTGAAATAAATTGCGCAGGGGTGGCATACACTAAAAAAAAATAAAAATAAAAAAAACAAAAGAAAGATTTTTCAGTTAAACTGAGCTTGAAAGTACCTTTACATTGCTTGATACCTCTTTGTCAATGTTAGAATACTCATACTTAAGAACTTTAACACATTGATAATATATCTTTAGGGCATCTACACAAATCTCATGGACAAAGGAGATTCTTTACAGCTCAGGCTCTAAAACATACCCTCCTAACTGGCAGCGCTTGGGCTGGGAACACACCCTTCTTTAAAATGGACTGTGCATTTTCAGCAAATTAAAGGAAATGGTTCAGGTGCATATGCTAGTGGAAAAAATTATTTAGCTAGTGGRCAGAATATTTAACTGTTCTTTTTCTGTTAATTAATTCAATTTGAGCAGTGTTTGAAGAAAATACTTTTTTTCTTATTTTCATCAGATTACAGATTACACAGCAGAACTGACTGGAAAAAATCCAAGATGTACACATTTTTCTTAGAAAAGGAATAGGGTTGAAGGAAGGGAGAGATCTTAACTAACAGATGCACAATAAAAGTTCAAGTCCTCAGAATCTGGGATCATGGTGCATGATCTGTTTTGCATAACAGTTGTAATAACAGTGATGCTTGAATAAGGGGATATAGTACTATTTCATTTTCATTTCCATGCTTTTTTGCTTTGTCAAAATAACTGATAAGACTAGGAATTCTCTAATTGCTTTACATCTGTGAAAATATACTTTAATATTCTGTCTAGTGTAACAACATTCATTAAATACATGGTTTTTCTGTCTACTGCTATCACATCATTGTTATCTTGTGGTGGGGAGTTCAACACATTAATTATGTACTTCATAAAAATATTCTCTTTTAACTTCAAGCCTGTTTTCTTGAATGAATCCTTACTCTTAGATTATAAAAGAAGATAAAGATGTGTTCCCATTTACCTCTTCAGATTCAGCTTAAATTCACTGCTTTTCAGAAGTCATGGGCAGTAGAAAAGAATTTAATCTAGAACTGAAAGATTACAGAAAAATGAATTTAAAATACAAGCTTGTGATTGCATTCTTGTTTTCCCTACAGCTTATCATACTTTAGGAGCACAATTCAACCTCCAGTTTCCCTGGCTGTAYGTAGCTCTCTAAGAGTTCCTCTTCTTTTATCCCTGATCTCTACTGGTCACCATCCTCCATTCTTTGGCTTTTTTTTAATCTTTTTTGTTTGTTTGTTTTGTTGTTTGTTTTTTGCTTTTTTTGTTTGTTTTGTTATTGCATTAGACTTAAGCAAACAAATGCATGCTATTGGAGTATCACCGTCTTTAGTTGCATGTTGTATCATCTCTCACAGTCTGTTTCTTTAACTTTAATCTGATTTTTGCTTCTCTCAAAAACAAGCCTACATTAAACATACCAAGCATTTTAACACAAGAAATGGTTACCAGTGCTTTTTTTACTTTGCTAACAACTGTACTAAAATCAGTATTCCTAAGGTGGTGATCTAGCATACAAGGTTTTGTTGCTCCTGCAAGTAAATTACAACTGCAAAATCATTGATGCACACAACAGACCTGAGAATATAAGTAGTTATCTGTGTGTAGCCATACSTTACAGGTAGGAAGATTACTTAGCTAAGCACTCACACTTTTTGTGTGGTGCCAGATGTACAAGTAGAAAAGGATTTGTGTTAACATGGGAACACTAACTGTACCATTAAAGACATATCAACTGCTGTGAAATACCTGAAGAATTTGTTCCAAATCTGAGTTAAAAAATCTCTGGTAGAGGAAGGAGTGATGAGGATGTAGAAATTATCCATGTTATAAAAAAATGACAAAAACTTCAAAAAAAGGARAAAGAAAAAGAGGCAGACAGATGGTGGCAGGTGTCATCTTTAGATCCAGGTTACTTTTATAGTCATCTGACTCATGAATTTCTCTCATTTATTACTATCAAAGAGAGGATGAAACAGCTTAGCTTCAAGGCGATACCTAAGCCCCTTACATCCAACTCCAAGCACCTGGCTCACTTCAGAAAGAAAAGCTACTCATCTGTCAGTCTCCAGCTTGAAACTGGCAGTTCCCATGCACTGTTTGCCAGGTACAATTACATCAGTTGGCACAAGACATTAGACTCCCTGTTAAACCATCATAGAGCTAAGTTCCCTAGTTTTAAGAGTTATTACTTTGAATTCTGTTAGATGCTGAGTTTTCTGATAGGTTGTTATCAGAAAGACTRATAACAAAGGATATAATAATGAGGTTGCAGTCTTCTAGAATCCATCAAATCCACAGCAGAAGATCCTTCTTAAGACAATTATTACTTGTTCAGTCTGAAKTTAAATGATACCACATATTCATTCATGGATTCCCAGGTCCACACAGAGATGTATTGAGATAGATAGTGCTAGAACAAGAAAGGTTTTCTGGTTAGACATGTTATAAAAACAACAAAGAACAAAGGTTTTACTGAATGTCATTTTACTGTACATTATAGCAAACCAGAAGTACGTACATGGTAGTTACCACATCTTCATATATACACCATGTCTCAGGTGAGGAGCAATAGTTAACAGCTGGGAAGTAGCTATCTCCAGTTGAGCTCTAACAGAATATTCACAAATGATTAGCTTTTCTGAAGCTACTCTGAGAAAGAATTATTTATAAAGTGTAACAGAACATAACCCCTTTAAAGAAATGCTTCAATTTGTTGTCCACAGAGTACTTAAAGCAGCATAGCTAGACTCTTAAAATTAGCTCAGAAAATGAAAAAAAAAAGGGACCAAATAAATTGTTTGCAGTAAATAGCTCCCAAATATACCTCCTTTGAATTTATTAGGCATACACAAGAGAAGAACTTGCTCCTCTCTTTCTCTGGTTAACACTAACCTCCAGTTGCTGATGCCATTATTAAGTTAATTGTTTGGATCATCAATCTGTGTCAACAAAGCTTTCAGAGTGCTTGATGAGATATCAAGCACCAAGCTGCGATGCATTAAAAAATGATGAATTTACATCCAGGTAAAACAATGCCCTTCAGCTATACTAATGCATCACTACTTTGTTTACAAATGGGTATTCATCATGAGACATGGCAAGCACAGACAGTTTTGAAGGGGAAAGGCATTAGCACAGTAAATGATCTTTGCAACTAAAGCTGAATAGCAAAGTGAAAAAGGAGGGCATGTCAAATTATCTTTTCAGAAAGGAATTATGAATGCAAATTCACRCTGGTGTTGCCTGACTCACATTAAACATTAACAAAAGATACAATTCAGTACTATGATGTCCTTTATCAGAAGAGGTGAATCAACACAGTAGACCTCTTCCAAAAGTTTAGCTATTGAATAGAATTTCTCAGTACACACTATTAGATCCTAGAGTAAATTGTTATTCTTTTACTCAAAATTAAAAGCTACTTCCTCTAAGAGGCAGCAGGTGCCAGTGGTCTACCTCCCACCATTCTGGCAGCCAAGGAAGATTCAGCTATGTTGGCTGTTCCTCTTCATGCTGTTTCTGCCATTGGTTGGGAAGATTGATATTATTTTGCTAGGCCTGTCAGCCCAGATAACTGTATGACCACATCACAAGTAAATTTAGGGTAATTAATCTCACAGAGGCAGTGAAGATGCTACTGTGCAGGAACACAGAAAACATGCAAAGAATTGCCAGAGGTCTGGATACTCTGATTTCCAGCAAACTAGTGATGCTGGGCAGATTATAGTTATTAAAACTGCCTGCCTGCCCTGTAATCATTACATATATATTTCATGTCTAATTTATTGGTATTAAAACTCTGGAATCATTAGAAATGTCTAGAGGAGTAACTTCCATGCCATAAAGTCTGAATTCTTATGACACATTTCTAATTGTCCAGAAACCCCACTCCACTGGTATTTTCCAGTAGGTTATTCAGATGGCCAGTACCAACATCCACTGCCGGGTACGTGTCAGTATGAAGAGTTCCACAAAGTCAGAGTATAAATTAGAGACTTATTAACACCCCAGCAGTAAACTTCTGCTGTGAAGATCTGAATAAGTTGTTTGTTAATTCTAGAAGCAYCAAGCCTCTGACAATGTATTCTTTGGGAGAGGAGTGTACGGTACAAAATRCAACCATGGCAGAAATCTCTAATTATATTATTCAGGCTGGATGCCATCATTTTTATGAATAAATTGTAAAACTCCTGAAGCAGCTTTCTTAGGCTGGCYTGTGTCTGAAAATTCTTAGAGTAGTCTTGGTTGATGTCTTCAGCAATTAAGCTGCAATTGTCTCAACAGCATAGTTTGACAAAAAAGAGTGCTCTGGTCAAAGTGACACATTCTGATGGAAGTTTTGACAGACAGGCAATAAGTATTTCTGCCAGATAACAAGTGATTCTGAAGTTAAAGAAATTTGTTCTTTCCTCAGGGTATGAGRAAAGAATTTGTGAAGTCAATATGCTACCAGCACTCATTGTTCTCCTTTCTCTGTGCAAAATACTTGTCAGCCTGGCCACTGAGGAGAAGAGGAGGAAACCTCAAAATGAACAGTAAGACTTTCATGCTGTTACCATCTTAGTTACCTTTTACATTAATCATATCTATCTCATGAAATTTAAAATAAAACTGACACAAACTTCAGGACAGAAAGTAATTTTCCAACTTAAATTTCAAGTATGCTGGCAAATGTTTTCTTTCTGAAAGAAATGAACAAGGAATGGCTTTTTCTTGTTATAGAAAGTGCCATGACGTTCAGAATCATTTCATAGAGCTTCAAGGCAGTAAGTAATGTCTACAGCAACTATATGTTAACAGTGCTCACTACCATTATGCATTATTGATTCTTTTTCATAAAAAAATGGGGTTTTTTTCCCCCTTGGTTGCAGGGTAATCTGCCAAAGTTCTGTGAAAAATTACAATTAGCTCTAAGAATTGTTTGTATAAGGCAGAAGAATGTCTGCAAAGATAGCTCAGAAATGTTACAACAATTGCATTTTGGCATTACATCACTAAAGGATCACCTTTGCATTCAGAATTTTAATTTGCAAACACAAATGATTACAGTTCATTYGGCTGAAGCAATTAGTGTTTGTCTGCCTGGTATTCATTCTCTTGGAGATTATTGCTTCTRTAGCAGGAGCAACCACACATGAAACAAGTTCTGAACTACTGCCATTTACTACACAGGATATTAAAGTAACCCTAAGCAGTGTCAATATAATTTGTTGTGGTGATCTGGGTGAGATAGTGAACCATCTGTGATAGTTCAGGAGTTGTTCCTGCTGTGGGAGCAGAAGCTTTCAGCAGAGAGGTAGGGAAAACAGCTGAGAATGGTAAATTCTACTGTTATCTGATTGTAGYAATAATAATAAGCTTCCTCGGATGTTTCTTATTAGTGTGGTTTAACTTAATTTCAAGCAGAGGTGTTCTTGTGCTTCATCTGAAATTTCAGTCTTGTGCCTTCTTAACAACTCATGTAGTATAAAATCTTACATGTTTTAGCCTGTAATTCTTGTCTATTTGTATTGGGGGGGGGGGGGGGGGTCGCTTTTGAGGAGGGTGACGGGCGGTATGTACGTGCCCTAGGGCCGGCTTAAAGAGGGCTC
>CADDXX010000355.1:713125-837896 GCA_902810485.1 Alauda arvensis
TAATATGCCTCATTCACATTCACAGAATATTGTAAAATATAATTCAGTGCAACAAAGTAATGTATCCGGAGTTACACAGAGGGAGCTCTTGCTTTGTTTTTCCAATGCAGTAATGCAATATTTCTGGGCAGTGAGACAGTTATTTTTTATAGACTCAAGCAGTAGCATCCAAGATGTTGTGTTGTTTGCTGACTTGCTCTCAGATATCTTACCTAGAATAATTTTCACCTCTTCGTTTAATATAAAGGTGTTAAAAGAATAAACTCTGTGAAACTGATGCTTCATGATCCCCCATTGCTCAGAGAAGAAATATCTCATTCTAGAGTGTAGAATGTATGAACAGGAACATAAAGTATGAATAGGAACCCTACAAAATTAACAGTAGAAGAATTAACACTTGTCATGAWCCTGTGTAGTTTGGTTCCTCCCTTTATCTTGGATTTGTAGCTATGTATTTGGTTCCCATCATTGTTAACCTGTAATTTAATCTGCAGTTGCAATTCAAMACTTTTCATGTGTTCAATGTGCTTGTTGTGTTTCAATTTTCCTTTTCCTGGAGTTGTTTGCTTTTCAGAGAATGTTTGAAGTTCAGATGCTAAATAAACACTAGAAAGAATAAGGTTTCCTTCCCTATTACTTAYATGGAAAGCATTCTTTTCTTCTTTTTCTCATAAGGAGTCAGAGAGTACATGCTTCATAGACCCTTAGRGTGGCAAATAGAGTTCTGTGCAAGGAAAAGAGGCTCTTAAACCAGAATCATGAATCTCATGCTGCATGTACTAACAAAACAAATACTTTAATGGATGTGATATTCTAAAAGTGGCTGAGTTATGTACCTATTTTCTCTGTGATATTGTATTCATTTTKTAGTTGTTTACAGTCTACAAGTGAGACAAAGTATTTTTCCAAGCTGTTAGTTGCACAGCAGTTTTTTRAGAAAATTATACCTGCCAAATACAGCATAGCTGGTGAAATTATATGGTATAGTATCTACAAGCTTTGACATTCTTTACAATTCAGTGTGCTAGATTTTTTTCTCARTAAGCTAGCATACTTATATGAACTAGTAGACTGTCAGTCCTGAAGGAGCTGCTCAGATTGGATRCTGTAGTAAGTTCTGTTAGCTATATTTTGAGGTTCAGTTGCTCTCACATYGTCATTCTGCCTGTCTGAGTTATTCCAATAAATCTGTAGATCATGAAGGATTTAACACACATCTAGAATAAACTGGAATAATTCAGAGAAGTCGATGAAGCTCTTGTTTATAGAGGTGAAAGTGTTCCAAAATATTTAGAAATACTTTATAAAGCAATTTTTTGTCAAGTTAATGATTTTATAGCTTCTAGGGAGTAAAGCCACTGCTTCACGTCTACTTTAGTTTAAAATAAAGGTGTGTGCACTTGCATCTTTAAAATATTTTATGGGTTTTCAATTCAGTGTTTATTTTACTGGACACAATCTGAAACTTTAACTGATCCACCAGCATCAGTAAAACAGATTGAGAGGTAGTAAAATCAGTGTTGTTGAAGATCAAATGCTGTTCACTGATTGGCAGTAGCTGGCAAGACTCTTTTCAATGGTTCTTCTCTGTAAAAGCATCTTCATGTTTAGGGAACAAGATCCCAGTACTCCTAAGCCATCTGATTTCAGATTATTCCAGGATAAGGAGACAAGGTCACTTCATGTGTGGAGGTGTTTTGTTAGTTTGTTTTTTTTTCAGAACTGCAGTGTACTGTGGCCCTTGGAAAATGTTTCTTTGGAGCCTGTTTATAAGGTTCTGTTCTTCTTAAGCTCTGAGGAAGGGTGTTTTGGCCTGGAAAACAGTAAAGCATRTCCCTGGCTTTTAGTGTGAATAAAATATGTGTCTCCTGATTCAGCTTCCAAGTTCTGTTACTCCTATCCTCTTGCATAATGTAAGAAGGATTTTTTTCCTACTTGGTTCTTGTAGGTGCCCTGCTCTACACCATTTGTTCTTAGGCTCTGTGGAGTCCAGGTAAAGGCTGTAGATTTGCCCTAAGGCACAGACTGGTGCAATCTGTGAGGTGATGGAGAGACCCAGCATGAGACACCCAGCATGCCCTACCTCTGCGGGACATGGGACAGCCCGGGACAGGGACAGGAAACACTGGTGTGTGTGATGGAGATATTCCATCAGGCCAGCCCTGTGAAGACAGACTCAGTGTGCTCTACCTCGTGAAGGCTGTTTTCTCCCAAGATGTAAAAGGGCCCTGGGAGGACAATATACATCCTGCTAATGCAGAGATACTGCCCTGGCCCAGGATTTTCACTGCTTTGGTTATGGTGGGTTAAGGTAGAGCTCCGTATGTTGTACTGTACAATAAGGTTGTGGAATAGCTGTTACAGGAAGGTTGGAACTGGGACAAATCCCAGATCTGCTGTGTGAATGCAGAAAGGATACTTTATGCAGAGGTGCTCATAAACATACTTACAGTAGAATAGGCCATGGGAATGGCATGGACATAGTCTTTATCAAAAACTAAAAGGAAAAATACAAGGGTTGTAATTGTAATACATCCTCTGTACATCATATTATTCCTGCAAAATGCTGTAAGAAAATCAGTGTGTTAAATGGCACTCTTGGAAGATTATGGAATTTATTTTTTAGCAAAATCGGGAAAGTTGTAGTCAGAGTAATGCAAAATGAAAGTTTCTTGCAAATTTTCTCTTTTTTTGTCATCATGAGATTTTCAGTTGGTCAAAAGTTTAGCAGTATTTCAGTCAATTATACAAGATGTCTGGGTTTAGCTGAGTCAAAACACTCTGTTCTCCAGATGCAGAGGGTTTATAGCTTACGTTCTGTGAATTTGCAGTAAGCTTTTGTGTTATCGTGGGCCAAGTGATCTGTCAAAAAAACCAAATAACCACAAAAAATAGCCTTTATTAAAATACCATTACAATTAAAATTGAAAATCTCTAGCCAGTGTGTTTTCTAGGCCTTCTCTGATAGGTGTTAATACTTGTTAAATAGATACTTGTTAAAATGTATACATTTCTACAGTGCCAGGACTACAATTCTTTTACTTTGGAAAAAAATCCAAGTTTGTCTTTTGATTTGGTTACGTATAGTAATCTTATTCTTCATTTATAGTAATCATATTCTTTATTCATAATAATCATATTCTTCATTTTTTGCTAGTGTTTGCTGTAAATTGACTTTTCCTGAGTGAAAACTTTGAGTATGGCCATAAAGAAATAGTAATTTGTAGAGAACAGTACTAATAACAAGAACATTATTACAAACAACAAGTATGTTTCCTTGAACTTGAAGATCTAAGAGAYTGTATGCTTTAGCCAGTTGTCACTGATTTGCCTGGTTAAGCAATCAAAAAAAACACTGTCCGACATTAATAACCTTTCATAATCATGCAATCCACAGTGTTTCAACCTAGATGAAAGAACTCTCTTATTTTTTCTACATACAACTTACTGATAATTCTGTCTTGGATTTACACATACAGATTTATATGTGATATAATATTTCTACATTATC
This sequence comes from Alauda arvensis, assembly GCA_902810485.1. Classification (NCBI taxonomy): domain Eukaryota; kingdom Metazoa; phylum Chordata; class Aves; order Passeriformes; family Alaudidae; genus Alauda; species Alauda arvensis. The sequence continues at coordinate 716,637 of CADDXX010000355.1, forward strand.
AGTGTAAAAATTTAAATGCATGTATTTACAGTGCAGTTTTTGAGATAACTGCATTAACCATGGAGTTATTTGTGTGTATCAAGTCAACCCTGACTGAACTTAGATTTTATTACAGCTCTTGAATATTTCCTTTGGAATTTGCTAGTTTGTAAAAAGAATAAAACACAGAATGCTGAACTATTTCTGATTATCCAAATATATAGCTTTCCTTTTGTATAAAATTCCAGTAATTTSTACAGATTATTTYGGTAAATGCTTTTATTTGGTGCATGTGCAYTCCTCAGATTAGCAAAGCCCAGAAGATTTGAAACAGAAATTTGCGCTGGGACTGGCAAGTGAAAYAAGAACAATCCCAGGTCTAGAAAAGGATATAAARGTTCATCCAAGAAAAATGCCAGTTTTGTTGCATAATATTTAATAACTGTTGACTAAGTTGCATTGCAACTCTGGGTCTCATAAAGGTCACAAGTAACTGTTGTCAAATCACACTTTGACAAGAATTCTTGGCATGAAKCAAGCATTTCTTATTACCTTGGTTCAGAATAGCCAGTGAATTACATCATTCAAACTTGTTGTAGATAAGCGTGATAATTTGAACTTTTGTATAACTAATAATAACYAGTTAACAAAGTCACATGAAAATATTGATCCTGTGCTGGGATTTAGTAAGCTTTCTTGTAGTAATTTTGGTTTATATGCTGAATTTAATTTTCATTTATSTACATTAATTTTATGGTCAGTAAAAAATCGAAACATATCTATATAAATCACCAAAAAAATAGGCTTATATTCACAAAGCATATCATAAAAAGAATCTGTTACATACCCAATGCCCTAACACTTATTCAAAACTGAACAATGACTGGAATCTATCCAAATGTGGACAAATGCTAAATACTGCCAGTATACTGCCAGTATAAAACCAGTCTCTCTTGCAAATACTCAGTGTCCCTAAGGGAATAGTGACCCGTACATTGCCATCCATAATAGCTACTTTCCCAGGAACAGAGGGGAAGAGAATGTTTGTACAACCAGCTTTGGTAAGTTGAACWGCTTTTTCTTCTTATTTTGTTGTGGTTTGGTGGCAATCAATGGACTCAGAGAAAGGACAGTCTTGCTAATTGCAGTATCTGAAACAGAGGCAGAAGAACCAGTCAGAGCAAGTGTTAACTCTCTACTCATCCATTGCACTATCTTGCTTTCTAGTTGGGTTTTCTATTGCCTTTTCTGTCCAGAGAGTTTCTTCTTGTCCTTTAGATTTTGCTGTCTTTACAACTCCTTGTCAAAATACTTGGAATATCATTACTCAGCTCACTTTAAAGGTGGCCCTTTCAAGCACTGAAATACAAGCCCTTGCCAAAAATGTCCAAGAGCCAGGATGATATAGAGGAGACAAAGAAGAATAAGAGTCCAGGAAATTTAAATTAGGATTTTCCCCATCTCAAACAAGGCCTATCAGACAAAAATACCCGCATGATTCTTAGCAGAGGAGGGTGTTTCTGATAGCAATCGTCTGATTCAGACAAATTCTTAAGTAAGGATAAGGATAAGCAACATAATTCATTAAATAAGTAGGCTTCCCCTTTGACACAACTTCCACATTCTCTCCAGAGTTTATTACCATGGGAAAGGAAATGCAAAAGTTCCTAGATTTTTATGGGCCAGGCAGACAGAATTTGAGCTATTYCAGAGGAGCCTTATCTTCCTCTTCCATGTAACTATTCTGTCCTCTAGTTCATTAAGAGAARGAGCTATTCAAAGCATGTCTAGAAGGATTCAAGAGTTTAAGAAAATCCYGTGCACTCTAAGAACACTGTGGGTGGGAAATGCCTTCTCCACAATGAGAAAATAGGAGGAAAAATTTTTTTTGTCTTTAATCATTATATGCAACTGCATTCATTGATGGAGATGAACTCTAGGGTTTTGCTTTAGCAGAGTGAGAAAAAATCACTGGTGTCTCATCTTTTTTTCTCTTCTTGGTTTTTTTTTTTCTAAAACCAGAGCACTTGTATATATTAGTAGGTAKAAAGAAAGCAGCAGAAAGCAGTGTGAAAGACAGGCCTCCCAGGAGGAGAGAACACAGAAGATGTTAAGCCAGACTTACATAGACTTGCAGGCTTAAAGGTTCCTTAGTGAGATCTGCAGTTGAAGGCACACGTCACTTCCAAAGGGAGAAGCTCATTCAGTAGTGAAAGTGTTTGGCAGGCAGTGATGATGAAAGATGAAGATGATAATGAAGACAAGTTTATACCATGCTTTTTCTTTAGTGCTACATAATTTTTGTGAAGATTTGCTCTAACTCTCTGCTAGATGTTCTTGTTTCTGATGCCATCAGCAATGATTGGTAGTATGCTAAATAGATACAAGTGATGCACTCTGATTGGTTAGTGTGTTTTGGAATGATGTTTACTGAATACTTAATGAACTATAATCAATTTTTCTGTGACTTTTTTATGTGCTTTGATTTTTTTTCTAGGCCAAATTAAAATGTACAGTAYAAGATAAAGGGAACAGGGAGGTAAGAAGGGGTGATTCTCTTGCAAGTGGTATTTGCTTCCTATAAAAAACTATCACAAAGCACATTTGATGTCAGTTGTACTGAATTTTCAAGTTGGGCAACCTCTGAAAGGAAGGAAATTCTGTTGTCTGATCCAAAGCACAATAAGTAGGGCTGATGCAGAGGTTTACATGAGCAGTGTACTATGGGTCTAAACTAAAACCTGAAAGCAGATATGCCCTGTGAAGAATAGCTTGGTGGTATTACAGAGGCAGGTGCAAATCCAAAGTAGGGATCAGGTGGGAGGCAGAGATCTGAGCATCAGGAGCTGGACAACTGAACTTGCRGGCTGTGATTTCCTTACTCCTCATAAGGGCTGTGATTATGTTCCTTGTTTCCCTCCACAAACATAAAGCAGTGACAAATGAGCTTGGAAGTAAGTTACTCCTGTCAGTGTACACTAGATGTGATCTTAAAAGGCCTGCTAGATTTGGATTCTGGATTTGCAGAGCACTTGTTTTCTGAGTGACACCAGGTTTACATGGAAATTAGGACTTAATCTCTAATGTATCAGCACATCATCTCTGGATTTGAACAAGAGCCTGCCATATAAATGCTGTGAGCACAGCTCAAGCACTGCAGTACTCAGGGAATCAAGCACTTCGGTCTTTATCAGCAACAAGTTTTTATTGTGACTTAATTTTGGTTATTTCCGTGTGCTTAAATTTTCTTGAGAAAAACAGAATTCAGAACTGGTGCTTATGATTAGGATTAAGGAGCTGTCCTATTAAGCACTACAGAAAATATACTGAGGGACAGAGCTCTAAAGARCATAATGTCAGGCAAAAGAAAAAGAGAAGTGAAATACCTTATCTTGTTTCTCTAGTAGATCAAGAGAAAGAATGTTTTCTCATTAGTTTTATGTCACATGACTCCATGTTGCTGCTTCTAATAGAACTGCTTGCTTATAATTATTTGCAAAGTGGCCTATTTCTTTTCAAATATGCTTCATTCTTCTAACAGCTTCTGGCCTGTCTTGTGCTGCCCTCATCAACAACAACTACAAAGTTTGCTTTCTCTGGCTGGATTGCGTAAAGTACTGAGTCCTGCTAACTCTACTAAATCAAGCCTTGGCTCCTTCCATGATCAAACCCTCCAAAACAAAGTGCAATATAAATGATCAGAATTAAAGACTGTAATACAATGGTTGAATTATATTTCATTGACCAGTGAATCAAATTACAGCTGTAACAGTAATTAATATTATAGAATTCCTAACATCTCAGATATTGATGTCCAGTCTGCACCAATGTGAATTCTTAATCTGCCTTCTAAGATCAYTTTACCCATCTCTTGTCATATTATGATTTACTCTGTTTATTAATAAAAAAATTGTATTCTCCTTTAACTTCAAGGTTGATAAGCATGGAYTGTAGATAGTGAAAGGAGCTGCCAATCCATTCTTGTAAGAAGTGGAGAGCAGAGAATTACCAAGAGAAAAAGTTTACACAGATGCCCAAAAGGAGCATTTAGACRCAACAGCTCTATTAGCAGAGTTAATTGATGAGCTTGACCCAATTCCCTTCAGTCTAATTACACCAATTCCCAAATTCCATGAAAAACCAACAGCTGGGTARCACACAGCTGGAAGAAGGGCTTCAAATACAGCTGTCATGCTCCTTTAAACAGAGGATTAAAAAGATTCAGGTGATCATTATGATAAATGGAAACCTTTTCCTCTTGTAAACTGTGGGGAGAGGGCTTGTTCTCTGCTTTGTCATGATTGTTGAGAGATAATGAGAACATGTAAATCTTTTCTCCAAAACCATATGAAARGCAAAACCTGGCTTGTTATTGAGCATAACAAGTTTGATCCCRAGTGCCATATCATTCATAGCTCAAGAAATTTGCTATTCCTTTAGTGATTCTAACTGAAAGCAGAGCCTATTATTTTGTCTTATGAGAATKATATTTTCTTTAAACATTTAACCTTCTTTTTTTTAAATTTACTTTTTCAGTTTCTCTTCCAAATCCTTTCTACAAATTTCATAACTATCTTTAAAAATAAAAAATATGTTGTATTTTTTCTGTTAAATTCTTAATTCAAAAGTGCCATTTTAACTGACTTATGAGATATAAGACTAGTATCTGTGCAAGTACCTTTTTTAGGCAGATCTGGATCACGTATATATATAAATTTGATGTCTGGCTTCTTTTTTGTGACATATTCATTCAGTATGTCTAGTTTCTCATTGACATTTCTTTTTTATCTAAGAAATTTAATCTTTTTTATCTAAAGAAATTTAAATGAATAGGGAAAAAAGTTCAGTTATAATTCAAAATATATTTCAAAAAAGTGGAATTTTGTTTCCAGGGGAAAAAAAAATCATATTATCTTCTATCTGTCAGCATTCTTTTGTTTTGAGATGTCTCTTTTTGGGATATAAATAGTATGTGCATTGTACAGACATCCAGTGTTGAAAGGGAACTGCTAGTACTAGTTTACAAAGCACTGGATTTTAGTCAGCAGCAGTTCTTATTAAGTCTTATTACTTGTCAAAATGTAACCTTGCCTTTAAAGCCAATTAAATCCTCATTAAACATCTATAAGTGTGAGCTGAATATAGAAAAGGCTGCCACAAGATTGCCTGTCACCTTTAAATGATGAGAAGAATTTTCAATCCAAACTGTCTCAGTTTGTCATCTACTTCTTGTGACAGTGAAGACCATGAGATTTTTATTGACTCTCACTCAGTACAGAAAGAGAATATCCTGCGTCCTTTGGAAAGATGGGCAGTCTGGCCTCTACAGTCTGGAATCCCACTTCAGTTTCCTGGAAGTTGTAAAGTTAAAAATGCACCATGTCCAACATGATTTTATGCCTTTCCTTGCCTGAAAAGTTTTCTGACTGGCCTGTTCTTGCCTTCTCATGTGCAGTATTTCACTATGATAGGGCACAACTTTCTTCTGGAATCCTTTCTACATGAGGGTTCAATGATGACATAAAAAGCACCTATAAGTTAATTTTTATTATATCTAAATAATGCTCAATTTTAAATTGAATTCTTCTGTGATTATGATATCCTATGTACTATTTTCTTACAAATCAAGGTATTTGTAAGAACTTGACGTTCACCTAATAATGGTAAAGAAATCTACATGCTGGTTCTCTTTTAATTTGATGATTTAAAAAATCCARAGCAAACATTTGCAGGATTTTCTTCTGTTGAGTTCAAAGAATGGACTTCAACTTGTGTACAGAAGGCTGTATTTGTTTCAGTTATGCAGAAGGCTGTAATTGTGTCAGTTAAGTGCTGACTTCCACTAAACTCATTTAATCAMATTTAAAGATCTAATATCTTTGTTTAAATTTTATTTCTCTGATCCACCCTAAGCAAGGGAATAATGAGATCTATATAGTCTATGAGTAYACCAGGAAATGAATCATGACTCAGAACCAGAATTTCTCTTGTGTTTTCCCTTCCTGTTGTGTGGGACTGTGGGACTATGGGACTACTCCACTGGTCTGTATGGAGCAGATTACTTGCTGTTGTTTAGATGGCCATGTATTTTGGCTAACAGTTATCAAAACCTCACCCTCAAACATGTGTATGGGGAGGGACAGAAAAAAATAGTCAATATGCAATTTGGTGGGCATATTACTAATAAGCTTTTTCATGAAAAGTAATACTCGGCTTATGAAGGCTAAAACTTTGTCTGTAAAGTATGGTTCCTTACAAATAGCAACAGAACCTGTCTTTGAACTGTTATTYCAGTGGTTCAGTATTCCAGTCAAGGTATTCTGTGGAAAAGAAAGAACACAGCTTAAACATGAAAAACTTTGCTCTTGAAATTATATTTTCATGCCTAAGAGCTGCATGTATTGAACATGCTATCTTATGATCTCCCATGTCATGTCAATCCTGGTTCTGAACAAAACATTACTTTCTATGTAATTAAATTGAATATTAGAACTCTTTCTTACATCTCCTATGTCCATATCTCCTTATCTTAAAATTCTTCTTATCTCTGTAAGCACAGTCAATAAAAAGCTGTAGCAATGTATTGTTTCTCCAGTAGTACAAGAAAAAAAACTCCAGAACTAAAGTATTAAAAGAGTACAWTCTATAAAAGACAACCTTCATTTTTTTGACAGCATTTTCTGCAAACCCAAGCTGAGCTCCAGGTTTAAAAATATCCCAGATTACTCTCTGTATTCAAAGGTCATATTTCCGAAGAAAGTGAAAGTAGATAGTCCTTTTATTTGCCTGCTGAAAATCATTAGGTCAATGTGAATGCCTTCAGAAACATACCTGTCCTAGTGCCTGTCACATGGTGTTGGATGTGGAAACTATGATTGATATAGAAAAATAAACACATTAAAAGAAAACAATTCAATTTCAGCTGCTGGACTTTATTAACAGCTAATGCTAAAGGTTGCCTCTAAAGTTTTAGCAAAACATACATTGGCACAGGTAGAAAACTCTCCATTCTAGTAACACATATGCTGCAACTACAGCTGAGGTCTGTGTGAGTTACATGATTTTATAGGCAGAGTTGGGCCTTTTTAAACACATTGCAATATAAAATAGAAGGTCAATAGTAAGATTTTCTCTGCTACATAGATGTAATGATTCTTATAGGAAGTAATGTTCATGCTTTAGAACTCCAAGCATAGATTTAAACARGTTTATCTTTTCTTATTCAGATCCAGAACTACATGTACTACTTTGMAACAGAAAGCAAGCTGATTGATTTCCACGTGAGGAAAATGCAATTCTTTAACAGCCAGATCTGATTTATATGACTAGTATTACCCCAAATCAATATCAGAGTTAGTGAGGWCAAGATCACTTTCTATGCAGTATGTGCACAAGCAAATACGCTGATACTTCCAGATGAATTTTTTAAAACGTTAAGTACTAATTGAGAGCTGATTATCCATTGCAAGTGTGGAAGATGGTAAACTGAGCAGCAAGTGTCACAATGCTGGGAGCTTTAATCATCCAAATAAGTACTGACACAAGAACTGATAATCCGTCCTTTCTTTSAGTAATTAAGCACAATTGGGCTCATATCTTCTGATTTCTTTGGAATAAAATGCAAAACCAATCTGAATGAGAAGAAAAARATTAGGATATAATTAACTGCCAATTTTTAGTGAAGCTTGATTAGTTCTAGTCAGTAGAATCTTTCATTGACTTTGTGAGGACTGAGAAAGGAACTCTGTCACATCTATCAGAGATGGATATGACATGAAGAAAGGAAGATTATTATCTCTTTCGATTCAGTTTGGTTTTGGCTTTTGCTCTTATTTCCCAAGCCTTTAGTGGAAGCTCAGATGGAAGAAGAGAACTGAATTAAACTGGACAAAGGGAGGTCCATATTAAATRGAGAGGAGTATCTAGATGCCAGTATTCTTGTGAGTTTGATTTTTGTAGGTCATGAAARCATAACTGAACATCTGAGKAACTACTCCCACAGAAGGGATACTAGTTCTGACATTTCTTTGCATTCATCTGGTGGGAAGAGGCTCTYAGAAGAGACAACAGATTCTGTTCCAGCTCTTCACAGAGCCCATAGGCACACATGACTCCTGGCATGGAGCCTTCCATCTCACTGTTTCTTTTTGACAGTATCCATACTCCTAATGGAAATATTTTGATGTAAAAACACCCTTGCTTCCTGAGGCTTTCTTCTAAGAAACCTTTTCATATTGTGAAAATAAATAGATTTTACATTATAAAAAGCACYTCAACAGTCCACTTTAACTTGCCTAATACTGTTTTATTATACTCATGAGGGCATGTAACTATGCAGAGTAGTTTGCACACTCTCAGCATCCACAGAGTTTTCTTCAAAGCATCATCTTTGTGGCTGAGAAATAAAATGAATAATGTAACAGCCCTCTCCTTAGCTTTCATGTCTGAGACACATTTGTATACACATACTGAATGGTTATGTGATCYGAGGCAAAATTTTCAATCAGAGGATACCTATGGATTATTTCTAAGTCTGATTCAAATTGGTAATAGATAGAAAAACTTAAATTAACCTAAAAGGGGAGAGAAAGGCAAAAGAATGACTAAAGAGAAAGAGATGGTAGTAATATAAAAAACATATTTATATTTCCATTTAAAAAGTATGGTAACACAAAAAATATTTTGCTACTGCATTCATTTTCTCAGCAAAGTATGCTATTCTGAAGCATCATAAAAATTTTTTTAGGATTGTTGCTTTCTTATCATGATAGACTAATTTTAGCTGGAAATACCTTTGTACAATCACTTATTTAACATTAAAAATTCTGGCCTAAGTTCTCATACTTTTGGCATTCCAGGCATGAAAACATAGGTCCTGAAACTGTTTGGAGACTGAATGGCACAGAGATAATTTATTGTGCACAAGCACCTTCATTTAGACAATAGAGTAATAAATCTTCAGGTTTTCTTGCCCACTTCCTAGCAAACAGAGTCTTTGAATAATGTCGCTAACAAAGTTATTTTTGTTACTTGAACTCACATATATCTGCTTTCCATTTGAAGTGTGYCTTTATTTAAAAAATAGAGAAACTGTTTTTCAAAGCAAAGATAGGAACTCTATATATATGTAAGTAAAATGAAATGTATGGACATTTAAACKCTTATTTACCATACTGTATTGAAATGAAACTTATGGTATTTTCTATTGTTTTGTTCCATTTYGTTAAAAATCATGAAGCTTTACAAACATTGAATATTATTTAAACTCTATTGGATGTGGCTTGGCTTYTTTACTTGATAATGCTTGTGTATCCTCACCATTGATTATGTGCATATTCATTTAATTGCTTTCCACCTAAGAGATTGTTCATGTAAATCTTCACTGAAAGTGAACATAAAAAAGTAAATTATTGTGATTGACCAAAATTTATTCAAAAGACAAGACACTGATGGAAGAATAAGTAATCAGAAGACTACAGTAGAAATATTTTCCACATAAAATAGGTTTCCAATGTTACTTAGTGGGAAACTTAATGGGATTATGAATTCCTAGATGGTCCCTCTGCTTACATGGCAGACTTATAGCTAAGGTTCTAATATACTGCCTGATAATTTTATTTCATGAGATACAGAGTTAATAGTCTGACTCTAGAGTGTACAATTATTCCGACTAACATGGACATAATGGGATCAACATTAACTGGCAGAAGAACATTCTGCCTTTTCCAGATTTAGATACCTGTGAAAATATGGTTAAAAATATTACTTCATATCTGACTCATAAGAACCAGTTTTTAACTTAGTTTCTCTATTATATAAAATATGCTGAATAATTTTGATAAACAGGGTGTTTTTCTGTGCATGAAAACTAAGAGAGGATGTCCTGAAGAATTAAAAACTGATACGAAAGAGGTGTCTTTTCTTAGGTGAGATAAACAACGTAAGAAAATGAACATTAGTATATTCAGAAGTAGTAACTATTATTATATACTCTGACAGAGACAAGGTAACTTCTAACTGTGAGTTGCATAGTAGCATTTTCAATACAGAAGATGGTAGTGCTGGCTCTATGAATCATGAACTCTTTCAATTTGTGAGCACAAAATAGTTGTGAACCTACAATCAGTTACATTTGCAAATGCATTTTGCTGGACAAGGGTAAATATTGAAAGATTTTTTTTTTAGGTCTAATTCAAAGGAATTTATTTGTCCATGTCTCATCATCTTAGCATTAAACAACAATAACTAGAACCTGTAATATCTGATAACAGCAGACATTCAACATAATTGATAAGATGTACTACAAACATGGTTACTTATTTTCATCTCTTAAATAGTAATAAAAGGAAATAGGGAAAAAGCTGTTTCCGTGTAAATTTCTCACATCCTTGCATGTGTCACTTTGTAGGAGGCCACTTGTTTGGACAGTTTACCAGAAAAAACAAGTTTTTCTGTTAAATCTAAACATAAATTTCTTAAGTCACCTCTGCTTTTTATGGTGATGTGTTTTTGCACACTGAAAAGATTTATATAAAAGAGCTTAATAGGATTTTTTTTCTATTGAATAAAGAAGTTAGTAAAACTAAAATAAATCCAGGAGAGATCAAAAGAATAGTCAAGACAAAACAACCCATTTGAGAATTAGGTTTATACTTGCTTTGTTCCTCTCTTACTTCATCCAGCCCCCTATCAAAAACAATAACAGAGAACCCCCAAACAAATGAAGAAACAAGCCAAAACCCCATAACCCAAACCTAAAACTGCTCCCTATTTATAGGATTTATAGGCACATAGAAAATARCTCAATTCAAAGCTACTTCTCCTTCCTTGAGTTCTTTGGTTTTCCTTACCAAACTTTGGTTTCTGCACTGACTAGAACCTCTAAAATCCAGTTAAAAATACACAAGACAGATAAAGGCACTAGAGGGAGACATGAGCACATTGACTTAGTGCATTAACATAATAACGTTTAAGTCTTGTGAGAAATGAAACACTAGTTTTGAAGACTTCAGATGCCAACACTCTAAGGGCTTAATGTATGAGTGGTGATAATTTTTAGAGCACTRATAATGAGTATTACAGATCTTGAAATGTAAATCAAGCTGCTTACTACCATGTGAAATTTCCACTAATGTACCAGCAGTTTGAAGTTTTCTTTCAAATGTACTACAATACACTAAATTTTAACACAGAAGTACAAGGTAAAGGGAAGAGGTTCTAAAGTCCTGTACTAGCTCTCTTTAGTTCTGTCTGTATATCTTTTTTCTGTATACAAATTTGTATCTGGTCTAGGCACAATTTGAGAAGTGATATATACAGACTGATGCCTGACAAATATGTGACATACCTTAGAAGGAAAACTTCTTACTTTCTTTTGTGGAATATTTTAGAAGTGAAAGATGCAGATTTTCCTGTAGGTTTATGGTTTAATATAAAAAGTCACCACCTGTTTTCATTTTATAACCTCGTTTGGTAAAGTATAATAAATACATTGTATTATAATTGTAATTACAATTATTTTTAGTTATTTGAGAGATCACTTTACATCCAGCCCTCTAACCTACTAATGTTTTAGACACATGGAACATGCACAGTTTCTCAGAATCTAAGCTTTGGCTGGTAAAGCAATCAGTTAAGGTCCAGACATTTTGTGATCTGTAATGGGATATTGAAAGATCCATATAATTTGTTTGTGCAAGCCATCTGTATAAAATCCAAAGATACGTTCAAATCAGATAATCTTCTCAGCCATGTTCAGCTGTTCAAGAATAAAATACTGTTTTTTACTGCTTTGTCTGCTTTCTCTAATTCCTTCAGCAGCATTGATTTGTGCATGTAGAATATGGTTCAGATAAAGTCTTTTAAAAACATAATATGTTTATTTGACATCTGTAATACTTTCTACTGTAGTCATTTGGGGGTTTTTTCAGGGTAACAAAAAGTATTTTTCTGGTATACGAACCATGTTAAATTTTTATATAAGTCAGTGTTGGTAGACAGTGCTGCCCAATGAAACAGTAAGGTTTGGGAACTATGCACTTTAAAGAGAATTTTAACTTTTACTAGTAGCTCTATGTCTGGCTTTGGATAATTTTTTAATGGTCTCTCAGAGAAAATTGTCATGATAATTACAGCTTCATTTCCAATAGAGCAATTTTTTTATTCTCTTAGTTATATATACAGTATCATAATGTTAAATTTCTGGTTGATAATTCCATACAAAAGCTATTGCTAATTATTCAGTTAGAAAGCAAGTAGAAGGACTATTTTAAAAGTCTCAGAATGCAGTAAAACCATTCAAAAGTCATTAAAAAAAGTCAGTCCAGTAGAATAAAAGACTAAAATAATATTCTATTTTATTACAGCAATGTACATGCCTAAGGAAACACATCATATAAAGAATGTTAAGGTTTTTTTTATAATTAAGTTTATTACTGTTGACCATAAAAAACTTACTTATAAGTGAATGATACCTTCATGGACTTAGTAGAAAGGGTTTCAAAAAAATCTGTTCTTTTAACCCAGAATACAGATACTTTTGTCAGGTAAAGGCAAAATATAAGTAAAACCAATAATTATATATAAAATAATAACTAGTTGATGCATTTTATTTTCAGTATCCTGGGTGACTTTGAATTTATGACTAGTCATGCATTCATGCAGTATCCTGATGACCATTTAATTGTTTATAATTTTTGACATCAGCAGCAAGAGACCCTAAGAATCTTTTTGCCTTCAGTCAATGTGCAGCCAGGAAGTGCTTGGCAGTATACAGAATGTAGGCTTGAACCTGTTGTTCCCATCTTGATGAGTTTTCTAGTTTTATGGTTTGGGGAATCCTTCATGCTTCCTACTTTGTAAAAAAAAAAAGGCCTTAATAAACAGATGGCCAACATTGGAAAACAAGATTCAGGATGTTTTTGACAAAAACCACAACTGGTGGGAAGTAGTTATTGCCAGTCAGTCTAGGTAAACTAATCCTTACTCTTGGTACCTTTCATTCCCAAATATTTATCATCGTCCCATGATTTTTTTCCTRTGTTCTTAATTTATATTATGCACGGGGAGCTCAAATTCTAGTTCAGTATTCAGAATTTAACCTCCATGCATTTCCATTAAACCTTGTAACTTGTGTCTTCCATGCATAAATTCAAGTACCTATGTATTCATATTCAACTACCATGAAAGGCATCTCAGGTAACACTAGATTGCATCTTGGTAATAATAGACATCTATTTAACAGATATGCAATAATCATTAGGGTAAAAATGCACTGTGCTCAGTGGAAATAACTTCTATATCTCTAAAAGAAAATATTCTCCATCTTTGAAAGAGTGCATTTCCTGTTAATCTGATGCTGTACGGATGAATGCTCCCCAAGAGCATGGTTGAGTTACTAGGGTTTTTCATTCATTCTTTTCTAAAGAGGCATGAAAAATTTAAAAGCTTCTTTAACAAATGCGTTTTGATTAAAAAAAAATTGTTTAGATGTGCTTTCTGAATTAAAAGCATTTTCTGTAGTGTCAACAATTCTCACAGTGTCAGTCTTTGCAAGAAGTACAGGATATTAGGGTCCTAGTGTTTTCAATAGGTGGTGGATTAACAGAGATACCTTATAAAGACCGTAAAAGAAATCTCTGCAGTTGGTTTCTGCAATTATGATTACAGCAGGCACTATCATAGTGTGCATTTCACTGACCTGCCCTGTCAGCTCTGGGGAATTATGATAGTATTGCAAGTATTTTGCCTAGATGCCTCTGAACACTCATTGGATATTGAGGTGACTTGAGTTTACTCTATGGTTAACTACTTGTACCTAATGTATTGCTTCATTGTAATTTTATTTAAAAATGCTTCATAGGAAATGGCTATTACAATCTTGCTTTCTTCCTGGAATGTAAGCTATTTATAATTTAAAATACCATTTAATAGATGCTGGGAGCCTTATACAAAGACAGGCTGTTGATTTTGGTGTAATTCACCAAAATTTCCAAATTTACCAAATAAATGTGTTATTTATTTAACACAGTGGCTTTATGAACTCAGGAAATGTCAGAAAAACTTGATGCTTGATTTGCCTTACAGTATAGCTCTATGCAGGGTCAACTAAATGTCACAAAGACTGTCCCAATTAGGTAAACTCTTGGAGGGATTACATGCATATTCCAGTCACTTATTAGCCAGAAGAAAATCACTTTGAAGTTTGAGAGCTGTAAGCTGAAGACAAGCTAAATACAAGCTCTTGTATATCTCTGACATGTTGGTAGATTAGACTTTCTAAAACACTTTATAGATTTATAAGACCATTTTGGACCAACTGTTTTAAATGCAGCTACTAATCAGCTTGGGGTGGTCTAAGCTGTTATTTGGGCAATTTAGTTGTTTTGGAAATGGGTTTAAAAAAATCAAGCTATGTATCACATGCAGGGAATTGCATTAATTAATCTAAGTATAACAAAAAACTGGATAAAGGGACTATAATAGTTAAAGATTAATCAAATCAAAATCTTCACTGAAGTTTATGCTTTCTGATACAGAGCTTTCATAGTTTTATGTCAAGGTAGTAAATCCACAGTAACTTTTTAGAAGACAAAATAAATGAAGGCTTTGGTAAGGGACATTTCTCTTTATAGCTTTGGATTTTCCATGAACAAAATTCTCAGGCCTTTAAAATTGACATTTAAATATTTTCTAAGAAATACYATAAGTTGAAATGTAATTTTATGACAATAAATAGTCACCAACCAAGTATTCAGCTTTTGGATTTGTAATTGTTCTATTAATGTAGCACACCCTTGACTTATAATTGCCGTCTTTGAGAATATTAAACAAAAGTTTAAACCTTAAAAATTATTGATTCATCTTAAAAACATCTTTTCATATACTTTTTATAGCTGATGATTTTTAACTTTTTAAAATCATGGTTTAGCAATATAATAATAGCTATGAGGGTTCCAAATACCATATAGTTTTTAAAAGAGATATTTTATCATTTTTCTCATTGCTGTTTAGAGAGATTTGTAATAAAATAATGAAAGCTCTTTAAAGCTCCATAGTGAAAAAAAAAAAGACAAATGCCCTTTCTCAAAAAAATTAAAGTAAACGGAATAAAAATCAGCATGAGGAGAAATACTTAYGAAGAAAGCTGTTGTTTTCAGGGGATAAATTAAATAAATCAGCAAATCACGTAATTCCATGCTTCCCATTTTGTTTTTAGCAAAAATGACCATGTGCAGACTACTAAACTGTTAAGGCTTCACTTCAGTAAAAGAAAACTAGCAAATAATAAAGAAATTGCCTAAAAATAGATAAAAGCTTTTGTCCCTACTGCCTTTTCAGGAGACCTTTTGAAAATTTGTAGCACATTGGGTTTAAATGTCATGAGCTTGTGTTCATGTCTTACAGCCAGATCTAGTAGGTCAAGCATTTGCTTGAGTACCAGAAAAATCCAATGTCGAACAGAAAACTGATTGTCAAGGCCAGTTCAGTTGCTGAGTCACAGGGCACTTCCTTGACTGCACCAAAGTTATATTGCAAACAAAAACTGTTTAAAAATGTGATCAAGAACTAGCTTAGATCATATRTGTATATTTTAGTGGTGTCCTGAAGGAACACTCCTGAAAAGGGTAACTGATAAGGACAGTTTCATTTGAAGCTATCACTGGCTATCAAGGTCAGTTGCTTCTGAAAATTTGGTTTTCTTTGATTTTGGTGATGAGTGATTTGTGACACTGTTTCTGTAGTCAAGCCAGAAGTTAGACAAAAGGAAATTATTATAACATTCAAAAATAATATCTGCTATCTTGTCTGACATCATTGGCCTTCTGTGATGCCAGTTTAGCTTGTTAAACCAGAAGAAACTTGTCTATTTAAAATATTTGAAGTGTCATCATTCCAGACAGACAAAAGAGCATTATTTTATCTAGAATTCTACTGAAAACTCATACTGACAGGGACAAGTCATTAACAATAGTCTAGCTGTGAATATGCTTGGCCTTCTCATTGAAAAAGAAGGTAGAGGAGAATATTTACACAGACTTGTATTCCTTTTGTCTCAAAAAAGAGAAGACTTGTCCATAAAAAGTGTAGAATTAGAACAYGAGGCAGTGTCTAAAATAATTGGGAATAAGATCTTGTGCCTGCAAAAAGTAGGGGTTTTTTTCGCAATTGACAGTCCTCATCGTTACTTTCGCACTTGAATACATTGTTTCTAGATGTCCTAGAAATGTTTTGAATGTCATATAGTTTGCACTATATGTAAGTTTCATAGCTTACACTTGTCATGTGTTAAATTGAAAAATTAGTTAATCATATTTCTAGTTCTTTCCTTGTTTAAGCTTTGACATTGCTTTAAAAAGTGAGAAATATCATCCAGACAGYATAACTCATTCATGTTTTGCTTTTGACCCCTGAAGAAACAGTTTCTGGAATTAATAGATTGATGTAGTGCATTATATTTCAAGTTTGCCTTTTAAGTTTCTGTCACCTGAACTTCCTGCCTGGATCTTTGCCTCTAACTCTGGCACTAAAACCATAGCAAATCAAGGATAACCAACACATTGAAATATTTTTATCTACCAATTCAGTCAAAAAGTGTTATCATAAGAATTTGTCTGGATTCTGTTTAGCAGTTGAGCGAACAGAGGGATTGTTTTTTTCATTTGTTTTTTTGGAAGGGATAATTCTTTTAATAATGCAAGAAGTATGTTCTATTTTCAGTTACATTTTTCTGAGATTATTTCTGTCAATGGAACTTAATCCAATGAGAAGACTACATTAAATGTATTTTTAATTCCTTCTGAATTAAACACAATTCTGTGTTGTTTCATGTGCTTTCATGTCTGTCAGACATTTTAGATAAAATGTATGGAAGGAATAAACTAGAATATGAATGTTTCTATTTAGACTTCTGCTTTGTGGCATATTCACCTGAAAGCTAGATTATCCAATGTACTACAGAAAATGTTTCCAGAACCTCACAAGATAAGGTAACACAGCATTTTTGAGGAAGGAAATCAAACCGATCACCAAAATGTATATTATTAAATTTTAGGGATCACAGCTAAAATCAAATKAAGGTTGTAGTTGATAACATGACTGCAGTTCCTGTACCTTCAAACGTTTTAAATTACACTAGAGGAGGAAGGAAGATGATGTTTGTTTGGTTGTTTTTATTTGCACTAAAGGGAAAATATTTTTGTCAGTGGATGAAGTCTGTGTTTTAGTAACTTTGCCAAAAGGCATGGATTGATTGTGGTTTTTTTTTTTCAGTACAGATTTCTTTCATGTTACTCTTTTTACCATCCCTAAAATTCGTCATATTTACATAGTCTTCTATATAGTTCTATGCAAAGGTGCTGAGAATCTTTGACAGTCTTTCTTCATCGATACCACTTTTTTTACGTTGATTATATCTACAGCATCTGCTATTCATTATGAGACTGGCCAAATGTCTAATGGACTTTTTGGTACCTTTGACTGACTTTGATGAATCATGAGTTTTGTATTGTCGAATAGGAACAAATACACTAATTCCTAAAAACCCTGAAGCACTTATGTTTTAAAATTTGATTGCTCACAACATTAACAGCAAGAAATCTTTGTCTGGTAATTTCTGTTAACTTCTTATAAGACTGATCTGAAAATCATAGATGTAGAAACTTAGCTCCTAGCACAAGGAAAATGTCTTCAAGAATAAGAATTGGAGGCATTTTGATAAAAACTCAACACTAATGCAGCATTAAATCAAGAACCATGTAAAGCAGTAAGTTTTATGTTGTCTTTATTTCATAATTCTTTTTCCAAATAATCAAAAAGTCAGATTGGTAGAATGGTATCTAACAAAACTGTTGCAAAACTTTATTTGCGCTGCTATTCCCCAAATCCCTGTTATTTGGTGTTAGAGGACCATTCACATTTTTGGAAATTAAGTGAAGGCAAATAGTTGTTTCCAGTTCTTATGACCTTAGCCAATAAACACATTTAATCACTATGGTTGCAAAAAACAAATACCCACTATTGCGCTGTGTTTCATAGGCACATAAGAATTAGTTGACATGGAAGGATTTGTTCTCTGATACTAGGTCAGAACCTGAATTCCTGAGGGAGAAAGAGTGAAAGTAGAACAATATGATTAGATGAAACCTTGAGTACTATATTTTATTCTTCATGTGGGTTTATGTTTGGTCAGTTTTGATGCATTCTTTCAAGAAAAAATGTCTGCTAAGAGCCCTACTTTGAGTAAATGAACAGTGCTTGTACAATGACAGATGAACTGTTTCGTGACATCTTTTCCAACTGCCTTAATCATCACATTCTTTGTGTACTTGGCCCCTAGAGGGGGAAAGTACCATGTCAGGTAGAGTAAAAAGCCCTGATGTGGAATCCATGTGGGGGACAATAGAATTAAATAATAACAGGGGATGGTAAAGGGCAGGGATTAATCTGAGTGTTTGAAAAACATTGCAGTAGAAATGTCAATGTTGCAAAGTCAGGAATTTTAAGATTAACTTTTAGGGTCCTTGTACAAGTTCAGTGGAGCTGCACATAAGTTACAATGCAAATTTTAATTACAGAGAAATGCTAGCTTTCCTTAAAAAAAAAGTCCAAATAACGTTCAGTACTCAAATACACAGAGTATTTGTTTAAATTCCATTGTTTAAAGTGGTTCAGAGCTTTATTTGCCAACTTTGGTCAAAACCCTTTTGAGGAAAGCAGACTATGTTTCTCCATAGATTTTCAGAATACTTATTCCTTATAATAGTTTTGCTACAGACTTTGCTCACACACACAGCTGGCCAAGATTTCCCAGTTTCCAGTGCAGACAGAACATGGACTTTCCCACCCAGGAAAGACTTGGAAAAAAATGTAGTAAGACAGAAGAGACTGCATTGATCTATTCACACATGACAAGCTGACTTTTTATTCCTCTTATCTTTCTTTTCCCACATTTGTTCCTCCCTAAACCATCTAAACACCTCCTTTTTCTCCTGAATATCCTGCAAACATCTTCTTTCCCTGAATATCCTGCAAAACTCCTGTGCAGTCCCAAAACACTCTTCCCCTGCATCCCATGGCATACCTCAACAAGTCCTGGGGAGGGCCCAGAGAAATTGTCTGCTCCTTGGGAGTCCTTCATCTGGGTTCCATTGTGCCATTGTGCCCTGGAGCTGGTGGGGATGCTCTCCTGGAGCTGGTGGGGATGGGCTGTTCATGGGTTGATGACTCCTCTGATGGGCCTTTGTCTGCCTGGCCTCCTTTGTGAGTGTTCAGATGGCTTTTGTCACATGACCCAACAAAGTCCAAAGCAGATATTATTAGTTCTCTTCTAGTCCACACTCTACCTTTCATCCTTTCTGAACTGTTGCTGTTGCTAGACAGAAAGTGTTTGTCTAGTGACAGACACYTGTGGCACAAATGTAAATAATGCTTCAGATATTTTCTAGCGGGATTAAGCAAATCTCAAGTAGATCAGTGTAGGTGCTTGCCATGGGCAATCTAGAGGTTTCTTGAGGCCTTCTAGAGACTCTGCTAGTTTATCACAAATGAAGCATTCCAGTCTTGGGCACATTCACTGGTACAGTCATCATCCATATCTGAAGAAAACAGTGCAGAAGCACCTGACACTTCTACTGTCTCTGTTTTGGAATGTCATACTTCAGGATGACTGATATTTATGGAAATGGATTTTCTATAATTTTTTTTAAATAAACCAGTATTTTCCAGAGGTTGTAGTCTTCTAAACATTTTTAGAGCCATTTAATTATGCTTGAGAAAAGAAGTTTAAATTCTTGTATTTTAAAAACTAATACCTGGGATGATTTTTTTATTTTTTCGTAAAGGCTAAGCAGACATTTAGATGGCACATTAAACTTATTTTTTAGCACCTGGAGTAGTCTTCTGTGAGCATCTGATTCTTCTTCCACCTACTGAGAATTTCTATTTCTGTGAATGTTTGTTAGCCCTTGCCTTTACATAGTAGGATTTTATGTCTACATAAAATGGAAGTTTAGACTCTTTAGTAAAAGAAGGTATTTCCTTTATCACATTTGAAAATTGGTTATTTTCTATACAAATATAGTTTTAGCAAGGCTGCACTAGATGAACATTGAAATAAGAGACTAAATAAGCTGTCCAGTGAGCATGAAATACTTATTTAAATAATGTAAGCTTAATGAAGGCGTGCTATGAGAAACAGAGGACATAATGCATGCAGCATGAGTAATGCACTCCAGGATATGTAAATTTTCTTATAAATTTGAGCTTCTACACTCAAAACAGAGCCAGAGCTATTGTGTTCAAAAGGTGCAATTCTCATTTTCAAACACCAAGATAAAAACTGCAGAACAGTCTAATTCTAGAAAAAAGACATGAAGATATTCCTACCAATTTATGGCATAGGAGAATATGGCAAATATAGTCATTCTTCCCTGTTAGGTTATGTCTTTACTAATAAAAGGCAAAGTCACTGCTAAACCTGCGCCACAGTGACTTCATGTTCTTTTATTTTCACATCTACTCTGCTGAAAACTGTACCAGAAGATATGCAGAATAATCTACAAAGCTTAGTCAACATACTATTTTTTCCCTCAATTAAACTATGTACAAAGAGGAAAGATGCAGGTTATGACATCCATTTGAGCACTCTGTAATACTTGCAGGAATATGGAGAAGACATAGGGAGGTTTAGGATTAGAATAGTATGATTTGTGATAGCAGAGCAGAATACAGATGATCAGATGGAAGAGAACTGATTAGCAGCTATTCTTCAGTAATAATTTACTCTATAGTCATATAATTGTTAAAGTATCCAGATAAAGTTCCAGAAGATATTTTTCTTCATATATTCTGCTCTGGTTTTTTCCATTTGAAATCCACTTGATCATTGTTTTGAACAGATGCTTTTTAGTCAAGTATATGAACAGTCTACATGAGCTTTCAGTTTTCCTGGTTCCTTTTCTGCTATTGTGTCACTGTGATTACCTACACTACAAACCCTATGGTCTTTAAAAATTGTTGTAAGAACAGAGTATGAGCATTCTGTTTGCCTTTCCTGGGCAAACTGTTAGAAACTAGCTAGTTAAAACAAGTCCATAATGCCAGGGATAGGAAAAAACCCCACTGATCCAGTATGCTCTGTTGTTCTGTCCCCACATCCCTCACCTGAATCTACAAACACTCTTGTAGCATTGCCTTATGCAATTTGCACCTCCATTTCCTGTAACATGTTTGTCTGAACAGTGCAATCCAAAAGGATGCCAGTGACAGCTATGACATAGTAAATAAKCTAGGAAGAATAAAATCTATTTACAAAGTTCATAAAAGGAAATTTAATAATTTCTCAGTGTAAAAGAAAATAATGCTAACAAGTGTAAGTTTACATGCAATGTCTGTTAGCTGAAAAAAGCTCATTGTTGAAGAAAATATCTTCAAGGGAAAACATGCTTTATACATTTAGGTGGCAGAACTCCCATGGCAAATTATGAGTCTAAAATTAGGAACAAATTGTCCACCCCTACTGAGGACATAAAAAATTGAATAACCAGGCAAACATTCCTCAWATACAGTCAATAGTGTAGCATTCCTTAGAGAATCGGGCCTCGAGTGTCTAATTAAAGCAATTTGTGAAAGCCCTTAGCTTAGAACTCATGGAATCCTATGGAAAAAATCCAGAGTAATTAACTAATGACTGCGAATCACAGATTATTATGACTGCTCTAGATTATGCTTTTAATGTTGGTAACACCCAAACAGTTATTAAGTATGTAAGAAATCAAGTATTTTATCTCAATTTACTCTTTCAGGAATGTAAATATTTCCCTGCTACTATATTGAAAGAGATTATCATAGGAGTTTGATTTTTCTTTTAAATATAGCAAAGGTAACTGTGAGGAACATAAAAACATGAGGTTAAATTTTCAGTTGGAGAGCCATGGCATGTGTAAACAGGCATAAACTTTTCTCGAATCCCTTAACCTAAAGGAATTGCCTCTAAGTATGAAAGTGGTATTAATCTCAATGTCTCTTCTGTTTTAGTTTTTCTTTAGCAAACCAAAAGAATTCCAATTAGTTCCAAACTTTTTGAATTGGTTTAAGACTTTTTTTTTCCTGTGGGAAACTGCAATGTGCATATGAATTTATCAGTGAATGTCCAAGGTTTAACAAACTGCTGTCTGTCATCTCTGTACATCCCTGTTTTCCTGTTGATGTCATGTGAAAGTTAGGACCAACCCAGAATACAACGCACAAAGTTTTTTACTGAGAGAGCGGATTTCTTGTACAGGCTCTTAGAAAAAGACATGGGTAAGTCCAGATCTGAATCAGAGACCAGTGCAGAGCAGAAACACACCAGTTTTTCTTTTTGAGCCATAGTGTACTCCTTTGAACTTCAGACATGGCATATGCATTTTAGATGAGTTCTGCCTCATCTTAGAAAAGTTGGGAACTGCCTTGAGTACAARCAATGGTAATGCCTGGAAAAAATGCAGGAGTGTGGTAAAGAAGGAAAATAATCACTTTCTCTAAATTTTTGCTTAGAAATGACAAGTTCAAGCCTATGACTGTGCCATTATCTTAAACAATGCTTAAAGTTACTGAGTCTTGTGCGCAGTGCTGGCTCCCTCACCCCCTGCTCTCCAGCCATGGTTCCTGCTAACAAGGTAGTGATATTAAAAAAGATAAAAGAATAGTAATAAAGATGGTGGAATTAATAGATRTAATTTTTTCTAGAAGGAGACAGAGTATAAAACAGAAATAAGGCAAATTCTAACAAGAAGCACACTGAATCATTGGTAAGAGAACTACAAATCTGTTTTGATGTAAGGATTAATCCATCAAGCATTTTAGAAGAAGTGGGTGATTATAGGGTCTGAGACAGATTTCTCCTAATCTGTAATTTGTCAGAATTACAGCCCCAGTTTTGTGAATTCCCCTGTGACACTAGCTAGTCTATCTTTCAAAGCATAAAATTKGTAAGAGGGAAGCAAAGATTTGCTGCCCCACCTGGATTTGCTGTTTGGCTTTTAAGGGTGAATAYTGTAGTAGCCTGTCAAAAAGTGCATTTTTCTTGAGCATTGAGGGACCCTAGGAGTTCTCTGTCTTCCTGAAGCACAGGAACCCATAGATTGCATAAAATACTTCAACTAAGTGCAGTTAAAAATGCATATTTTGTCACAAACCTATAAAGATAAAAGGTAATGTTGATATGAAATTTACTGTGAAACAGTAAGGACCACTTTAGCCCAGGTAAACTACTCAGAAGAACAAAGTGTAAATTGGGCAATTCTTGCATACTTTGTACATGTAGGCATATCATTTGGGGTTCAATAGACATGGAATGGAAATGTTGCTATTTCTGTTCTATAAATGCCTGAAAACAAGCTCATTTGCAAACAACTTCATTTTGCTTTATTTATGCAGTTGTAAAGGTTAACATARCAGTGTATTGCTTTTATGCTTTTGGTTCTTTGACACTTTAAAAAAATCACTCAAACTTGTTTATTCCAAAATAATAAAGTTTTGAGATTAAAATGTTGTGGTCTGAAGAGATAAGGGAAGGCTAACAGAAATGCTTACTAYTCATGAGGAATCTCCATTGATAAAGCAATATGCTCCTTATCTACTGATTTAAAAGATCAAATGAGGTATTCAGGTTCCATTTCTGTTTTGGTTAAGTAAGGTCAAATAACCTTTACCTCTGTACTCTCACCTTCCAAATTTTGAATGATTGTGATAAATTAGTTGTTGATAGGGATCAGTCTTACAGAAACCATAGCTTGAAAACCTTCAGAACAAATGTAGATTTGTCAGGACTGCTTAGTTACAAACGCAGGTGTAAAGATTGTCCCCAAAATTAGCCAAATACTCCTCTATTCAATGGAATACAAAACTTAACAATTTGAAGTTAATTTCTTGTTGTTATTGCAAATTAGATGGAAAATCCTTATTGTTATTATTATTAAACACCTATTCATAGCTCTGTCCAGCAAACGCTGTTTTACATGAGCATTGCTTGAATTCYTTTGACTCATCTGAATAAGATTAGGACTTTGAAATTTTTCCAAAACAAGTTTTTCTGTGCTGTAGTGCTGTGGTTCATACCATTTCTGGTTTAGCTGTCCATTCATTATTTTATTGTAAAAACAATGTTGTCTAGGAATTTTTCGTTAAGAAATATGAAGTCTTAAAGGGTCCAATGAGAAAAATACACTTAGACCTACAGTATCAGTAAAATTAGCATTTAATTATTTATGTGTGAGGAGCACAGCTGAAGGTGCCATTCAAAAGTGCTGGTAAACTCATGCCTACATTCAGCAAAGTTCAGATCTTGCTTTGATTAGCATACTGAAACAAGGATTTTTAAGGATCAAGTGTATGAAAGACACACCAGATATGTTACAGAAAATTAAATCTGCTCATGCATCCATCAGGATTAATTCTCTTGTAAAATCCTGTAAGCAATGAATATTTACTTGAACAATACAAAGCACAGTCATGCATCTGGTTTAGAATGYGTCTGGAATTGTAAGAGAACTGGAAAAAATCAGTCATCCCAGTGAGAAAGTGTCGTACACTGTTTTTCAAACTATATAGCACTTTGTTATGTTGGACCTTCTTTTGCTTTATGTTTTAAGGTATTTCAATACAATTAAATGTTGTATCTAGTACAGTCAATATGAGTTCCATTGTGTACCTAAGAGAAGAACTTAATTTATGGAACCCAGATTGAAAGATGATACATATCAGACATAAAAGACATATTGGGATATGTCCCATGTCACTTTATGATATGTGGATTTTTAAATCAGGTTCAGCTCATAAGGAGGATCAATATACTGTTTGACACTTTTTCAGTGTCAGTTCTGAACACCTACATTTTGTTTGAAATCTCAGTTAAGAAGTGAACTAGGCCCTTCAGTATGCATTCACATTTTCTATCCTTCCTTTTAATAATTTATCACGAAGTAAATAAAATGCCAGAAAAGAAACAAAAATTAGAAGTTCTCACTGTGTCTTTATTCTCAACTGCAACTTGATGTTTCCAAATGAATTTCCAAGGTCTGTTTCTTTTCCCCAGTCAAACAGTTACAGTCCAATCAGGTCTTAAATCTCAATGATGTTTAATGTATACATGTAGCATCATTGATTTTTATATTTCTTGACTACATCTTGAGCGTTACTTGACACCTGTGCTTCATATTTGTTTCAAATACATTTCCCGTCTCAAGTTTTGAAATATGGGCCAAATCTACTCTTTTTTGAACCTGAATCTATATTGCTTCTGTCCAGCTCCTTGGGCATGCTCTACCATCACCATCAATGTATGTGATAGAATGTGAACCATTTAATTCTCTTTTGAGATCTCATTCCCCCTCCTTAAATCATAAGGAAAAATAGCTAATACTCTCTTCTTCTGAAGCTGTCATGTCAGTATTATACTTGAATATCTCTCTTCTTTTTGCATTCACTTTTTAATGTTGCTTTCTTTTTAAAGCAACTGTGCCATTCTGGTTAGTCTGTTCCAGCTGTTAAAAGTGCTGGTTAGTGATCATGTCACTTTTCACTGCTGTGTGTTCCCTATTTTACCCATTGCCATGCTATTTGAATGCCAAACTATGTGAAATATTTTTAACTATAGTTCTATTTCTTGAAGTTTTTTTTTTTTTTTGGCAACCTCTTTATAACAGCTCCTACTGAATATACACAGCTTGTTAAATAGAAATAGAAATAGATTGATAATGCTAAAATACTATCACAATTTTTTATGCAAGGCAAAAGAACATTCTCTGTAATTAGATTCAGCTTGGTGTCCATCCGTTGACTATGGATGCATGATCAAATTTATGAAAATATGTTTTTGTTTTCTACATTAATCAACTTGACCGTATAAAAGTAATTCTGTACTTTGTTACTGCTGAGGCTTTTCTAAGTGTGCTTTATGTACTACAGTATCCAGGTAACTGCCAATTCAAGAAACTGAGCCGCAGAATATTTCATTATGCTAATACAAATTTGTTTTGGAAAAGATGATTGATTTTTATTTTTACAGTGAGTATAGAGCAATCTTAAAATTTCATCATTTAAAACAAACGAAGAAACAAATAAACCCCAAATACACCAAACCCAAAATGTTCAATTGACCTGAAAAAACAAATAAAATAACTTTTAACATCTCATCAATGTTGATTTTTCCAGAAATTGCAGAAGTAGCAATTTGTCTCCAGGACATAGGGTTGGCAGTCAGGTTTAACTACTCTTCTGGCTCTTAAACCATGTTGTGGTCTTAGTAAATATTTTGTAATTTTTTCTCCATCTATAAAGTGAATGTAAACATAAACTTTTTTGTAAACTGTCACATGGTGTACCGATGGAAAGTCGTGTCTTAAAGCTACCTATTGTTCAGATTATGTATAACCTACCATTTATTGTTTTATACTCCACCACATACATACTTTTCTGCATTCAGGTTAACAGCAGCATCTTCTCTCCTTACCAATCACATTGGCAGGACAGTAGAAATCTCATTTTTGCTTAAGATTGGGATAAAAGTTCACTGCTAAATCAACAGTGCAGGCTGGAGAACAGAGTGTGCTGGAACAAAAGAAATATGTTCATGATCAGCAGTCTCCCAGAAATCCCAGGAGACCCTGGCAGAATAAAGGTCATGGAGCCCCAGTCAGATTTTACAATACAGAATGGAAGTTGCTCTCTGCTGACAGTAAATTCCTTTTTTTTTTTTTCTTTTTTTTCTTTTTGCTGCAGGTTTGCCTGTGAGGGAAAGTTGAATGAAAAGTGAATTATTCCAGCTCATTTTTTTTCACTAATGTATCAGAGTTTCTGGAGCATGCAGTTGAGCAGTGCTCTACTGTATCTCAGGATACTAGTGATAGGAAGAGTCTGGACCTAGAGGGCTGGGTTACAGCCAGCTTCACCTGACCACTAGACATGATCTAAAAGCAAAGATTCAAGCCTCTGGTAATAAAAGGAGTAAAATATCTTCCAGCTTCCATTACTAATCTGAAAAGCTGTTTTTAAAGGTGTGATTCAATTGACTTCACGTAAGCATTTAGTGCCTCTAGATGTGCTAGGGCTAGAGGCCTTCAGCTGCCACACCAGTGGCACAGGAATCCCAAACCCCATAAGTCTAATCTAACAGTGCAGCAGCAGTACCTCAAATATCCTAGTGAACAGAAACAAGTCCCAAATATTTTTCTTTACCAAAATCACTTGTCATTTTAAAGGAGGAAGGAAGTGTGGTGCTAGTTTCTAACACAGTGTTATATTTAGTTTAGGGTCAATCACACTCAGAAGATACAGCTGCAACCAGAGCTCAGAGAGGCATCTTTTGACCCTCATTGTGATTCACATTACATTGGCTTCCCTGCATGGTAGCTTCTCCTGAGTAATTCTATCTTTAAATTTGTCTCAAAAGGAAACTGTAGTTTTAATTTTAAATTCTAATGAATAATAAAAGTGTAGCAACCTGAATATAATAATTTACTGATGTATTTATGGTAACACAGTATCATACTATTTTTAATATAGAGAGGTGTACACTGAACCAGCAGTACATTAGACAGAGGTATTCAATTAGCAAGTTGCTGTCATGTCAAAAACTGAAGAATAACTACGTGCCTGTCATGTCTTTGTCCTGTGCTAGAGAAATATGTGTGAATGCATCTGCATGCATTATATTTGGGAGCAATGAGTATTCTTTGGTGCATGCTTTTTAAAAAACAAATACAAATATTTTACAGTTTAATTTTGAATAGGAATTTCTTTCAATTACTAAGTGTCCCAGTCTGACTTAAATCAGTTTAGCATTTTAGATACTGATAAGACCTTTGAAGTCAGAATAATTAATGCTTAAAAGTTAGCAGAGTGTTAGATATTTTTCAATGCCATTAAATAAATTTTTAAATAAGCTTTATCTTAGGAAAAGAAAAGCCTGTTTCTGGCAAAACTTTTCTGCATTCATCTGTATAAAATCTGCAAAAGTGCAAATGTACACAGGCAAAATCAGGCAAGTCAAATATTTCCAGAATGTGGTTAAAGAAATCTAAGATGCTAAAAAAACCCTTTACAATGCTGGTACTTTGGACTGAGGTAATAAGGCTGAATGACTAAAATGTATCAAATATGCAAAAGTGCCTATTAGCACAGAATTATTTATGTTGTTTTAACTRCTGTGTTTATTCATGGTTTCTAACAGTTAATCATTTCTTTGTACTTTTTTATATTTTTAAAAGCTGTGTTGTGTATCAAGAAATGATATTGTGCAACAAAATTAGTTCTGAATAAACAAGTGAAGAGTTTAAACAAGTAATGAATGTGCATTTCTGAGGTTAGTTTGCTTTTCAGCATACTGTATTTTCTGTAGGATAAACATACAAATGATTTTATGTGATGACAGATTATCAAAACAGCATTTCTTCTCTTGCCCTTGTGTTTCTCAACATTTTTAGTGAATGCCAAGCTTGGGGATGTACTAATCTAGTAGACATTTTAAAAATCATTAAGAGAATAACTACTTGTTGAGAGGGAAAAAAAAGCGATTTACAGTTACCAAAAAAGTCTGAATGTTGAAAGCCAGATAGAGCCCAATAAAAGTGGGCGAAGTGGAATGTTGAAAAATAATAAAAATAATTGATAAGAAATGAAAACAATTTTMAAAGTATTATTTTCTTCTGATATGTAAACATTTCAAATCCAAAACAGATGTAACTGATGCCAAATCAATTTCTGTACATCTTTTCCATTCAGCAACTTGGAAAGTGCTGTGGTTTCTGCTTAATGAAAATGGGTGTTGGTCCAAGAATAGAAAAACTGTTTCATATTGCTTTAAATCTCTGAACTGTTCTTGTATAATCTGGCTGATTATACAAGAATGATATGGAAGAGCATTGACATAAAATGGTCTTTGTGCAAAGAAATCTGTTAAAAATTGTAGATTATTGTTAAAGAGAGCTAAGTGGAAGGTCATTGCTCAAGTAGAACACAAGCAGGACCTATAATTTATACATCTTCTAGTAAATAAATTTGGATACTTTCAGAATTAATCTTGATGAATTGACATATTCATGCTGATCTGCCATGGGCAATAATTCTTTTGATTGTCTTATTTAATCCAGTGTGAATTCTCAACAGAATAACACTGGGGAAATGCAGACTTTAGAAGTAGAAATATTTTTTTAAAATTTATTCTGGTTAATCAAACCAATGACATTTTTTTACATATCTCATGCACTCCACTTCCATAATCAGTCAATATTTTTTCTGTCAAACTCTTCTTATAGACAAAACTGTATTTTAAAGTTTTTGTTTATGAAACTCTGATATCATGAATAAAAATAAAGGTACATATCCATATATAATAGCCTGATTTATCAGTCCAAGCAAGCACAGTGAAAGGAGACAATTGATCAACATTCCAAACGAAATTCTAAGTCATTGTAACTTTGCCATTTTTACTTTCTTTTTTTTAATTTAATTTATTTTGGTCAATTTGTTTGGTAAACTGGGATTAAAAATTCTGCCTTTTGAGTTGTAAAAATTCTTTTTTGTATACAGAAGAAATGAGGAAGTCTAAAAACTCTAGAATTAATAAAAAAGAGTACTTAAATACATGTAGATTGCAAATAATGGCGACAGTTTCCCACAAAGAGACAAATTAGAGTGCTTTTGGAGGAAAAATAATAGAACTGAATGTAAAGGTGGAGATTGAACTGGGACAAGCTACATGTATAACGAGTATTTATAGTGCATGGAATCTTCTAAGTTGCACCTGTGAATGTTTTCTCTCACATAAAATCAGTAAATGACCTACATTGTATAGAATAGCATGCAGTTATCCCAAAATACATAAGAGTAAATTAAGAAATRCTGATAATTCCAAAATTATTCTAGATTTTCAAATTTACTTGATCTTGTCAAAATAGACACAGTGTACTTCACATTTGAAGCACATATGTTACATGTATCAAACAGTTCTGATTTGCAAGTTTTATTTTTYGGTATTATCTTAATTGCATTAGACCATGTTGTGTGTTGCACAAACAAAGAAGATAATCTCCCCCAATATTTGTATAGCCACTTCTTAGCCTGTCTCATGAAGCTGCTTTCATAGCCAATGGCTGTTCAACATCATAGTCAGCATATTCTGAAATCTATTTTACCTTAGGTTGGCAATTATATTTTGTTAGGTGCTTCACACTCCAAAAGTACCTGTTTCTTTCAYTGGAACTGGAATTTATGTTGGCTATGCAGTACATGCCTGTGCTTCAGAGCAGTGATACTATCTGTGAGTGGATCTGAAGTTACGTGCAAACCTTTGACTCAGCAGAGATTCTGCAAAACATTTGTGACTTGGATGTTTGGTACATGTCCTGTCCAAGCGATCTGGGTATTTTCAGTACTTCAGAATGAGCCCAGAGGACTGTGTGCATGCACACAGGCTATTCCCATTGCATATATCAGGTTGAAGAAATCCAAGATGCTAAACCCCCATGCTATCAGCCAGTCACTGATATCTGCACATGCACAGAAAATTTGTCTGGCATTTCCTGATATGCTGCAAATGCTATGTCACCTGAAACACTGGACATCCCAAGTAAGTATCCTTGCTGCCATGTTCCTCTCATGGAACTTACAGAATTCCAGAATCACAGGATGGATAAGACTGGTAGGGAACAATGAGTCATCTGGTCCAACTTCCCTGCTCCAGCAGGGTCATCCTAGAGGACATTGCACAGAATTGCATCCAGACTGCTTGAATTATTCTGGGGAAATCTAGAACTTTGTTAAAAGTTAGATTTCCTGAAAAGTGCACCAAATACAGATATTTCAATTGCACTCCAACATCTCATAGTGATTTCTCACAATCCAACATAAACATAATTGCATGAATATAACAAGAAGGGAAGGATTGGTCTTACGAAAAAGTAGTTAAGTTAGTCATAAGTCCTCAGAACTAATTTTTCAAATTGGTTTTATGAACCATTGGAGCTGAAAAGCCTCGGAGACCTCTTTGCAATGTCTTGGCAGAAATAATACAGTTGGCTGAGCCTAATAAAACATGAGGTATCTCAACTAGGTATGAAATTGTTGTTATTATTAGAAAATCACTGGCCATCTGGTTGGGCATTATGTGCAATAAGCTATAGGCTACTGGTGTAAAATTCAGCATTAGAAAGAGTTTCTTGAAAATAGAAGAGCCAAATTTAGGCTACATCATCAATATTCATAACTAGAGAGAGAAAATTCTAAGGTCTGAACTTTGCGGTGTGAAAGCTAATAGTGGACAAACAATGAGTCTGTCTACTTGAAAGAGTAAACAAGCATGCAAGCACGATGAAACCTTCATTTAAACTCAGATACTGAGGGATAGTTCAGTAGCACTTCAGATATAATTTAAAGCACTTGTGCAATAAAGCGATTGTGTGCATCATCTTAGAAGGTATGCCAAGATTATGTGAATCAGAAAGAGCCCACTTTTTTGAAAAAGAATACAAAAGGGTACAAGAAAGAAATTTCCTGTTTTCTTTTTTTGCACACTTTTAGAGCTCTAAGTGGTCTTTGCAGTAAGGCAGATCCATGGAGCCATATAGCATCCAGGTAATGCAGACAAAGAATTTATCTTTAAAATCCACATTATACAATATACTATTCACATGTTTCTGGTAATCATTTACAAAAAAATGCCTGATAAATGAATGCTTGCAATTAATTCTGTGAGTTAAAAATGTGACATATTTGTATCATAATCTGAATTACTCTAAAACCACACATTCCTTTTTAAAACTACACATATTCCTTTTGCTTCCAGCTGCCTTCAGTGGATTTATATGGCTATGTAATGGATATTAACAAGAAATTGCTGTTTATGTTGAAAGACCATTTGGATCTCAACAGAAATGCTATTATAATTTTTGTTTGATTTAAATAGGTGAATGAAGAAAGAATAATTTTCAGGAAATGGAAAGTTAGAAATTATGTGACTGCAAAGAACAGCAGTCCTGGAAAAGCTATAAAACATGTGGTTTTGCTTCAGGTCATTTTTAAGTTTGGACACACTGGGCAGATTGCTGACAATCTAAACACATGTATCCAGGCATTTCAAGTTGTTCTGGGAGGGGAGCCTCTCTGGCTGTGCCTCCTGTGCCAGGCAGGAATACTTTGATACATTCARAAGTCCTTTTCCCCCTGGTTACTGTCTCAAGTACCTGGCTGGATCACCCAACATCTTTTGAATACATATTCTCCAATTTTTTAAGGAAAGCTGGAATATGTGTATGTCTTGGGGGAGTACAAAGGAAAAAGAATACATAGGTCTTCTTCCAGAAGCTGAGAAGCATTTTTGTGTTCCAGAGTTTTCTTTTCTCTTGTGAAAAGCCAACTCTCCAAAACAAGAAGAGGATATGATTATAATCCAGATAAAGATAAAAGGTATTAGCTATTACTGTCATTATTTCAGAGTCAGCTCTTAGGGATAAAAACCATCTGGGTCTCATATATGAAGTGAATGAATTTATTTGAGTAATTTGTTAAATGGAACTGGGGCAGTGACAACAAAAATAAAAGGAATATGCTACCTCCCTGCTGTATAATACCCAGCATGTCTAAGAGTAATTTGTCATTTTTTCCCCTTGGGAAATCAATACTACATGAAAGGGAAATTCATAGCAACTGAAGAGCAATTTGTATGCCAGCATTCACCATATATCTTGAGATATGGGTAAGTCCTGCCAGGCATCAGCATTAAATAGCTTGTAGCAAAAAATAGTTTTCAGTGTAGCAAAAGTCAGAAGGGATGTCTTTTATAATTTAAAGGGGAGGACTGTGTAAATTTTCCTTCTGAATATTGATTGCAGTTGCTTTGGGCAAAGGATGCATTCAGTAAATATTTAGTTTGTTGCATTTGAATTTATATGAAGGTGAAGCCACATGCTGTACAAAGGATAAGTAGTGASGAAATGTAGATTTCATAAGGAACCCAAAATTATCTGTCAATTTTCTGTACTTTTCTGTCTTGCTATGTACTCATCCTATGTTAAGGTGAAGATCTTTTAACATTGCTTAGTGTACCCCTATCCAAAGTAATTTGTTCCTTTCATGCATATATTTAGCTCTGATCAGGACACTTGTTTATTGCTATTAGGGTAATGTTAAAAAACCCAATCACTGAATGTTATGGACTAATGAATTAACTTTATGATGTCCAGAAGTCTCCTTTACATAAATAGCAGAAACTTGGAGTGGGCTGGCAGGGTGGTGTGGTAATGGTTCTGTCAGGTATTTCACTCATACTTGATGCAACATATTCCTCCATTTCTTTATTAGTTCTGTTAAACAGCATAATATTGTACGTTCTGTATTTTGCACCACTTATGTGCAGGCAATCATACACATGCACAGGCACATACTCAATGTGACAGAAAATATGCTGAAAATTAAGTCAAAGGAATAAGGAATACAGAAAGTTTTTAAAACATCAAGAACATAAGAAAGYCCCAGATTTTTGAGGGGGTTTCTGCATTTTTAGTTCACTAAGCACATACATGGTTGTTAAAAAACATTGCTCTAGGATAAATTTCTGAGTGTAACCTGCTGTCATAAAAGCATGGGGAGAGATTTTAGTTTTCCAAGTGAGGTCATCTTGGTCATCGATACAGACAAGTTAGATTTGAATGTTGTTATAAAGGATGAGACATTTAAACCTCACAGGGTTAAGGATGTATCCAGGCTAGTAGTAAAACAGTAAAAGTCATTGTTCATATGGATTAAACAAAAAGGGATAATTTGATTTGTCATATGCATAGTGAAGAATTCATTTGGTCATGATTTCAAGAACAGGTAGAATTTTATTTTGTTTTATACAACTGTGGTGTAACAGAGATTAATCACAAGTGGAAACTCTAAAACTGATCCAAAATCAAATCCTACCCCTAATACTGATGGAAGTGCTTTTAGTTGTGGGGCCTGCTCTACCACAGTACACCATTTTCTTGTTCACCTATAATTTCCTGTTGGTTTTTAAAAATAATTTTACTTTACTGGGGAAGTAATGTGGTTTAAACATTGTGTAGAGCCTACAGTGCTTTACAAATTGGTAGATATTTTAATAGATGACTAATTCTATTCTCTAAATAGCACAAACATAAAAGAAAACCGCTTTAAGGTCTGAGCAAATAAACGTTTTTTAAACACTGTACAACACCACTTAGTAGTATTTCTCTAAAGGACCTAGCAAAATATTTAATAAAAGCAGGGAAATAAAAGAGAATGCTATATTGCACCTATTTCTTTTGTCATTCAGAATATAATATTTAGTAGTATTTCCACTCAACTGGAAAGAGAMCCAAGAAAAATAAATGCTATAATTTGAATGTGTGCAGCACTTAATATAAGTGTTTCTTAGCAAACCTTACGGAGTGGTTCAAACCAATTGTTGACATTCTTTCTTACTATGAAAACCAAAGGAATACTGGAATAAATGTACAGGTGTGTTGTTTGGGTTTCTCTAAATTCATATTAATAAACATCAATTTTAAATTTGACATTAGGATTAATATCTTCAACTATAACACCACTATCTAGAGGGAGTTTAAAAATTGCRTTTGTTTTGCCAACACACCTAATGTAAGGCGTAAGTAAGGTTCCATTACAAGTATTTGTTGATAAATGCATATTGATTTCTCTATCCTGAGAGCATTGCAGTGAGTTCAGCTTCACATCACCAAGTGAAGGGAAAGCATGTTTGTGTATACTTTTCAGATGCAAATCAAAAGCTTGGTATTACCTGTCTTCTCAACTCATGAAGCCTAGGTTAGTACATATTCCAAACATATCTCTAGTTAAGAGAAGCTTGTAATCTCTCTACCACCTCTTCCTCCACTCTCCTTAGGTCTCAGTCTTAGAACAGACCCAGAACAGAAGGAAGGTTCAGCCTCACCAAAGTTCCTACATGGATGTGTCAGAGTGATACTGAGTTGCAGAATCCCTTATGTATGTCTGTAAGTTGTTTTAACTTATCGTAGCAATCAGAATTCAGAGAGGATGATCTTGTGGCAGAAGTGTCTAAAGAAATCTATGCTCTGATTGTTTTCCCATAAGCAAGTAAATCACATTGCACTTAATTTCTTCCCTTGAAAAGCACAGAAAATATCTTTCTCTTGTGCTTTGTTATGAGAACAAAAGTACAGTTGTTGTAGGACTGTAGAATACTCCATACAGAAGACTGGATAAATGTATGTTGTGCTGGTGCATGAACACAAATATAGGAAATAGTGCTGTACATGGTCACAAGTTTCACTTGGCATAAAAGACACTTCAAAGGCTGATTTAGGTAGTCAGAATGACTTTATTCAGTTGGGTTTTAGTCAAGCTAAGTATTGTTTAGAGGACCAGATGTGATTTTGCTAGAAGTAACACTGTTTAAATGCAGAAGCAAATTCAGCAGAGTGAAATGTTTCTGCCATTCTAGGGGTAAAGAAGAAGCAGAGGTTTGGGGAACAATGTCCCAGCACAACAATAACAACGCAACATATTTTGTAGATATTTGTAAATATTTATAGGAATATTTATGTATGTACAGATACCTATGCACTTCATTTCCTCAGGCAGCAGGAGAAGAGTTATAAATTCTTTGTGCTGCCTTTTTTTCCCCACTTGCTGTGTTGCCACCAGTACAGAAAGAATTAACAAAATGTTTTATGGGTGTTTTTGATGAAAATGTTTCGAGGCTGCCAAGTTCATAGTCATTTGTGCCTTGAAGGCTAGATGAGAAAGATTGTCAAGGAAACACATAATAATGAGTTCCAAAAGAAAATGTTGCCTTTAGAAAATTAGGGAAAGAGGAGCCAAATATCTACCAGGCTAATCTGTAATTTTTGTGGCTTTCACAATAGAACAAAACCCTGCATGGATACTTTTGATGTAGAAAGTTTGTTTGTAAGTGCTTTAATGAATTTTCAAGAAACATTAAGATGATGGGTGTCAAAAGACGGTTTTCACATCATGAAAAAAGAAGCGCAATCATTTTCTGAAATGTGTTCCAGCTAAGTGCTTGGGTAATTTAAAATTTTTTTAAAGCAATAGTGTTATGTGTTAAGATAMTTTATTTGTGATAGTGTTATGATATTTATTTATGATAGTGTTAAGAATACTTTATTTTTTTTAGTCCAAACTGGAATGTGATGTGATTTTATGAAAATTCTGTGAAGGCCAGTGAATTAATTCAGTAGGAAGGGATTATATATTTTATGTACATGTTGATGGATATTTTCCAGAAGTCTGTTAGTTTCCCAGAAGTTACAGAATCACGGGATAGTTAAAGAAGGGTCCACCTGTTGAGTCATTTGGTCCAACCTCCCTGCCCACGTAGGGTCATCCTAGAGCACAGGATTTTTTCTAGATGATTCTTGAATATCTCCAGTGAGGAAGACTCCATAATTTCTCTGGTCAATCTGTTCTGGTGCTTGTCATCTGCACACCTTCCTCATGTTTGGGTGAAACTTCCTATGCAACAATTTCTGCTCAGTGCCTCTTTTCCTATTGCTCAGCACAACTGAGCAGAGCCTGGCTCCATCCTCTTGGCACCCTCCCTTCAGATACTGACAGATATTGATGAAGTCCCCTCTCATCTGTCTCTTCTCAAGGCTGAARAGGCCCAGCTCCTGCAGCTTTTCCTTGTGAGAGAGATGCTCCAATTTCTTAATCATCCTTATGGAYCCTCTGCTGGACCTTCTCCAGGTTCTACATGTCTTTCTTGTATAGGACACAGCACTCCAGATGTGGCCTCACCAGGACTGAGTGGAGGAGCAGGATCGCATTCTTTAACCTGCTGGAATGCTCTTCCTAATGTACCCCAGGACACAGTCGGCCTCTTGGCCACAAGGTCCCACTGCTGGCTCATGGACAGCTTGGTGTCCATCAGGATTCCCTGGTCTTTCTCCACAAGCTGCTTTCCAGCAGCTTTGCCCCAGCCTGTCTGATGTGTGGTGTTTTTTCCCTCCCCAGGTGCAGGACCCTGGATGTGCTTTTGCTGAATTTCAGCTGGTTCCTCTCTGCCCATCTCTGCAACCTGCCAAGGTCCCTCTGAAGGGCTGCACAGCCCTCTGGGGTATCGGCCACCCCTCCCAGCTTTGTGTCATCAGTGAACCTGCTGAGGAGGCAGTATTTATATACATCAGACTTTATGATGTTATTATATTATACATCAAGTTTGAAGTGTTTAAGAGAACAAAAAATTTAACATTGATATAAAGGAAATTTGGACATATTGCCCTCTTT
Source organism: Alauda arvensis (assembly GCA_902810485.1). Lineage (NCBI taxonomy): Eukaryota > Metazoa > Chordata > Aves > Passeriformes > Alaudidae > Alauda > Alauda arvensis. Next base: position 753,903 of record CADDXX010000355.1, read on the forward strand.
TCTCTACCCAAAAATTTCCTGTTTAGAAGCATGATCTTATTTGGCAAAGCAGTTCTAGAAGAGGACTTTTTGTTTGTTTAAGTACTCATTATAAGAGCTGTTGGTGGACAATTGAACTAAAATAACCCTTCTATTTCAATGAGTCAGAATGGACCCCATGTCTTCCAACTAAATGGCTAAAATACTGTCAGAAGCACAGCAAAGAAATTCAGCTGCTGTAAAAGATAAAAATAAAATCTTCATTTCCCAAAAGAGTTGATGTTTTAAAAATGAAAATACTATGACTTTTCTGCTTTTCTTCATTTTGCTTTTTAATACAGATTATATACTATCCCCCTGAGAGATTACCATTGGAAAGAAACAATTAAAATGGAACCTGGCCTAGAAAGATGTCATCTGACTGCAACATACAACTCTTTTTTCAGTCCACCTTTCAAAAGTAACCAAGTAGTATCTTTTTGTTAGATACCATATTTAGGTTGCAAATATAACACACTGGTTCAGCACAAGTAATAAAATCAGCTGAGAAGTCAATATACACAAATTAGGAGAAAATTGAGGTATGGAGAAACATCTACCTTGAATTTCCAGTTCTTAATTCAGTGTTGTTGTCACTATTACTTGCATCTAATAAATCTGAATCAATACACATAACCATAACTGAGATCCACATAACTGGGAAGAATTTTTATATAACCTCTCTTACCCAAGGGGGGCCCTAGWGGTTTTCTGGAACTAATATTTGCATGTCAGCCCTGCAGGCTGAGTGTGCTGAATCACCCACAGGAGCCTATGTCTTTGTGTCATCCAAAAGAGTTAAAGAAAGATGATGTAACAATTACTGGACACTACATATATCCATACATTCAGCCAAGTCTTTTAGAGCTGCTGAACCAGCAGGCCTTACAGTTTGTGTAGCCAGTAAAGTGGTGATACAATGTCAGTAACTTCAGAGCTGTAATTTGTCAACTGTCTAACTCTGTGAACTGATAGTCTGAGAGCCATGAGATTTGGAAAGTTCACAGACCAGTATCTAGGCTGTAGGATTTTGGTCATGTGGGATTTCAGTTAAATAAAGTCAGTGGGAAAAGCTCTGGCATTTTAGTCTTCCACTGTATGACAGCACATATTGATCTAGTACTGAACAGAAAGGACATAGAAAACAGATTCTGCACTACCAGAAACTTTTCTGTCAATTTATTAATTTTCCTCCCCTTACTGCAGTGGAGATGGGATTAGGTTTGGCACTGTGAGGCATATGATGGCTTTTCACTGATTATTGCCTCCTCTTTTCACTCATCCCTTGTCAYCTTGTGACATATTTAGGAGAGAGATATAATAGATACCATCAGAATGTGGGACTAGGAGGGGAGCATGAACCCTCTAAGAACCATTATATGGAGCAGTGRTTGCCCAAGTAGCTACCACTTGGTCATAGAGGCAGAAATGTACTTGCATGCAGCTGGACTATCATGCTAAGTTTGGTCTCATCCATATTTGGGGTTGTTTTTGATGACACAGCTTTATTTCCTTGTTTTTTCCTGAGTAACCATGGCTTCTCCATTGTTTCACTCAAAAGCTGGAACTGAGGGTTTTACAAAGTTGATGTGCTTATGTAAAGACACCAGTTTTGCTCACACTCTACCAGCCAAAAAGCTGATTTACTTTTCTCTTTTTAAAAATAATTAATCTAGCTTAAAAATGGATTAGTGTTGACATCTTTTCTTAACAATAAGGACAGAAACTCAGAATGAACAGCTGTTTGGAAATCTTGGATGAAAGCCTTTCCCTAGGCAAACACAGGAGATGCACAGGCACATGCAAGGGCACATTGCTGCCATTACTGATGCCCATCTGTCAGACTGGCATGGTGCCCAYTCAGAAGCTGAGTCTAAACAAGGTCTTGGTGATACAGCCTCTGCCTCCTCTATGATAGTACTGCCACCTGGGTGCCAAACAACTTTTCACAATAGCTTCCATTTTTAGGTAAGAAGTACTATATTTAAAAAGAGGAAAAAATTAAATATAATCAAATGGAAAACTTCTTTTACTGTGAAACAAATGTGGTGTAATGAATGACTTTATATATGTGTGTGCAGTGCATAAATATGTATACACACAGACGTTTATATATAAAATCACACTGTTGTCGCCTGTTGTGGCAGGGGACAAGAGTTACTTGTTTTCATGAAGAATGAGAATTTGTCATTTACCAGGCAAGTGATCTATAGATTTGTCAGAATTTTAGGGGAAGGGGAAATTCAGAAAATTTAGCAGTTTTCTTGGAAAGAGTTAACTTACAGAAAAGTGATCTCACACATTAAAGTATCTGAGGAGACTGATTCTTCCTACCCCTGGAAATTCTTCTAATAACTACATAAGGGATATTGGATTTCAAATACTTTTGAAATGTCCACTCCTTACCTAGTGTTTCTGATGGACCCAACGTGACAATCACCTAGCAGTAATCTTTTCTAGGCAGTAAATGGAATTCCAAGTAATTCTTACTGCCACACATAATCCTCCTCCAAGCAGTTAAAATGACCCTAACTGTTGTGTGCAGTATTATAGTGGCAGTGTTTCATGTCCTGCCAAAACTGAGCTTATTTTTCRCACAGAGTATTCTATTTAATTATGTTTTCTTCAACAGAACTGTTTATTGTTTTATTTCATTGCAGTCTGGTAAATGAGGTGTGAAGTTTTATGCCATGTCTAATAATATTCTGTAAAAATATGGGTCTGTTTAATTTTTTATTTTTTTTGCGGACATGACTCGAAGTTTGAAAGTGATTCTGTGTTTGTAATACTAGGCTATTGGCAATCTGCCCTGGAAACCTCACTGACGAGATTAATAAGAAATAACTTCAGAATATTCTAGCTTTATTTTCCTATGTAATGAAATTTAAGTATTTTGCTTTTAAATTCATACACATTTATTATTATTAGAATTTTGCTTAGTTGTGAAGAATACCCTGCAAAGTTTACAGAGGTCAAAATTAATTTTGATAGTTTTGAAATAGAAATATTACAAAAAAAGTCACCAGGTGGCAATGTTACACAACCTCTTCCAAGTTATTTTTTGGTGCATAAGCAAATAGTGTGTTTTAGAAAGATGTGTTCATTCTAGCCTTTAGTTATGAAAGACCCTTGCACTAACAGCAATTCACTCTAAAGTGAATACTTGATGAGTATCAGAAATATTGATTGTTTTCTTGACTGCTGATTAGAATTCATCAAGGCAGACCTGTCTGTGGGTACGCAGTGTTTTCTGAGCTGTGTGAATGGCAGACACACCTCGTGCCTTACAGGCTGCTCAGGTTACACAGTGGAGTTTTGACACTGCCAACTGACCTCCTAAATAGACAAACAAGGCAACTGCTGTGAACTGGAAATCCTCAGTGTGGGGATAGTTTTACTGTACAAAGAGCTCTCCAGAGCCCAAAGAAAAGATTCTGTCRTCGTTTTCAGTTCTCTGCATTGCAAGAGAGCTACCTCACAAAAAAAAAAAGCTATGTTGGAATACACAGGCTGGCTTTTTACCAAATGCTAGTAGCAACGTCTCTGAATCTGCTGTAAAACAATAATAAAGGTTTARTCAGTGTTTCAATAGGGAGATGTGGTTCATGGGTGTACAAGTAGGAAGGACATGCCCCCCCCCAGCTACTGAGAAAGCTTACTTTCTGCCTCTGACCAAACACTGCCCTTTCTTGTATCTGTGCAGTGGTATTAATAAATATTTTCAGCTCATTTTTATGTTTAGTCAGTTGCATTTCTAGGCAGAAATTRCATCCTTTTTTATTATTGAAAAGTCTTACAGTACTTGTCACAGGGAAGATAATAAACATTAGGTTATGGCCATAATTTAAACTTCTCATACATCTGAAAATRGTAGTGCAGARGATAATTTAATAYRGTCCTCAGAAATATAGATGGAACTATATGTATGTAGAATTCAACTRGCTTATGACTTAACTGATTTGAATTTAACACCAAATCATATGGGAAGATAGATCATGGATTAGGATTAATTTGCATAATAATGYGAATATTATGATTTACTGTGTTGCTGAACCTGACTTCAAATCAAGTAATATAAGCAGTGTAATCAATGCACAAAACAGATGSAGACAGTTTAGGCCCAAGACCCTAATGACCCAATGCTTGGGTTTATATACCTGTTTATCAGGCATACAAAACATTTCACACTGCTTTCCTTTTCCTCTAGGGTAACTGAATTTCTGTGAATTTTCAGCAGAAGTACTTGATGTGTTTTGAACAGCTATTTGCTGACTGTAAGGATAAACTCTTATCTCTAGCTTGTGGTAAGCCTACTGACAGACTGAGTCAAATAATCAAAAATTATATAATGGATTAGTTAAATGAATGAAAAGAATATTTATTTTAGAAAATATAAAATTTATTATCTTTTCTTATGGACCTTCACTTCTGGAATTATGGAATCATGCTTTCCCAGCAACATGTATTGCTCAAACCAGGATGACAGAAATGAGTCTGAATAGGACATTACCACAGTTACTTTYGGCAAAATAAAAAGTAGGCTCTGGAGGAAGTCCAAASTCAAAGAATATTAGCTCTGCAAATACATGTGGGAAATCCAACTTCTTGCATTCTCCAGACATGGTCAGATGCAGTTTGTGAAATATTGCTTTGTTTGATGCATGAAAGTTTAGATGTCTGGAAATAGTGTGACAGGAAATCTTTATTTACCGAAATCTTTATTTACCAAAATCTTGGCCACTGTTTCATTTGAATGCTTTAAATAGTTATTTCCCAGTGAGGTGCACTGGAAATAACCATTTCAAAAGTTAATACTCAGAGTTTAAAAATACCCAAAGAAATTACCTTTTTTTTCAAAAATAACTTGCGAAATCCATGGTGATAGTTGTGATAAACATCTTTGCAGCCATGATTACCACTTATGTTTCATCATATCTGCTTACTGGAACATCCAAGTGATCCTAGGGTTTATGCAAAAGAAATAGAAGATCTCCAGATTTGTAATTTGATGTCAGAACAAACTCCTGAATTACCTTTGGTACCTCTAGCACTAAGCATTTTGAATAAAAGGGTGTAGCCACTACATCTTTACCATCTACTACTGATTTTTATGTGAYTTTCATAGTAGAAGTCTGTTGCATTGTTTTCATACCTCTACAATGTKCTTTCCTTGCAATAAATTGGATGTTTCAGCTTATTCTATTTGCAGTACAATATTGAGGCCTATTTTCTTAGATKATTCTCATAATTTTCTTACCATAGGTTTCTTTTTTATATTCCTTTATACACATACACRCATACTCCCCACAGTGTCATCCATCTGGAATTAACTTTTGCATAAATCTGTCTTGGAGTCTGACTGTTTTAGTGACCATCTCTATTTCTCTAGCAGCTGAAATTAATAAGAATATTATGTCTTTTGAAAAATGAGACATTTTGAAAGTAGGAACAGTGTATGTAATTTATATTCAATCTACGTATGATATGTGAATGTTCCCTTTTCACAGCGAATGATGTTCRGAAAAAAATATTTGCCTTCATCAAATAATGATCTCAGAAAACTGAGATCTCAGATCTCCTTGAAAAGTATTAAATAAACTGTGTTTTCAATGAAAAAAACGTAGAAAAGTTCAGTAGTTTTCCTATAAAAAGCARTTAAATTTGGGATTTATTTCTGGTCATATTAGAAACTGAAGCCAAGGCTCATACAGAAGATTTTCAACAAAATCCATCATTATTTTAATAGAAATCAAGTTCAGCATAAGAAATAAATTTCAGCCAAATAAACTTTTCTTTTCTAGGATGAGTATTGAGGTATTTGAACTTGAAGAGCTAATGCAAAAATTTTACATAAAAAGTAAGAAATTGCTATCTATATAAATCAGACTATTCTACAGTATCTATTGTCTTATTTTATCTTGAATTCAACTTGTTTTACAGTAAAGAGAAGTAAAATGGAAGAGAATACTTAAAGATTAAATAATAGTAATGATAGGCTTATTTAAAATAAGATAGCACTAAGTATAAAGGAAAATACAATAGGACACACTGTTAAACAGAGAAAAAGACAGAATGTCTTTTATTCACTTTTTTGGAGCCTGCAGGTGGTGTAGTTTTTCAGAATTCCAAAATAATGGGTTTTTTCTCTTTTGTACTAATATTTTATACAACTATGTTGTATGTCTGGTAAGGTTGTATTTCTGTTTGTCTCTGGTGGACTCTTGTTTTATCTTCAGGACAAATGAGTAATGATTTCACTTTGGATTATTCAAAGGGCTCCATGACAATGCAGGTTCTTGGACTGTATCATCTACAAAAAATTAAAATAAATTTTAGTAATTTATTTATAGATTATTTATGTCTGGGAGAAAACTATGTGGAATACTAGAATATAACAGTGAATACTTTTAGAATGTTAAAAAAAAAAATCCACCCACAGCATCTCTTTGGTTTGTGTRTTTAAAAAGGATGTGTGTGCTTTACCTAACTTATGTAGCTATAGGAACTTACTGGGCTTTTCAGTACAAAAAACACAGAGGCCAAATTATCTTCACTCATCAAATATATTGCCAAAAAACCCAGTATGTTTAAAGACAATTCTATGCTTGTTGTTTGAAAGTTCTTGTACATGCTGATGGTTTTCTTGCATGTTATATATAGTCAGCTATATATAACATATATAGCTGACTATATCCTGTATATCCTGAGTCCTGTATCACAGCAGGTGAGGATCTGACCCAAATTTGGGTGGATCCTTTCAGCCCTGTGCTTGCAACTTTCCAGTGAAATTATCACCTACACTAACAACAAAAAATTCAATTACAGAACTGATTTTTATGAGGTTTCCTAGACATATGYACCCATTTACTCTCGSAAAAAATCATATTTTATGTGGGCTYGTGGGCAGTGTGGGAGGGTACTATAGGGGAAGTCAGGCAGGGGCAGTAAGATCTGTATTTCCCTCAGCAAGGCCTTTCTCTGTGAATTACCTTTTCAAATGACGGCATATACACGCAGCATTTGTCCAGAGCTTTGTAGCACTAAATACAAGGATTRCTATTACTTATATTGAAAAGCTCAAGAATAACTCTTGTTTGCATAAAAAAAATCAGTTAGTGTAATAAACATCACTGTACATCTGAGGGAAGGTTGCTACAATACCCTTGATGCTGTTCTGTTATGATTAGCACCCATGTGTGAAAAAGAAATGGTTTGTTTCAAAGATGATAGAAAATATTCATTATAGGCCTGTTCAAAAATTGAATCATATCTCTTGGTTACAAACAAAATTTAYACAACCTGTTATATTTGGTAACATTGGTAACTTGAAAGAAGTAACATATTTCCTGGAAGTTTATTTTCCAATATTTTTCATGGACACCCTGCAAAGGACTGAAATATTATTGGTGCTGAATTTTATTACTAAGTCTTTAAATTGTTCTAAAAGACAGATCAACAGTTAACTATCTGTCTCTGATCTTGATACAAGGCAGGAATTAAAATGTATATATACCATAATATGTAAAAAATATGCACTGAAGTTTGAAAGCTGGTAGAAGAAAAGGTTYCTGTCTAAAGTCTGATGATAGATATAGAAGTACATGGAACTCCACGGAAGAAGTACAGAGAAGTATATGCCCCAAGGTTGAGACACCAGATGTGAGCTCTATAATTTGTGAGGAAAGATATTTAATGTGACCACTGCACAGGKAGTGTAAAGTAATACTTGGACTAATCAGTTGCAGTTTACATAGGAGTCTATGAAATTATAACACTAAGTGAATATACTTCATTGAAAAATATTTATTCCACTCTGTGGTGGTCTGATATGAATACATTTGATACCTGTGCTCCTGGGAATCATACCATACGGATCTCCAAGACAACAGGACAGCACAGAKCTGATTTTTCTATAATATTTTTGCATGTTGCTTTTCTTAGCTGTAGGGAAACATCTTTTATTAGCCGAGAGCCAAATGTTACTAAAACTTTGAGACAAATTATAACAAATGGGCTGCCGAGCAGCTCATTCCCTGTAATCTTAGTTTTAGAAGGAGACAAAAAATAAACAAAATTTAAGAAGTAAAAATTCTTTTTTTAAATGTGAGATATCTTTAGAAATAAAATATAGAGATATGCCAGTAGACATCTCTTGTCAAATGTACACAGGAAAAATCTGAGGTTAGGAGGCTACCTCTAAGGATTTCTAACTCCATATTCCTTCACTGTACAATTTTGCACATAAATATGAGTATTGGGAACTAGACAGTCTTGGGAGTTAAAAAAAAAAAAGTGGCTTATCTTACAGTGATGCAGGAATTCAAAGAAGCTTGTCTTCAGAATTCACGGGTTGGAGAGAAAACTATRCTGAATTTGATGTTGTTYGAGGRTTCTTATGAATAGTTCCCATTGCCTTTAGTATTCCCATTGCCTTTAGTATTCCCATTGCCTTTAGTATTCCCMTTGCCTGTGACTCCTGTTCCTSTCTTCAAGGCCTTCAATATATCTWCCTTCTTTGGTTCTTCCTTTCAGTGCCTCCAACTCTGTCATTTGAAGAACAAATGAGATTCAAAAACACTGACTACATATGCCCACTTTTTAGTCATCACATGGTTCATTTGGCCCCTGATCATCTTTCTTTCCCTGTAATTTCCTTCCATATTCTTCCATATTATTAATGCTTTCCCAATAGCTGTTCTATTCTCTTAGTTTCTTTCCCATTACAATCTTTTTTCCACTTTTTATTTCAATTTTATAATCTAGGTTGTTTTTTTTTCAGTCCTTGTTATCAGTCTTTCCATCCCAATCTTCTAATTTGWTTTAACAGTCAATACAATCTGACCTCAATGCCTCTTAGTCACTTGTATGTGCTTCAGCTCATTATTCATGTTCCTGCTTTCTTAGTTCCTTGTYATAGTTAGTTTGCCCAGCTAACCTGAGATTTCTACTCTGCTAACTGGAATATGTTTCTTTTTACTCTTTCCATCACATCTTAAAGTGACCACTTTCCTTAAAACTCGGATCTTTCCTCCCAGTCTACAAACAACTTAAAGAAAATCTTCTAATGGGATAGATTTTATTTTTTACCTTAAAAAGTGCATGAGACTTTTGTKACTGCTTTAGAACTTGTCAGAGTAATCTGAAAAACTTTACAAATTAAGGCAAGCTTCTAAGTTTCTCAGTAAAGAAAGAAATGTAGCATATGTCATACTGAGAGCTCGCACATTGGGGCAAATCAAAAACCTAGACATCCTCCCCCAGCAACTTAATTCCCATAGTCTGCTCTCTTTCTGACATAACAGTGTTCCTCCCTTCCTGCTAAATAGCAGTGGTCCCATGCCACTGGACATATTTACAATAAAGCAAATGTATTACTGTAAAACAGACTTATTTATTGCCAGCAGCAAAAGATCTTGTAGAGGTCAAAGAATGCCATTAACATTGAACTTATGCATCTGATAGTTTCAGTGCTCCCCAACTCAATTCAATTTTATAGAAATGAAATAAATTTCACATAGAAAATATTTTGTAACTCTCAGGTCCAAAATTGATGCAGCATAACAAAACAGATTTTACATGCTGGAAAAATGTATTTGTCATAAAAAAACTTAAAATCAGACAATCTCACAATTTTTATAAGACCAGTTGTCAGGAATACTTTTTAAATACATTGCCATCCAAATAAAATATTTACATATGTAACATAAGATTCATAAGCATGCTAACCTTAATCATTTAACACAATCATAGGCTGCTAGAAAGCCTAGAGAGGAACAATACTCTGCTGATTATAGTCATGCCATTTATTAAAATGCTTGTGGGGTTCCATAACACCCTTCCAATAAAACAATTTAATAGAAATAAATATGTAAATTGTTATCCTGCCCAAGACTTCTTCCCAAGAAGTCTTGTACATGCCACAGTCATGCTCCATTAACAATGAATTTAGTAAGTATATGTGATTGTCAGGCAGCCATAAGGTTTTCAGAATTTATAAGAAACAGTCTCTTCCTAGAAGGATTATACACACTCAAAGAAGTGTTAATGCATTAATTTATGCATTCTGAGATTAACTTGAGTAAAATGTAACTCAAAAGATGTATTACAGCAGTTCTGTAATTTCTCTTTTTCTCACAAAGAATTGTAAAAATCCAATAATAAAAGATGTGTTCTACCTGTAAAGAAAAATAATGGAAAAAAAAATTATTTTGAAATCCAGTTATTGTGGATACTGAGGAGGTAAGATGTTTTGGTGCTGGTTTCTTGTTACCTAGGAAAATGTTCTGACCATTACGTTGTTAGCGCAAATTTCTTTCTGTGGCCAATTTACACTATAATGAATGCATGTCTACAGTTTCATTGGAGACAGATCAGGCATCCCCAGAAACTCCACCTTCTTACTGGGTCCCAGATGGGATTAAGTGGGATAAGAATGTCTAGATGTTCAGTCACTACGTTATTGTGGGCTACATTTTTGGACGTAGATTTTAGATGTCAAAATCCTTTTACAGCTACAGCTCTTGACATATTGTTAAATGTGATTGAAATCCACCACAGCTGATAATCTAACAGCTAAATAAATTGTGGTCGTAATCTAAAATAACCAGACTGAATGACTAGGAAGCTTTCCTGCAGTCTTCTGTGGTTAGARCCTTCTGAAGGGTTCTGCTGTTTGTGCCAAGTGCTTTTAATTGTTCATTACCAAATGAAAGCTGCTAGTTAATGATTCTTTAGCTCTTCAGTAGGTCTTTGAGGTTCAAATTGTTTTGCTGTGTAGTTCATTGCATTTCASTATATTCATCACATAGCAAATTAAAATTCATAAACAGTCTGCCTAGTTTCTTTCAAACAGTGACTAATACTGCATTTATATATATATATATATATGAGAAACACCATACTCATATATGCAATATAAATGAAATATTGAAAAGCATCCTTTTAACAGAAATCAAGTCAATATTTGGTTTTCAGAGTCTTCCATAATTCTGAAACATTTCATTCCATTCCCCACTCTTTAAATGTGTTAGTGCCCTTCTTCACAATGCTATGGATTAATCTGTGTCTAATTGCMAAAAAAATTTAGACTGTATGTATTAAAGCTGTTCAGAAAGTTTTTGATTACTTTTCTCTGCTTTGTTTATTCTGCRTTTAGGCAAAAGCAATTATTTTCACAAAGCTTTTCTGATTTTTGATGCATGCATTTCTTTGGTACCAACTCAAGTGATTTTCACTGGGCATGAATCCAGTCTCCGGAGATGATTCAACTTACATCCAGAAACCAAAACAATCTCAGTCAGATTCAAATTCTGGAAGAAATCCTGGATTATTCAGATATTTTGAAATAATGCAAGCTTCTTGCAGCTGTGGTAGACATGAACATTTGATCAGAAACCATGAAACTGAAAGGTGAATTACAAAATACTTGGTTTTCAAGGCCAGATTGGGTGGGGCTCTGAGCAACCTGGTGTAGTTGAAAATGTCCCTGCCCACAGCAGAGGGGTTGGACTTTAGGTGGTCTTAAAGGTCTCTTTCCAACCCAAGTCCTTCTACCATACTATGACACTTCCAAAATGAAAATGCTTAGAAAGATTTTACTTTTTTATGTGTCCTCACTCTAGTAATTGATGTTTAGAGTCTTTAATAAACCACATATTCTTGATACATTGTACAAGTTTGGCTAAGGTTTCACTTCTGTGATTGTCTGTGTGATTAGAGCAGCATCAGGCACCTCCCTGGGATGTGGACCCAGTTTGGGAGGGCTCAGGTSAGGCAGGGCAGRGCYKTGGGGAGCAGGGGCTCRCCCTGCTGCAGTGCCAGTGATGCCRCTGATGGATCTGGAGGGGGACAGAAGGGGAAGAAAGTCTCAGTAGTGCCCTTAGGACCCTGGTAGCAGGTAGAGAAAGACAGAGGTGGTCACATGCACCCARCTTTACTGGTAATGCTCAGCTATGTAACCTACTTTGCAATGRAAGGTTACCTGAATTACCTGAAGCTCCATGATGACTTCTCATCTTTGCACTTTTTTGTSCTCTCTTTTCATGTCTCTCACTACAGTTTACTGAGAGATAATGAATTTATTACTCCCAAAGAGAACTAGGTTTACTAATCCCCTTTCTTTTAGTAGTATTATAAACAATTTTCTTTCATTGTATTTGGGTTACCTATTCATGGATATCTTCGTARAAGTTACCCAAAATGGTTTTCAGTGCCTAAAGTGAGAATTTCTGCTTTGCTACTTTTAATACAGAAATGATTGTGTTTGTTGTTTATTGTCTCTATAACACCTGAGAAACTGACTTGCCACATATTTGCTAGTCATGAATTCATCTAATTTCTTTTCTAGTGAGTTAAGACACTTTGACTGAAAAACTCCAAAGTTTTTCTAGTAAAGCTTAGGTAATTTTTCATTACTGAGTTTGTGTGTATATTAAAAGAGTGGATATCATAATTTAACTACAGATGGTAGCAAAAATACWGAGTTATAGAACAGATTAGGCTGAATTTTGTATTTCAATTTAAACTTGTTGAGGTAATGTCTATTCATAGATTAAGGCTTGTTGAATAAACAGTTATGAATCACTGTCTCTGGCACCAAGTTTAATAGAGCTAGCCTGGGACTGACAACCATGACCTACACTGCATTTCAAAATAAACTTCAGTCTTCCAGTAGATCCTTGCAAGTGTTTCTCTAAGTTTCCTCCAATGTCAGGATGAATTAGTCAATGTGTGATACTCTGAATCCCATGTAAGCCTCAAAACTGGGTCAAAAGTAAGCTGGCTCAGGTACAGATCTATGTTGAGCTGCAATAGATGCAGTTCTAGTCACACTCCAGCTTATCAGCTGGGAGATAGCACAGGTATCTCACAGAGAAGTCAGCCATGCAAGCTGACTGTCAAATGAGTTGACTTGCATCAGTGAAGTAATAACTGCTATAACCACACAGCAAAAGCAAGTTCAGTTAAGCTTCCATTGTCAGAGTTGTAAAAGAGTTCAGAATAATTCTGTTGTCCCTCTGTTCAACTTTTGTTGGAATGTAAGTATTGTTCAAGCTGTTATGTCAGAGTGATGTACTTAACATTCCCATGATGAATTCAGGTAACATGACCCAGGGTTGGGGGAGGTGAACACACACACACACACACACACACACACATAGACACAGCTCCCTGCTACCTGATAGATCAAGTATTCTGACTGAGGCTGGCTTTATGCTCTTCTGCTGGATTTCTTTCCACCATAATACTGCTTCTCTGTTCAGATTGAATACATCTAATTTAGTGTCATTTTTAATGAAATATCCCCACTTTGCTGTTCAAGCATGTCAATCTTAACAGGTTGTCTACTGTCTTTAAGATTTTTCAACCTTTCTCAGTACTAAAGAGAAAATGTATATACTTACTTATTTGAGTTGCTATGACAGTGGTTCAAATTTTCATCTTGTGGTTTTATTATATCCTTTGTAATTTCTCAACAACAAAACTCAGAATTTTGACTTCTAAAATGTTGGATAGATGGTTTTGGCTCAGTGGTATATTTAAAATTCTACCCTTTATCCTAAAAAATATAATCCAGTTTAAGTAACTTTTTTTTTTAATCTGGTATTTATAAACCATCAAAGGTCTGTTTCTTGGGAAATACTCTTTTTATATCATGTCTTAATATGCATATTCAATGAATACATGGTTTCTTGTAAATTAGTGATTCACAATGAATTGTTTCATATTAAGTTTGTTTATATATTCTTATGTTTTAAATGAAAGAACCATAGAATCATTTAGGTTGGAAGAGACCCTCAAGATCATAGAGTCCAACCATTGACCCAGCATTGCCAAGTCCRCTACTAAACCATGTTCCTAAGCACCATGCCTAGATGTATTTTAAACACCTCTTAAAACAGGGCAAGAAGTAGGAATTGGGGATCTACAGTTTGATAACCTCCTATGATGAAACAACTGGTACGGTAAGTGAGGGGAGAGCAGTGGATATTGTCTACCTTTGATTTCATAAGGCTTTTGACAYTGTGTCCCGTAAAATCATAGAAGCAAAGAMTTGCTTAGAATGGTTTGRAACTAGGTCCCTTYCAACCCCCATGTCATGGGCAGGGACACCTTCCACTAGATMAAGTTGATCAKATGCCCAAAGAKMATTTGATGAAGTATGGACTGGACGAGCAGAGAGTGAGGACTGAAAACTAGCTCAAGGGCTTGGCTCAGAGAGTTGTGATCAGTGATAGGAAGTCTAGTTGGAACCACTAACTGGAAGTGTTTCACTTGGGTCAATACAGTGTCCTATACTGTTCAACCTCTGCATTAATTACCTGGATGATCTGACAGAGTGTACCCTCAGCAAGTTTGCAGACTATGGCTAAAACACCATCAGTGCTGGCACCAGGGTGATCTCAACATGCTGGARAAATGGGTGGATAAGAACCTTATGTAGGTCAACATAGGGAAATGCAAAGTCCTGCATCTGGGAAGAAACAATCCGATACACCATAACATGTTGAGAGCTGATCATCTGGCTGTATAAGGAGAACAGCTGGCAACAAATTGAGGAAGGTTCCCCCTACTCCACCTTGGGGAGGCCACAATTGGAGTACTGTGCCCAATTCTGGGYTTCCTAATATGAGACATGGACATACTRGAGACAGTCCAGTGGAAGAMCTCTAGGAGAGAGCTGAGATTCTTCAGCCTGGAGAAGAGGAGGCTCAGGGGAAATCTCAGCAAATGCATAAACATAATCTGAAGGGAGCTAGTTTTTTCCAGAATGTCCAGTCACAGGTCAAGGGCAAGAGGCACAGGTTGGAACACAGATTTGGTCAACATGTCAGGAAACAGAGAGTGCCTGCACATTGTCACAGATTTCCCATAAAGGTAGTGGAGTCTCCATTGTTGGAGACACTCAAAAGCTGCTCTGGGCAACCYGTTCTAGGTGGTCCTCCTTGAGCAGGAAGTTTGGATCAAGTAACCTCCAGAGTTCCAACATCAACTGTTCTGTGATTCACTAAGCCAAATGTAGGGCATTTCTGGTTAACTGTAAGAGGAGCTGCTTGTGGTTCACGGAATCACACTAATTTTTATGGACTCTTCAGTTTTGATGAACTGGAATTTACCAGTCAGATTTGTTGATGAGCTAAGATTTGAGGAAGCTTTAACATCACTGATGCCATGAAARTTGTTTCTTTGGCTATTCTAAATATACAGTGTGAACTCCTGACAACTTGGAGGTTTGCAAGCCAGGAATGCAGATATAAGATAGAGACAAAATGAATAAGTTGTAGTAAACCTGTCAAATATCTTCTAGGAAACTCTAACACAAACAAAGTTTTATCAGAAACAATTTGTGTGTTTTAAGAAAAAAATGTGTCAGTATTTCACAGGCTCCTTTAATTTCATATAATGAAAACACAACATATTCCCAGCACTGTATTTCCYGCTGAGTGCCTTTTGAGAACTGGAAACCTTTCCTCAGTACTTTTTATCTTCAGAAATAACCTCCCTGATTTAGACATATGTTACTACTAAAGTAATGGCATCTTGTTCCACATCTCATATAAATTTACAGAAAAGGTCTCAGATTTTTGAGTATAACAAAACAAGTTTTTTTTCTGTATTGGAAAATGAGAGCACAGTAACATTCTCTGGATAACGTGTGAAGCAATAGCTGGATGAAGAGGCAAGCTATGGCTTCCTGTTGAATGGAAAGTATTTAAATCAGAATTTGTAAAATATACGGCAGTATTGGGCAAGCCCATAGGAACAAGAAAAAGCAAATAAAAGCCAAAAAAAGTAATTTTTCACATATTTCTTGAAGACAATATCCCAATTTTACAACTTTCCTGTAGAAATTATTTCCTCCAATCCAAGATGACCCATATGCATATGGTTCAGTGCTAGAGAAAACCTGCCAAATGYTACTCCAAATGAAAAAATTTGGGAATACAATTCTTGCTACAACTGCAGATTGYAGAAACAGAAAGAGATTCTTAGCATAAGCCAGAAACAAAGAAACATAACACTGGAAGAAAACAATATTCCATAATTACTCTAAATTTTATCCAGTCATCCTGGGCTGTGAAAAAGATTACAGCAATGAGAACCTTCCAAATGTAGATGATTGTCACTGCATGTTCTGTCCTACAAAATGTACCGTAAAATATGTTATAACTGATATTTTGAGGCAGACTYAAAATGTGGCAAATAGTTTTAGCTATGTTAAAAGAGGACAATTATTCTTAAGTTTCAAAGAAATTATAGRCGAAGTAACGACTGATTTTCATAAAATTTCTTACAAACTTCGCATTTCACGTACATAGGAATTTTTTTTTCTGGCTGCACAGCTTGATTGCCTAGTCAATAGTTCGAGACATTAACATAAACACATTTCTAACGTTTTGATATGCTAGCARAATTATCCAATTGCATAGGAAGTAAGTCAGAAGGAAGCATTATAGAGTAACMAATGTTATGCTAGAACAGATCTAATTTCAATTGGTAACTCAGTCACTTCACAGTTCTGCTCATTTAGAATTAAGTAATCATAAATAAATGGTAATAATTTTCTGCAATCTTTTATTTRGTTTCTGAGACTGCTTTACAGATATGGAATGACCAGGTATGAATAGAAGCTGGTGTATATGTAAAGGGTATACAGAAATACAGAAATAGATTATCATGAATATGATAAACACCTCCCAGTTTAAACAAGCTATAGATATGCTTTTTGAACTCCTGTAGAAGTGAGATTTATCAGGTCCTTATGCAGGACTCATTCTGATGAAAGCAATTTAATTTAGACTAAGAAACCTTCTCTACAAGAATCTACTAAAAGTTTAATCAACTACATATCTACTACAAGATATGTAGTAGATTAAACTGTGTGATATATCTGTTATGTAATAGAAAGCTGGTAGAGCCAATGGAAGTCAGAGTAGGAAAGGTACATGAAAAGGTGTGTACGTGTAGATATTTATTTTGATAATTTATATATTTTGATGATTAAAGATACAGGTATCAGGTGGATGCCTAGAAACATCAAACCTTAACTTGTTTGCAAACCAGATATTTTTTCTGTTAATAGAAATTTCAAACTATGAAGCACTAAATGTTTTATTTATGGTGAAAKAGAGGCATCTCCTGATAATCAGCTGAAGTCATGGCTCTTTTAACTGTATCTTTAATGATTTTCAAAATCTTYTTAAATGTGATATAAACTATAGAACCTCTTCTTTTTTTTTAAATGGTGAATTAATTTGTCAAAATAATTTATTTTTTTATTGATAAATATTTTTGTTCCTTTGAAATCTTGTCARCTTTTAGAAGGATAAATTGCTGTTTACTTTCTGTAGAGAATACTTTAYGAAAATACTGAGATTTGAGTCTGTGTCTGAGACAGACAGTCTTATTTTTAATTAAASATAAACTTAGATTTAATACAGTATGATAGTTTCCGAGCAATTGCAAAAGATCATAACAATCTTAAATCACATTCTGTGTTATCTGAAGCAGCACTGTATTTACCTTCCTCATTGGCACAAGCTGTGTTATTTTGTTCTTTGGCCATTCCATTTGACATGTCTAAACCAGATAAATCTATTTTCTTTATGACCACTCTACGATGCAACCTTGCAGCAATAGAAATTAATTTACTCCTRTGGCCAAGCTGTTTGATTTATCATTTGTTGAAGCTGTACTTCTGRATTAGGTAATTTAGGATCTCCCTGTGCGRCAGAGGAGTGGCTCACAACAAAGGTGTCGTATAAGCAATATATGCAAAATATGGCAAAACATTTGTACCATGATGAACTTCAACCATATTTATAATTTTAAGAATTCCATTGAGAAAATTTGAGCATTTGATTATGAGTGACTTGAACCATGGCCATAAATCCAACTGTTTTMATAAACTACTAAAATTTTAGGCTGTTGCATAGAAARATTCAACTTTTCATAATAAATAGAAGAATATAATAATTATTCATTATTGTTATTTTATAATAAATGAGGAAATCAACCTTTTATTTGCTTCATGCATACTGTATAACTGAAGGCAAGGAATTCATGCATACTGTATAAATGAAGGCAAGTGATTCATACTCTGGTATAAGCAGTTTGCAATTATATTTTTTAATTCTGGAAAACTGCAACACAATTTCATAAAAGCAGCAATGTACTGTAGTTTATTCTATGGTGTATTTTATTCTATTCTATAAAACAAAAATTGAAGATTTTCTTTCTATACCTTGGGGRAAAAAGCAAATATGACAACAGAGACAGAGTAAACAAATATGAGTTAAACCAAGAAAGACAGTTAATAATGAAAAAATCATTTAATTTCAGCATAATATTTATCCAATATCTGTTTCATATTTTTAGTAGTTTTTTCCTTTTAATAAATATTCATATTCTGAATATTCTCAAAAAGAGGTTACTGAAGTAGCTTGATACAAATCTAAAAAATTATACCCAAACCAGGAAGTGACCTAAGAGTCARTTTTATGATMGTTAGAATGGGTTTTTTTACAATTTTYRTCCATTCATGGAGTCACAAACAAATTGTTCCAAAAACCCTTATGTGTACATATTTACAAACACCAGTCATTCAGTCCTTTCATTCGAATCTGCCCCAAGGCATCTATTAACAAGAACCTGGGTTACCCTTGCTTTCTGGGGTGGGTGGTAACAAGGATAAGTCTTATTTWTCTGATCTTTGGGGGAGTTTAAGTCTTATTAGGAACCCTTTCAGTCTGTTAGCTTGAATAGGCACAGTAAAACAGTAGTTCCTTAAGGAGTGGCATAAGTGGACTWAAGTGGTTTGAGGTCTGGTAACATGAGTTTTAACACTTTCTTTCTCACTGAGACAGCCATAGTGTCCACTGACATTGGACAAAGAAAGGAAARAACCYGTTGACARTCTGTTTGTCATAACAAATTGTCACATTTTGTATTGTGTTTACCTCTTTGACCTCAAAACACTTTATTTGTTGCCTTCAAGGGGCACACTGCAACACCTACCTACCAGTATTTGGGGTACTTAAGAGGGGCAATGTGATCATTACTACTTTGTGAAACTACTTTGGGGTTATTTAATGAAATAGAATAAAAATAGAAATAGAAATAAGTAGAATATTTCTTTTGTAAGGSACCTACAATGACCATCTTGTCCAACAGCCAGACTGTTAAAGGGTGGACAGGAATTTAAAACATCGTGTTAGGGGCATTGTCCAGATGCTTCTGGTAGGTTCTTGTCTCCTTAACTTTCAGCTTTTGAAACCCCAACTCTTTGAAATCCCAACTTCAGATAATGTAACAGTTTAGAATCCTCTAGCTTTTAACTGAGKATCTTGCTTTTTATTTTATAATTTTAATATAAACTTAGATACATGTCTCAAAAAATAAGTTTAAATAATTATGAGTTACCCACTAAAGCTAAATAGGAAAAGTTCCTATGTATTTCAGTGACAGCAATAATAAGCTTAAGTTTTTATTGTTCTTAGGTTTTGCACAACTTGGATTCAAGTAGAACTTAAATCATGACAGATGTTTAGAAATAGACTGCAGGAGCTAATAACAATACAATTAGAACATTTAATTTTGTGTTTCTAAGAATATGTATTCATTAGAATACATATTCTTCTAATTTTCAGAAATTAATCTCTTCATAAAGGAATACTTGAATGCACTGTGCATAAGAAATTACCATCCTGACTATTTATGTCATGTGCATATGTAGTAAGCTGCTACAGGATGGAAAACTGCATGGAAGAATTTATACTATTGTGTCCTAATGTTAGTTTGAAGGATCCAGACTTTATTAAAATATTTTAAATGGGTGTGTGACCTATGAAATTTCRTATTTAATATCTTTATTTTTTTAAATATAGGTTTAAGAAACACTCCTGTCATTTTTATTTTGTATAATATAATTTTTATTACTTCAATAACATTTTAGTTGCCCTGGGTAATTTCTCATSACAAGCAGTTTCTCAGAACACCTACTAAATGGATAAAGGGATATTTTCAGTAGTGTTTGTATGAGTAAGATAATAGGAAAGTAAAATTACCCTTTTGTGGAAGCTAWATAAATAATTTATTTACATTGGAGAAAATGTTCTTTTATTGTCATACTCTGTTATAAATATGGGCCAACTTTKTTCTAAAAATGATTGTCCTCTGAACTACTCTTCAAAAAGTATATGTCTGGGTGTTTTATAGTGGACTTGATTTCGGTCTGCAAGTGAGTATGTAATTTAAAAGTTTGTCTYTGTGTTAATAATTGATATTGCCTTACTCATTTTCAACTGAGGCTACATCAGTGAAATAAGAAGTCTATTTTAAAATTTTATCAGAATAATTATATTGTAAGCTAAGCTTAAATTTTCTGCTTTGGAAAGATAACCCCACTGCAAATAGCAGTTGGTTTTATAATTCCCATATGCCTACTTAGGCTACTGAATCAGGCAGTCTTTTCTGACCATTAAAATTCTGTATGATCTAGCTAAGTCCAGTAATTTATCCAAGTKTAATGAAAATAAGATATATATTATATATAAAATATACATTAAAATTATGCTTAATAATGGGCTATGAAATTCATTCTGGGATGCAGAAAGCAGAAGAAGAGAATGGAGATCAAGTCTTTTTTTAATAGACTAGTGTGGTTCAGATTACTTCAATGCTTTTTCACTGATTTATACCAGCTGAAGGGCTGGCTTGCTCACTTCTGAGTTTTCAGAATCRCAGCTGGCTTATTGAAATAATTTTTTTTTTCTCACTATTCATCCAATCTTAGCTCTATTGTGCTTACACTATTCTGAAATTCAGTGGAGCTTTTTCAAATTTCAGTTTAGATTTCACACCAAATAAACGCAAAATCCATCATAGCAAGGAAAACACTGATAATAAATACCAYAAAATTGCTTCACCATGATGAAATGGACAATGTGCCATAAGTGTCCTGTTTCAAATGGAACAATGTGCCAAAAGAACATATGTGGGCAATCTCCATAGAGGTCACACAATTTTTGTTATTTARAATACATATGACATTCTGTAATGTCCCAGTGGTTCTAGATTAAAAATCAGTTGCAATATCACAGAATGAAGATTGYTATTTTTATGCAAAACTATGTAAAAAAGACAGCTTCTGAATTCTGTGTGAGTATACATTAATATTTATATATATATTATTAATTGGATTTTTTGAATCCTATGGGAGGTCTTTACYTTGAGTGATGCCAGAGTTTCACCCCAGTGTCAAAGATTTGTCAGAATGCCTTTAAATATCTTTCTGTGCCAGAATGAAATGCCTTGGAGGATTTGATGGGTTTAAAAGATTCATGGAGTTTGTTCAAGAATGATTAAGTGACTATGCTAAATAAATGCTATTCATTTATGTTTGGCGAGGTAATCTCATTCATACCCTCGGGCTAATGAAAGCTGAGTTAMGAATACATAGAGCACTTAGATACACAGTGTAAGGGGATTTGAGGGTCACTGGCAYCTATTTGAACATTGAAATATCAGTGCCCAGGCCAAATTGTTTCATTAACCTTCTCATTCCCTAATTCACAGATTAGTCAGAGTGTTGYTATCTTACTCACGCCTTCCTTCTGGCTAAAACTATGATGTCAGCCCCACCACATTGATAGAACCAGTTTTCTTTTCATCTTCTAGATTACTTTAATTGATGCTGGTAGTACCTTTTAAGCCACCCCCTTATTCAGATCTCTTACAGTGTCCTCTTTCTATTCAGTTTCTACAGAATATTGGTATTGATTAAAAAAAAATTGGAGAAATAGTTGAACTGGTACAATGAGTAAATAGTGACATAATCTGTGAGAAAAGTGATAGACCAAAAGAAAAGGAAGGAGAGGAAGAAAGGAGAAAAGAATGCTCAGATGGCAGCAAATGGATTGATGCAAGGATACATTTCCACAGATGCAGACAAAAACAGTGACAGGAGGAAAAAAAGAAGGACCTTTTTTATGAAAGAAGGACCTAGAAGCTAGAGAATGTGAAGATAAGATCAGCTGAAAACACCTAGCAAAGACAAGCGCAAGTATGACCAAAGCATGCAAAATTTATATATTTTTGAAGATTAAACAAAAAAAAATGAGAGGAAAAGGAAACTGAACTAAGTAGTTCCAAGATTCCACAGAAGTCAACTTCTGGGYTACTGAACTTAAAATTTATATGTAGTGGAGACTAGCAAGTAAACTCAAAGTTGCTGTTAATTCATTTGCTCACATAAAAGRGAAATTAAACATTAAATGTATTGCAAAGAGTTTGGTAAGCTTTGAAATTATGAAGACAGTAAAAAGGGAGATGAAATTCAATATAGTTAAAGGCAAATCAATACACATAGAAAAAAAATGGCTATCCACTCTCAGAGCAAAAAATTGGAGCTGTGAGAGAGAATTGTATGGAAACATCAGGTCAGCACTCAGGAGCAATCCCAAAAACATAATCAAAACTTAGCAAGTAAGCAGAAGGGACAACATTCACTSTATGCTCTAATAAGATCAGGGAATATTGATGAAATTGTCAGGCAACAKGTCACAATTTCACATATCATTTGGAATGCCAAAATTTTGTGGAGGTTCAAAAAGCAAARAGATGCATTAATGAAAGAGTATGTMTTAATTGAATAGGAAATATGACATATTAGCTTTGAATCAGTTCCAGTTGTGTGATGAGGTCTTCTAGTACAGTCCTTCTTCAATGAATGAAGTGTCATGGATTCTGCTTGGACACTGAAGACCAGTCAGTAGTTCTTTATTATATTTGCCTTATTTTTTTTTCTCTCCCCTGTCCAAATGGTCACTCAGGACAGTAGGAATTCAAATGCCTCTCTGACACCTCTGATGGTTGAACTTTGTAGTTTAAATATGAGACAAAAATGCAGCCACACACAGGTAAGTTAAAATTAGATATATATTATCAAAATGCTCTAAATTTTATTTCACTCTGTGAGAAAGTTGGTAAAAAATTTATTCCAGCTAATGAGTTCTTGGCTAAGTTAGAGGCCAAGTTAAAKTTTTTTTTCAACTCTTTATCTTATACTGCATTTCAGTTGTTAAAGAAGTTATGTGGATAGTCCTGGTTTTTTTCATTTTTATATACTTTGTCAGGCTCCCAGCAGTTCACTCTCACAGTCTGTATATGATAGAACAATCCACAAGGGAGATAGTCCTGTATCTAATTAGTGTCTTTCACTCAAAATGGATTCACAGTGGTAAGAAATATTGTGTCAGTCTCTAAATATTTCTGATATTAATACTCTTGAAACTACAGCCTGTTACTTCAGCTGCTTAAAACGTTCAATTTAAGTAAAAAAGCTTGTCTTTGTCCTCAGTGCAAG
This sequence comes from Alauda arvensis, assembly GCA_902810485.1. NCBI lineage: Eukaryota > Metazoa > Chordata > Aves > Passeriformes > Alaudidae > Alauda > Alauda arvensis. The sequence goes on from CADDXX010000355.1 coordinate 777,286, forward strand.
TGCAGCTTATTGGCATGAATCATCTCTAAAACTGTTTGGGAACATGTTAATATTTTTCCCCTAAGAAAATGTCATTTTGGCAAAAATAAAACCTTTTTGGAAGAACATTTCCATTGGAAAAGTATTTCTTAGATCYAGACAAGACTTTGTAGCCAAAGCTGTGGAAAAATAGATCCATCTTACACTTCCTAATTGTCCATAAGAYTCCAGTCAGGTTGGTGAAACTCTGGATTTCTGCATTGTATTAAACACCACAAGCACTGGGGAGTGATCCAAGCAGTGTCAGATACATTCTCCATAGGTGTGATCTACCATGTGGRTCTTCAGAAGGAACCATTAACAGCTAGCATTTCAAGTCATATGAGGTCTTCCACATATAAATATAAAATATGCATCAACAGAGTCAGTAAATTATAACTTTACTGAAGCTTGTTGGCAAAGAAGTTTTATCTGTTATTCACTTCAATGAGACCAGAATTTCAGCTTTCTGCAGGAAATAGCTAGATCAAACACCTCACGGAATTTCTGTTCAATATTTGGCAGAAAATAGAACTGCCTTCTTTCCTCTAAACATTGGGTTCTTTAGTATCTTTGATTTATTATGGTTTGCGCTTGTAAAGCAATTTACTCAAAAATTAATTGTCTGAGAGCAGTGGTTTTTGTATAAGCAAGAATGGTAAAAGAGGAAATTAAACTGCATCTTTTATTGGTCTGTACACTAGCATGTATACATAAGAATACTGTGAAACTTATTTATTCTTAACAAAATAAAAATTCGGGTTTTCAACAGCTGAAAGTTTCCATCAAGTAAAAATAATTCAGGAAATAATTTTGCTGTTGTCAAAATCTATTTTCCATCAGAAATCAATGTAGAGAAAAATGTTAAATTTAGCCTATTTCTAAAAATAATATTATAATAACCTGAAATTTTGATATTAGAAGAACCTGATTTTTTCCCAGTAGTTAATTCAGGGTTTTGTCTTTGCAAACTTCACTTTTAAAAGATGAAAAAGACTTTAGATACTTTTATCAGCACAATGCTTCATGTCACAAGACTCAACACCATAATGAATTTCAAGCAACTACTTAGACAGAAACAGTCTAGGGATAGCAGTAGAGTAGCAGTTGCTCTTCTATCTCCTTTTTTATCCTTTCTTTAATGAATTGTTGTCTGTGAACCTTCAGTTTTTAMAAATGTGTCCTAATGATTACTTAGCCCAGTGTGAGGACCTACATTCATAATTTCTAGGTTGCTTAGTTATCTTAATAACAACTTTCTATGCTAAACAGAAATGTTCAGTTTGGGCTTGAACCTACTCTCTGATTCTTTTAGTTTGCCTAATAKCCTCATGATATGCAAAAAAATGACAAAGGGGAATTTTTCATATAGCCCTTAATGTTTCTGTCTTGCTTGAATTAGAATATTTCTACAAAAAATAAAATAATYATTTATACTGAAAGTATTTATGCCAGTTAAAACAAAATATACAGCTGCTGTGGCAAGGAAACCTATTTTCATAGAACTTGGAATCTACAGRTCTTCTCAGACAAAATATTAATTTCAGTGTTTCTGTTTAGCTTCACTGCTTTTGCTAGAAGGCTTTTCTCCTTGTGCAAAGGATCAGCAATAAACTATAAAATCACCATTGGTTTCAACCTGTGCAAAGTGAGACAAAACTGAAACAGATCACTGATCAGCCTGTTAGTTGGGGTTTATTTTGTAGGCTTTATTAAATCAGTGCCAAGCACRTGATCTGTAGAAATAATAATCCCTCCCATGTGAATGTTGCTTCCACTGGCATTCTCATCAAGGTCTGTGTTGAAATTTGTCCTTGGAATATCTCTAGTCCGAGCTACCAAATAATAATTGAGAAAACATAGAATCGTGTMATTATCAGAATTGTAGATATCATTTGGCAGTGTGAAAGAATGGATTGCTGATATTTTCCAAAGGGAAGTAGAAAAAGAATGTATAACTATGTGAACTCTTCCGTGTAAAATATATTGGAAAAAAATTTGTTGATATGGCAAMCTTTTTCCATTGACAGGAAGGAAAGATGAGGATGAGAAACATATGCAGTAAAAGATACAAGACTTAGAGTAGGCACAAGAGAAATGTAAAAATGGACATTATATTTCACACAACTAATCAGGAAAATTGCCAGGTTAAAATTTCTTTGCCTCTATGTCCCTTAATGAAATCTCATTTGTTTTTGAGAGAAAACAGCTTTGTAAAACAGTTTCACATCCAGAGAGAAACAAAGCCAAGGGTGAATACAAAGCTTTAGACATGAAGCACAGATGAAGGAAGGTTCTGTTTTAGAAATTCCAGCCAACATCCTTCTCGCCAACCTTTTCCCTTCAGTCTTGCTCTATGACTTTCATATTGTCTGGAAAGAAAAGTAACTTTTTAGTTTTTTCTTTCTGTCCATACTGAGTCATACAGTTACCAAGCATCTGTTGCAGAAGTGAGRCACAGTTATAATACTGAGAGATGTTTCTTACCTGTTAGATGGTCTTGCCTTCAGTAAAGCTGTGAAATCTGTGGCTTTATGCCTTTCCARTCTCACTGACTTTCATCTTGATAAAGTTTAACATAAACCTCAGTTGAAAATCTAGTGTATCATTTCAGTGCWCTTGCTAGTAAATAAGACCATGCATTCTCACACTTGATACAAACCTAACTAATAAATGGGACAAAWATATGGTCATTTAAGGCATATTCATAATTAAAATCTTTAATGTATTAAAATAAGAATTAATAGTTCCCCACCGGAGAAGCTGAAGTTATTTAATTACTCTCTGTATTTTAGGAAAGATGAAAATAATTTACTTATGAGACCTTTGTCTCTACRTAACTACATATTGTACAAAACAAGACTATCACTGATGTTGTTGAAGCACTGGGCAGGGATTAAGCACATAGACTATTTATCCATAGCTCAGTGGATCTCTGATCAACACCCTAACTCTTCTGAATTCCATTCTAATTCTTCCCAGTCTATATTTAAGTGTATACATTTGGCTTGCCTAATTAATGGCTGCAGTGTTCRCATGAGATTTCAAAAGCCAAATTTTGCAGTGCTCACAGCTCAAAAATGCAATGTGTCTGTGAATGTAATCTGTAGATTCTGTATTTTATAAAAGGGGATTAATAATGAAATCTACTTCAAAGRTATGTTAGAAGAATGGATACAATAAAGACAAATGTCCAGATATTTGCTAACATTGGATTCATATATTAAGCTGACCTGTACAGGTTATTTTAAAATAATTAYTATAGGGAAATTAGCACTAGACAGAGTCTATAAATAAGCAAGTGTGAAGAACAGTTTAGGTTAAAGGGTACTCAAGGGCAGACACACTTGTGTCTACAAGTCCACTCCTTCTTTTTAGTTACTTAGCTGGAGACTGCAAATGTGCATATATGTACATATAAATTTATGTATTGATAATTRAAATTGATAATTCCTGGTTTACTTGGTGAGGGATGCCTGAAAGAGGTTGCATTTTTAGGTCAACGGTGCTAGTGACATGTTAACCTGACCAAAACTGCAGTGCTATTATTGTTAAAATAATATCAAGTTGTAAGCTGCTGAACTGCTCCATACTCTACTTGTTGGGGTTTTTTTCTTACTGTTGAAATGCTTGAGAAAAATGCCAGAGACCAGGAATTCATAATCCTGTGATCAATGATTGCAAAGTGTAATGGTAGTGTTGGAACATGAATAAGACAGAAATAGAAGTTACATAAACAACACAGCTGACCTCTTTTTATCAGAGTTTACTAGAACAAATAMTGTGCCTGAGAAAAGAACAGATAAAGTCAAAATATGACCAGAATAAAACTGCCATGTTTCAGTTAGAAGATACCTGGAGATAGACCTGTGGTTGGATTTTCACTCAGGTTCCTCAAAAGTACTTTAGTGATAATGCAGACCACTTTAGGCACTTAGGTAGCCACTTAGGCTGCACTGATATCACAAACTGCCACCTTTCTCCAAATCCCAGCGCAGTCTCTCTGTATTCCAGCTTCTGTCTGTGAATTTGTGTTCACATCTGTTCTCCTACCAGCCTGCTATTATCTTAACTGATGTTCAGTCCCAAAGGAAGACTCCTAACCTAAGCTCAGTAGACTCAATTTTGAAGGCATGTTCTGACCACAAATATAAAAACAGATTAGAATAAAATTGTTCCAGGTATTGATCAATAATTTTTAATTTTAGTCATGTTGTACCTGCAGAACACCTAGAAAGTTTTACAGTAAAAAGTGGATAAGTSACCTCAGATGAAATTCCTTTGTCAAATTAGGCAAAGTATGGATTGGAAGCTATGTCCTGAATATTCARTCTGGTCCATTTGTTACACAACAGCTGTATGTTTCTGCTTATTCCCTGTTTTGGGTTCCCCTTCTGTCTATACAAATACAAACAAGTAAAACTGGAATCTATCACCTCACTTTCAGGAAAGGAGTGTATGGTTTAGGAYTGCATCATACTTCTTAATCAGGTCAAGAGAGTTTTTATGATCCTTCTTAATGCATATAATTAGGCAAAATGTAGCAGTTACTGAATTCACTAGGTAATATCTGTATCAAAGTTAGTGGAAAGCTGTATAAGTATTTCAGAACAACTTTAAATTGAAATATTCAGATTCATGTCTGTCTGCTTTGAAAATCAARTATCTTAGATCAAGTCTAAAGGTACACATGGGGAATCAGTAAGAGAATGTGAGAGGACTGAGCAAGCAAATAGATACTGGATTCAAAGCCCTTAGCTCATTACTTWTGGGACCAGAACTGAAATTAGAATTAGCTATATGCTGTGTCTTGATGGCTGCCTCTCTTGAAAAGGTAATGACCGTTTTTTCAAAAATGACTTATTTTCAAATAATTTTGGATAAAATACTGTGGGAGTGATTTGGGTACCTAAAAAAGATGYTTGCTGCCAGTGAGTCTATTCTTATCCTTGTCCATAAAAGCACTCCACAWTTAGCTCTAGCCTCAATGTCAAATCTACTCATCTTTGATAGGCCACAGTCTTCTGAAGTTAATAATTTGACTTTATTTAATGATGGCCCCATTTTTTCTTCAATTACCTCAGKGCTCTTTCCCTCTCCCTCCATAAGCCACTCTCTCAATCTGGACATATTTCTCTTTGATGCTCTCTCAGCTGTGATAGTAGTTTACTATCTRTTAGGAAATTTTAAACATTGCTTTCTAGAATTTGCACATGTTGGTGATCTGTCCCATCCATACCTTCTACATTTCAAGTTTTTTTTCCTGAGCAGACACAGTTTTCTTTGTTACTTCTCTGTCCACTGTGTTCCATAATGAAACRTTAATTCATAAATAGATATTTTACTGTTAGAATAGTAAAAAATAACCAGGCTATGTAACCATRGTGCTGTCACATATATGATCTATTATAATAAAGTTATTCCTAAATACTGAAGAATCATKTCATTAAGCATCTCCTGGAGTTGCTCTAAACTAGGATTCTGGGGGGAGCAAAAAATGGCACCTAACACCATTTGCCCGGCATGAAGCTTASTTTTAATCCACTGAAATTACACTTCCACAAAGCTGTCTGTGAGCTTCTTTCTGTCTAATGTCTTTCCTTTTCAAGTCASTCTCCTTCTTTCAGGAGGGGACAAACACCAACAAAAACAAACAGCTTTGCAGAGCAGCTCACAGACAATACCATTTATCGTGACCTTTTCTGGGCTTTACCAGTATTCACTGGAGATACAAAATAACTGGAAAGAAACTTGATGTGAAAGGTTTTTCTGTTAGGAYAGAATTTTGGCTAGCATAGCTCCCAAACTCTGTAAGGGGAGATCCTGTAGCATTGCCTGAAGTTCTGAAAAAAAAACTGGCTTTGCATTTGCTACTGAGACAGAAAGAAAAAATTTCATTAAAAAATGTCATGCTGAGTAAATAACTTAAATACTTCATATTTTTGTTATTAACTTTTATGTCATTTCTGGTATTGTCCCATTCTAACAACATGCAGTATACCTCCTAACACAGACTGAAGTTTAGTATGTCTGCGTTTCCCAGCTGATAACTGAATTCCATACTGGTGTACTGGCAAGAGTCAGATATGGATGTGACAGGAAATTATGTAGATGTCCTTGAGAAGATCTTATTTTAGAAACAACTGATGCTTTGGAAGGAGAATGAAAACAGGCTAGACTATAGGAAAAKACTCTTGTTTTGTTTTAAAATCAGTAAATATTCTGATATTTACACATGCTAAGCAGATGTCTTTTAAGACAGCARTATCTACTTTAAAATAATTTGTTAAATTCTAATGTCCGAAACCTTCAAGAGATTCCTGAAGAAGAATGAAAAAGCCATCTTTTAACAAAAAAATGCAAAACATGCATTTGCATTGCCTAATGGAGGACAGCATGAAGGACAAATGAGGCACATGGAGTCTTATGTGTTACATCTACAATTCAAAAACAAATTAATTCTTTTTCCTTTTTTATTTTTTAAGGCACTGTTGGCTGGTGCGTTAACATCAAGACACAGTTTTAGCCTTACCTAAATTAGTTATTGTGTCAGATACAAGCCTTGTTCCACAACTTGTCATATATTACATTGCTTTAGAGAGCATGGATATAATGTTTTAATATTCTGTGACAAGTTTCAATGATTCAGTAATATGTGCCAGAGAAAAATACAAAATTCATTTTCAGTCCAGYTTTTGTTACTAATCCACTAATAATGGAGATATGTTGGCTAATCCAAGCAGCTGTGTTTCAGATTTAAATACCCTTGGAAAAGGAATTATTTTCCATTTTTAGTTTAGTACTATGGTCTCTAAACTGAATATTTTCCATGGAACACATTCATTGATTAGTCCAATGACTGAAAAACAGACCTACACATGCTGTTCTCTCATTTTCTCTTTACTGAATCAGGGCAAAGCAGTATTTTAGGTCAAGCAAAACATGTTGACATCAAAATCTCTCTGCAAAAAATTTTACAGCAAATACTTATCATTAGTTGAGATTATCAGCTATTTACTTTGGGTTTTATCCACAAAATCTCTCTGTTAGTATTTGAAGAAGCAAATTGGCTACTGCAAAATGCTGCCAAAGACTACTTATTGCAGAAGTTGGTTTGAAATTAAAGGCAGGAAATGAGATAAAAGAAACCTTTGAAACATGCCAAGTGCTAACACAAGGTTTTTTTTGAAAGTTATACTTCAAACCCTCATGCAAAATGAAGAAAATTAAAAAAAAAATTAAAATTATATCACAGTTTTTAACGATATAATTTCCAAGTTTAATTGTGATTTAATTTTCTCAGCTAGAAATAATGTGAGTTGTTCCATGAGAAATAGTTCGACAATAGTTACTTTGTTTAGACATATATTGGTCTTTTCAATAAAATGACAAATATCTTGTTAGAAAACAAAGAATTTCAATATAATCCAGAAATACAATATATTCCCAAAAAAAATCTGTTTGAAGAGGCAACAGTTGTTTCTTTTTCTAATTCAACTTCTCCACCCCAAAGTTAAAATGTATGAAATATAAGTAATGTTATTATCTGTCAAAAGAAATTCCCTGGTGTTTAAAAAACCCTAACTACAACTAATTGCACAGGCTTTGTGCCATTGCTAGATCTTGACTTTAACATTCATATAAAGTGGACTTTGAGAAAAATGACAGAAATCCCATCCTAATGATGTGCAAACTTGGTCAGACACAGAATTATAAGGACACTGATGGAGCAGAGCTAGAAGTCCTAGGAAGTTTTTTTCTGTCTGTAATTCAGGGGACCTCCTGCTCAGAGGTGATATTTCTTTTCTGACCCTAAGAAAAGTAAGTGAGGTCTCTGGAAGCTAACCCCCCCCTTTTTTTTTTTTTAAATTAAATACTATTATGAAATACCTGGTCCATTAACACTGTAAATCCTAATTTAGGATTTTTGTGTATTCAATTTGTAGTATTTTTGTCTAAAATAATTATTGAAGTGCACCATAGCTTCCTTATTTCTGTCTTTTTCTCCCTGTTTCATTCAGTAATCAGTAAATACAGCAGTTAACTTAAAGATAATCAATGCCTTTTGCACTGGACCTTATATATCCAGTGTTCAAAACTGACTTCTACATATATCCTTTTGTTATAAATGGCTTCATTGTGTTTCACTGTTTAGAAGCCCAGTATTCATGGTCTCTACTTCTGTACACTCCCCTGAAAATTGGAAAACTTGTGACATTTTGCACCCAAGAAAAYTCCCATACCTATAGAAAGTGCCTAACCAGTTTTGCTAACCACAATAAGCAAATAAAGGCAAGTGAAAGCAAACCCAGAACWAGAAAAGATAGGCAAATAAAAGTTTATACTTTCTGAAGAGTCAGCTTTCACTTTTCCTAACTCTGAGTTGTCTGCACGTATGTGAATAGTAGTTTATATATCCTATTATATTCCATTATATCCCATTATATTACATGTACATACATGCAATATGTATCTTAAATATAGAGTATATAGGTTACTGCTGTAGACAGTTGTATGGCACATTTTGATATTTGACTATAATAATTTACAATGATACCCATCATATTGTGCTAAGTAATACCAACCCTAAATTAATTATATTTCTTGCAGAAAAGCACCATGTAATAAGTCATCTGAAAATGGATAAGCAGCAAAAAAMCCCCAATCTGATGTCACAATGAGCAAAGAAAAAGTTGTAGTCTTTAATTTTTGTAATTTCAACTATCTCAGTAAGGACCATGAACTAAAGTACAGAAAAACACTCCAGTCCATTTCCTGAGATAACAGTAATGTAAACAGACATATATACAGCCTTGGGAAAAATAGTAAATGCCAATTTCCCACTGAATGCCTGGCAAGACCTGCCAGCAGCAATGTCACTAAGCCTTTCAAAATGTACAGCTATCAAAACATCTCCAGACCATCCCCAAAATACTGTAACCTTAAGAATTTTCAGTGATGGATTACAAATCCAGAATTAGGTTCTCARTCTCCACTGGATAGTACTAGAAGTTAAAATAAGAATTGAATTGGGCTGTTGGATAGAAAAAACGCACTTTGGCATCAGTTTTGAAAGGTATAGGTTTATGCACATTCATGTTTTCATATTGTATCAAAAACCAAAAAAACCCTGTGTACCTGTTTCTGTTTCAACAGCTACTTTAAATGGAAAGATTATATTATGCTAGAAAATAGTCTAACTTTTGCTTGAAGAGAATCTGTTTKCCCAGCAGTAGAAGGCATCTTGTTTCTAGAGAAGATTTTTCAAATCATCTTGTCCAATATGCTCTTTTCATGAGGCAGAATAAAGACATATTCATTACTTYCAAGACTTTATGATTCACTCTTGAAATATTTAGAAGACTTAAATTGTCTGAATTTGTGTATTACTATTTTATGGATTAAGTAATCCTGTCTTTATTTTCCAGAAATTATAAGTATTGTGCATTGAAATAAAATAAATGCTATTTTACAGTACTGACACCATTAAAATTAACTGTACTTTGTTAAAAATATCACAAGGTAAAAAATTTAATCTGAATTTCCCTAGACGCTTTAAAATCACCAGTCTTTAGTCTAAAAGTAAGTTTCATGTGAAGTATTATTTTCAGAGATTAATTAGGCATAGAATTAAATTCMTATAGCTTTTCATATGAAAGAATACTTGTYTGTCAGATTAAATGCACCACTGTCRTCTTGGAATGCCTAACACATAGGAAATTATACCTCATATCTAAGTTTTATGATAGATGTGTCATAGAAGATTCATAATTCAGGGAAATTGCRATGTTGTCTTATATTAGCAACTTTGGCTTTAGTGAAATGAGAGTTATGARTGGTGTAGAAGCTATGGCACTACCATTTAGCTTTTTCTCATGCTCTTCACATATTTTGTTGTCACATACGACTTACATAAATAACAAAGTAGTTATAGCAGAAGGTTCAAGAATTATCAGTAAACTTAATGGTTAAATTTAAGCAGTAATTTTAAGCACATACCTCCAAAAAATTTCTGGGGTTTGTTTTTGTAAAAAATACTGCCATGTCTGTCTTTTAGGAAAATACTTTATCAGAAATTATGAGTACACAGCTTGCACTGCACATGGATATACTTAGTTTACATGCAAATTGTCACTCTATGTAAAYTAAGATTTTATTTAAATTTTTAAAGTTCTCTTTAACATCATATCACATACTCTAAGATAGCTAAAAGGGAGTGTGTACTTGCTCCTGCTTTAGCAGATACTTTGACTGGGTCATTRTGTTATTCTAGTTATAACAAAATTATTCGAACTTTTGCTTAATTAAAAATTAGTCTTTCCAGGAGGATTCTTTTAGGTGGCAGACATCTTGTTTATTTAGAGAAAGCTAATTCTTCAGTTGATTTTGCCAAATCTTACATGGGTCATAAGGAGATAAACTATCATTAATTTTATAAATAAACTTCTGGATTACTTCTAGCTTCTAAATAAAAGCCAAAAGACAATGCACTCAGACATTAAAATGTTCTGAGAGAAAAAATTAGTAGATACAGGAAGTAATTAGAGTGCCTTGACAAATTTCAATATCTACAAAAATGTCACGCCTGTTCAGGTTGATGTTTTCAAGGGTAAGTGATTAAAGAACTTGTCAGTCTTCAATAATAACAGCATTCAGTCAAGTCACTTTTCTATATGTATCAAATCTATTCAGCAAATTTGTTTACTGAGCCTGACGTTTTATTTTATATGTGCATAGATGTCATATCAAGTATGAAGTGGACAACTCTGTAAATAACATGAGAGAGATGATAAATCAGCTCTTTAAACAGACTGAGGTTTCTAAACATGCCAGTGGATAATTATGTGGGATTTGCACCACATAATTATGTGAAGCTCACAGATTTGGCATGCTAACAAGTCRCAGTATCAAAAATACCCATTTTGCTTTCAGGAAAGTAATAATTCAGATACATTTTGCCCAGATTCAGAGTCTGATAAAATGTCCCATTAATATTAACAAAATCTGTCAGTTGATTTAACTGTTTGTCTGTCAGGTTGCTAATTTAGAGTTTGTATCTACAGTAGTAAAAATGAAGTTTGAAGTGCAGTTTTACCCTATGATATATTACGTTGTTTTATTTATCACCACGTACATGACCTAAAACAGCAGAAGCTGCTTGATTTCCTCCAAGAAAATTCTCACTGTTGGACAGCAGAAAATATATACTGAATGTATGTACAAGGAATATGTAAAATGTATACTGAAAAGGAATTGCTGAAATACTGTGCATTCTTCCCCACCCAACACAACAGTTGGGTTTGAAGCAGAAACGAAACATTTTGAAGTTCCCCCCACTACTGAATGTTTTTTAGCTGGAACAATRTTAAACCAGTCCAGATAATGTTTCTAAGAAACAGTGATTTTTTCTTAGAATAACAAGAGCTCATATTTTCAGCACTAAAATTTAAGAGAATAATTTTCAGGAAGTTCCTTATCTAGAAGTAATAATTTAGATTCTTCTTTCCCTTTTTTAATTTGTGATTTGATTAAGTGAAATTTGGATGTCTTTGATATAATTGAGAGTAGAGTTTGACCTAGTTGGGTTTTTTCCTGCATTACTGAAATTTTGGCTAGTCTCTCACAAACAATAAGAAAAATCTAGGGAGTAATAACACAGATATGAATACTGAAAGTTTCATAAATCATGTAACTTCAGTCTGTATTTTAAATTTGTTACTTCAGATACTGTTTCTCATCAGATAAATTTATCTCTTCCCACAATGTTAAATTTAAGAATTATGGTTAGTACAATATACAATCACTATCTAAAAAGCACATATTATAATGAGATTTAGAGGTCCAAGAAATTATGTCATCAAATTATTGAAGATATTAAACATCTGTGTTAGTTATGCAAAGTTTATCAAGAAGCAGTCTCTAAGTATAAAATGGAAATAKATTGGATTCAAGAGAACACATACAGAACAAATTTAAAACCAATGTTCCCAATAAAAAARCACATTGTCAAATCACTAATTATGTGACTAGATAGGAATTAGGTACCTAAGTAATTCTGATAATCCAGATATTCTTCTATGGAAATAAATCATAAGGATGAAGATGTAAATTTTAATTTAAAATATTAAAATCCCATGGTATTTAAATTAAATTAATGATAATCTGTACAYTGCTTTAGGGAATTTTGGTAAAAATATTACAAATTTTTTGGGCACTACCAGGACGAGAAGTATGTCAGAGTTTAAACAAAATTTGGCCATAATCTTTATAAGTAAACTCAGACTTTGTTTTTCCCTTCATTCCTCCATCTCTTTTTACAGTTTATTAACATAGTACATTCCTGATGTGYACTGAGCTGAAACGAATCTTAGTGTTAGAGCTTACAGATCCTTTTCAACTTCAGAATGCTTCCTTTYCTCATGATGAAGAAATATCTACTTGCAGATCAATCAAAGGCCACTCTGTTTTCCATCACTACACTGCTTTAGCAGACTGCTYTCTTTTTAAGTGTGGAGCACACATTGCTTCTAGTGCCTGTTTTTCTTTTATCATAAATCCAAGTCCCCATAGAATTGGAAGATATTTATTCACATTACTTAAGTTTTCAAGTAGGAACATGAAGTTCAAATTCTGAAATATGTTTGAAAAGAAAAGTCAGAGCTGTTGTTACTAGAAAGAATTCAAACTTCTTGTAACACTGACATGAAACATTGCACTCATTGTTATGGGAGAAGGTCAGTAGTTCAGATAGAATCTGTATCACAGACAGTTCCAAAAATTAAACTAAAGGAGCACTGATAATGTATTTTTAAAGCACCTTTGCCTGTGCTTACTTACGTGTTATTCATAAAAATGTGGTAGCCTTGCATCCTAGAGACAATCAAGGCATTGATTTATATAAGAGCCTTATCACAACATGTATTAAGGAGTGAAATGAAAATGTAGTCCAAGATTTCATTGTCACTCCTGTTTTTTAGGAAGTGTGTACAACAGAGAGAGGCTATTAATCGAGGCATATTTGTTTTTAATGGATGAGGTCCCAACAAGAGAGGATGGGCACTTACTGAAAAGCACTCAAGTGTTACAGACAAAATTATGCCAGTGGAATCCTACTACCAGCTGAGTGTGAAATATCACTGCAATGACTGGATTACAAAGGTGATTTGATCATATTATTAAATAATTAAATTAATTAATGATGTTTGGCCTCTCTTCTTAGGAAAATGAAACAACTGGTAAAGTTATAAGATCACTGCAATTCTTGGACCAACAGAGAATATTTGAATATTTCATTCTCCAATGTTATGTGAACTTTTAAATATCTACCCTAGGTTTAGTGTTTATTCATCTATCRGCCAGGGAATTATTTTGATCAACAAGAATAATGTATATTGCAGTGGGCCCAACATGGGCAAATTCTATAGTGTTTTGCTGATTTAGGGTATTCATCATATGTGAACGTTTAATTATGCCTGATATAAACATCTCTGTCACAAAGAGTGGTGAGACACAGGACAAGATTTCCTAAACAGTCAAGCCAAACAACTCTTGTTTGCTTACCTGACATTATGACATGATAACATACATCAAAAACTGCTCTTCTGTATGTTGTACCACCAGTTTTCTAAGTACCAGCCTATCACCTCCCCTTGGGTAAAATGATCATGTTGATAAATTTTTTTGTCAAGCAGTGAAAAGATATTATCTTTTATATCATGCTATAGAAGAGTAATTATTTTTAAGAGAGCTACAGTTCATGTTACATCACCAACATAGTTATGTGGGCATGTAGTTGAGGTGCAATAATTGGAAGCATGACTAATTTTAGTAGCAGCTGAAAAGTCTTATTAATTACTACCAAGAACCAAATTGTTGGATAAAATAAGTATTACAATAATGTCTCTATGTTTTTCTCTATGTTCCAAGATTTTACTCATAAAATACATTCATTGTAATTAAAAAAATCTTAAGTTCTCCATTTTTTTTTAATCAAGTGGATAAACCAGTGAAATTTAACTAAGATTTTAGACTAGTTAAATGTGACTCTAACCATTCACTAGTAAGTGACTGGGKTTTTTTGTCTTGAAATTGATTAAATGGATCTCACTACTACACACTTGGTGTTTGCRCAACACAGTTGTGGAGCTAGGTCTGGATCCAGAAAATTTTAAGCATTACTTCCTTTAATGTCTAAATAATAGTGTCTAAAATACCCAGATGTTTTGCAATCTGTTACACATCCAATATTACTTAATGATGCAGAATTAGGTGAACAGCTGTAGGCAGATAGTTGAATGAAGATGGGAAGATACTTTATCATATCTAGCTACTGTGACTATCAAGAATAGTAAAGAGAGAGCAGCATATGCTTTATCTTTTGTCAGCAGCCAGTGTACACTCTTCCCAAAGCTTTAGTTTGCTGTTTTCTTGCATGTCCTAAAGCTTGAGTTGCTAGTGATTTGTGTTTTGTTACCTATATGAAGCTAGCTGAGGTGTACATCAGAGTCATGACATCCCATGCTCTTGGAGATGCCCTAACAGGACTGTTACAGCACATTCACTGGACAGGGGACTGCACAGGGCAGAGTGGCAACACCAGAGACCAGTCCGCTGATGGCTGAGGCTGCTTTCATCCTGAAAGACATTTTTATTTTTCCCAGATGTAGACTCATATCTGAAGGAGAATATTCATTTCAGTCCCATAATTTACAAAAAAAAATCCAGACCAGTTAAGTCAGGTGCTGAGCTATTCCCAGCACTATACTGTTACTTCTGACATGCAAATTAATAACTCTGCAAGGCACTGCATTCACAGATTGCAAAGCTTAGRCGTCTGTTTCTTATCCAGTCCATAATTTAGGTGCTGGTTTAGAAGAGAGATCAGAGTCTAGCAGTTAGGTGGTCCCGAGCTGTTCTTATTTAAAAGGGAAGTTGTGCCTAATACTCAAAAACTCAGAGAGATTATACATCAGAGACTTAACACTGAAGTCAAAACWTGCTCACAAACTGCTTTTTCAACTTCTTGTTAACCAAAAACTCTTTCCTGGAAATTAAATACAAGTACATGTTTGCTTATATCCTTTCCCACCTCCTGAGCTATGGTTTTCTCAATTACGTTTTAGCCATCTATAAGTGTCTCAAAGCCCTAATTTCTCACTGCATAATAATCATTCACAGAAGCTTAAACATTCAGTGGTTTTAGGCACCCTCGGGGTTTTTCCTGAAATTTTGGAGTAAAATTTAACCAGAAGAAGTTTAAATACACAACTAGTTCATCTGTGATCTCTGTATGCCCCTTCAATGAATCTAACTCATAAATAATATTTTATCTTTCAGTAATTAATAAAACTCATTATGATTTGGAAGCTACTGACCTCACTCAAGTTATTTCTTTTACTGTTGTGCTTATTTATCTTTTGCCAATTAGTCTTAAGTGCAGGAAAGAGTAGGAGGATTGAAAGTCCATAAGCTTTCATTCATTTGGGCCGTTTCACTACCAGTTGTAGATGTCAAAGCAATTTTCTTTGTTATAGGTAGAAATGATTTTATTTTTTTTCAGATTAGAGTTTGCTTTGTATTTTACTAACAATTTTCTTGTATTATAAAACCAGTACCAGTAATTTTCAGCTGAAATGTATAATACCATATACATTTGCAATAAATGAAATTTATTGTATTAAATGACCCTTACTCAAAGATTGTACCTGACCATGTTAACGTGCCTTTAGAAAATTACATTGGGAGTTGCTCATTTGCTTTCTGCTAACACAGGACTCTGGCCAGCAGAGGTCATGCTGAGTCAGTGGGATTTCAAATTCCTACTTTTCTTACTATCTCTTCAGGTAAAGTTTCCAGTAAAATACAAAATAGTGCTTCCAACAAAAATATCYGATGGCAGTGAGAATATTCTTAACATGAACTGAGCACTTTCTCCCATGAATGCACRTTGCCAGATATTAGTCTGCATTCTGACTATAGTCTTGTGATTCTGGCAAAATCCATTTGTCAGGCTTTGCTTGACTCCATTATTAATGTCAAGWTCTTCTCCATAACTGTCCTTCCACACAGCTCAAATGACCTCACTGGCAGGTGCCAGTTCTACAGCTTGYGAAACACAAGCCCATGGCAATGATCACTTTCTCAGGGAAACACTAYAGCAAGAGGCACTACTAGGAATAGAACTTTGCCTCTTAAACCATAAATTAAAATGTAAATCACTAACCCACACAACTTCATCAGACTGCACAGCCTGGGTAGTTTGCCTTAAGCACCAGAAGAAAGAAATCATTTAGGATTGCACAGGCATTAGAAGATACTACTCTTTTCTCTGTGTTTCTCTGCAAAAGCAGAGAATGCACTGGGGGAGGGATGGATTGATCAAATGCATGGAACTCTACCAAAAAAGAAACACCTATGCAAATTATTTCACAGTGGAGCAAAGGCAGGGATAGTGGTATTGCAAGTTTCTCTTCACAGCTCCAGAGCAGCACTYGAGAACTGAGGCCAAAGTAAAAGTACCTGCTACATCATTAATTCCAGGAGGCAGCTTAGCAGGAGCTGTCAGAAACTGAGAGAAGAGAAAAATGAGGGCATAAATTGATAAAAGAAAAGGAAAATGAGGCATCTGTGACCACTCCTGACTGATCAGGGGAAAAATCACCTAGAAATATTTTGGACAGCAAAGTAAGACACAAATAAAGACTGGAATGGAGGGGAAGAAGTGTCTCSTACTTGTTTTTAAAAATAAATTGGTAGACACTAATATGTCCAGTCACTTTTATATCTTGCTACTTATATTAGGTACTGCACCATCTCTGAAGACTCAAAATGTTTTTTTGAACATAAGCAACTGTRAGCTTTATTGTGATTAACTTAGCTCACCAGGCTGACCTATGCCTGCAAGACTGTTTACTATTTCTTCAACCTCTGAGAGAATTCACATGGCAGTAGAGCAGTCTAGTCACTCAGAAACAGGCAATGAAGGTTGAAGAAGTTTTAGATGGTTATGGTTCTCATTCTCTTTGATAGAACTCATTGTGTATCCAGGAAAAAAAAACTTTTCCTACCAGATTTCTGATTTTTAATTTTTTTTTCTTAAATTGTTTTTGGTGAGTTTTTGCTTTCAATGACTTCCCTGTTGCCTAATAGTATAATTTTTTCTCTTTGCTTGCACACCATATGTGGGCTACAACAAGTGTTAAATACTTCTGAGTTGTAACYAATATAAAAGATATGGATCTGACAAAATGTCAGTTATGGTTGAAGTTCAGTCTGGTAATAAATGCTTGGAACTCATACCAATATCAAGGATTTCTTGTAACATGAAGTCTCCCTTTTCTCTCATCTGTTGACCCTTAAAGCACCATTCACACCTTGTTTATCTAAAACCTCGAATCAAGTTTACTTCCAGAAGCTTCATTTAGGAACTGTTACCATCAACTGCTAAGGACCAACCTATATAATATTTATACTTACTACATGGTCTATCTACTATATACTGTACACTGTAAACTATATAATATATTCTGTATACTTTATGTCACGTACGCTTATGAAATTAATTATGAGTCCTTTACATATATATATGTGTATATATATATATATATATATAATGTATATATACATATATATACATTAACACTAAATAGCTGTAGTGTTAATGACACATACACTATCTCAGTGAAACAATGGCTTTTTGGAATAAGAAATTTATGAATGCATGTGAATCATCTTGCATGCAAAGGCTTCCATTGAGAGCTATGAGCAACAGAATCCAGCTTTACAGAGTTAGGCTCGTACAGCAAATAGATCACTTTCTCCAATGTCAAATTTTTCCTGTGAGAAACTGTTAAGGTCAGAACATAATACCAAGGGATGGCATTTTATATTCTGGTATTTTTATACTATAGGACATATCATCTTATTACATGAAAAGAAAATACACAAACTTACATTTAAAGAAAATAAACCTGTAAATGGATCACGCAATCAATTCAACAAATAACAGTCCAGTACAAACTGTTTCATGTTTGGTGTATAGCCAAAATACKCTGAAAGTATGTACATTATTTTTGGCAAAGCTTGAATTCAGCTTGGAGCATGCTACTGGTTGCTTACTTTTCTCTTACCACAGTTCTCATAACTACTGCATGCACTGAGTGTAGTAGATAACATAATGAACTGTAAACTGCATTGCTTGCTTGTACCACTGCTAAAGAAACAAGAAAAAAAAGAGGGTCTGAGARCACTTGGAATGTGTGGGGTTTAAAGTTCTTAGTCATTTTTGTGCAGTGCTGGCCTTTGTGGTATTCTGGGACATGTTAGGATTCAATTAGCAGGAGTCTGCTTTGTTGTCATTTTTAGTATAATGTATAAGCATGACACTATATAAATAAAACTTTAGTATAAAAATAACCTCTTTCATAGTCAAATGACATGAACATTGGAGAAGAGTAAACAAAARGAAAGAAAGGAAAGGCTACTGAATGTAGAGAACAACTTCAGGAAACTCATTTCTATAGTATGGAAGCGTTTTTGTTTTTATTTTGCATATTTGGTCATTCTGAAATRTCTGTTCTTTTTCTCCAAATAGTAAAATTATTTGAAGTACATAAAGTGCACTTTATTTCTGCATGGCATTGTACATCAAAGCCCTGTTCAGACTGGGACTGAAAATATTTCTGAAACAAAAAAATAGATTTTTACTGTAGATGACTTCTGACTCTATAGAAACAAATAATTTTTAAGTACTCTTTTGGATTTCCTTTTTGAAAAACAGATACTTATTTGTAGTCTGAAACATCATTTGAGTAGCAAATTCTTGGATAGCTTTTTTTAAATTTCAATAACTTATTTTCCATGTTTCATTTTCTTGAGATTCAATGTGGTCTTCACTAGAAGAAATTATGAGGCTTTTGAGGGCAATCTCTAAAGTGTTTTTAAAGAAGTACTAGACTAGCTTTGTATCAGTTTGACCTACCACAGTTTTTAGTATTATTAGCAGGCAATGATTCTAAAGCAATCAGGTATAAATAAAAGGGCAAAAGGACAGGTTTCTTCTTGTAGATTACATAGTTGTAAAGACATTCCATTAAAGATTACTGATAATATGTAACAGACACTTAAAAATTCCAGCTTTGATTAGCGAGAGAATTAAAAGTGTTTGCTTACAAGCAAACTCAATTAACTCAGAATATATTTTCAGTGTGGACTAAACCCAGCTGTGTTTCTACTGTGCTAAAAGTGCCTTGTGGTCAGCTATCTTTACTTATAAAAACACCCATTTCCCAACAGTTACCACACTGTGGGGTGTAGATAATGCCTTTTACCCTTTCATTGGTTCAGATACCACTGTGTACTGACTTGGTAAACGCAGACTTTTAGTGTTCAGCTGAGCTGTCCAAATATTTAACTGATCAAAAAATCATCTCTGTTTTCTTAGTTTAGTGGAGACTCTTAGTGGTATTTATGTGGTACTATAAATGAGCACCTAGGAAATTACTCCAAGAGTTTTGTGTTTGGAAAACCTGCACTCTTCAAAATGGGAAGAAAAATTACAAAMTATAGAGCATAGCTGTCAGCATCAGTAAATGAACAACAAACATAATAATATTCAGTCACTGACAACTTCTTGTCTAACTTGTGAGATGCTGACTTTAGAASTCATTTCATCTAGMTAAACTTCAGCATGCTCTGAGTATTCAACATCTATTTTATGAAAATKTTTRAAATAATATTCTTGCAAAAGGCTACTTGCACATATTTGCTTTATGCAATATTGGTAATATTTTTGAAATGTCATAATAATTAAGTTTAAATGTTAATGCAAGAAGTGTAAGATATTGCTTTGTTTATTTCTGGATGTACTATATACAATTTATAAGAAATATCTTTTACTTGGAAYAGAACTTTTCTAGAAGTTTGTCTGAAACAAACAAAATTAGGGAAAAGACATAAACCAAATATAAAACATTATTCAAAAGTACAAATTAACATAAGTACAATGTGACAATTATTAAATGAGAAGGTAAAAAGYTACTTTGCAGAACCACAGTCATAGTGACTCATGTCTATTGTAGGTCCTCACTAGAAGTGTTGGTCTTGTGGTTATGGCAGGGAACTGTGACTCAGCAGATACCCATTCAGTCTCTGGTGCTACTGGTCTTCCTGTGTAATATCTAGAATGGAATTTAAGGCTAGATTAACAAAACCAGGCAAACACAAACACACTTGATGCTGCAGTGCTGAGCAGCTTTGTGCTTAATTCACTTCATTGCCCMCAATTTCTACACAGTGCACAGGACCTGTTCAGCCATGCTTTGAGCAGAGAAGCTATTCTTGCTGGCCCAACTAATCCTGAAAATGAGAATGTGGTTTAATTTAAACCCTTATCCTATATTTAGATGTTTTTCTCATTGCTGCAGAGGATGCCTCCCATTCCAATTGTGAGTACAAATTCTACTCTTCAGATAGCTGCCTGTATCCTTTCTTTCAAAACCTGTGTACAAGTGGTGATAGTGATACCCTCTCACTTTTGCTTTTATACCATACCTTCAAGCACTCTTTTAAGATAACAAAGACCCAGATTGAATATACTACTTCAACTGAGGAAACTAAAACAAAGTTCCTTTAGTCTTTCAAACTCCCTCCTAATGACCAACATAAAGCTCATGTAAAGATAAGTAAAGTTYCTATTTCAGATGTTTTAACTATTCTGTTGGGGGAAGTGAAAAAGCAAAAAGTTATTAACTAGATCAGAGAATGYCACTAAGGCAAGCAGGCCTTCTAGCCTGGTGGTGAAGGTCTTTAGCTAAAGGCAGCAAGATAATAAAAGCCTTTCTACTAAGATTTGATCCCTAGTTCTGTTGTCTGTGGAAGAGATTTCTTTCCCTAGTTCCATTAGCCTGACCACTTTTGACAAGAAAGTCTACTGYCTATAATGGGAGTGCAGAGGCTACAGCAGTGCACAGTACAGGCTGCTGGGTCTATGACAGTTTTGCAATCACATGCAGCCCTACAGAATATGGGTAGAAATCACAGATAGAAATTGCATTTACATTGCATCTTGAAAATGTGAGACTTCATGATTCTTGATAGATTCAAACTGTCTCTTTAGGCTCTAGTGATAATGCTTTACCAAATTGTTATGAATCTCAAGTTAATTCTACAAAACATATGAGTTAATCAATGAGAAGCTTAAGGGTGGAAAGAAAGAAAATTTTACAGACAGCAGTCTTAAGCTAARAAGATAAGAAYATCAGTTTCTTACYCTTAAAATCTTTTTAACTTGGAAAYATTTGGTACTTTATATTAGATGYTTTTTAMAAACTTGCAAAAAAWTTTTTTAATCACAGTATTTTGATACATGCTGTCTTTAGCATGGAGCAATTTTTATATTGCTGTATTTTTTTCTCTTCTTTCTCAACTAATATTTTTCAATAAATGCTCACTTTCTTTCTGCTGATAACGAATAATCTCCAGTCAAGCATAGCTTTGCTGTTGGCAACAGTGGATTCATCTGACAGATAAAGAGTGCTATCAATAATACTTCATTAACAGCATGGGAATAGCCTAAAATGTCTTCAGTATTTTACCTTAAGATTTTTGAGAAATTTTAATTAAATCTGAATTCTCCCACCAGAGACTCAATTTCAAAAGGTAGGTTTGAGTATGAAGCACACACCACAGAACTGAACTATATCTGATTCATAAAACTGAAAGTTTATTATATCCATTGACACATCTGGGTGTTCTTTCCTGAGGACAATTTTTCTGACATTCTGCATTAGGCTGTCTGCCTCACTTCTTTCATTATGTCTTACTCAAATAACTGAATATCCTTAGACACCACAGGAGTCAGTGGGAATGGGCATTGTGTTCTTTGAACTTCACAGAATTGCATCAGACTCTTTTAAAACTGAGCTCATTGTTTTCATTGTTTATTRCATCCAACTTAAGTGCAAAATGAAATGCAAAAAAGAAGAATGTATGTAATCAATTTATTTATTTTGAACTTCAAAAGTTATTGTTTTAGAGAAGAGGTGGCTGTAACACTGAGTTTATTGAACCTCTGCATTCTACCTCTCTATATTTTTTTACATTATAACCTCATATAAAAACTCCGACTGTATTAAATTTACCTATGTTTATGTTTCCTTTTTTCTGCAAAACAAGGGGTTTTTCCCAAAAGGTAATGTGTAGATTTTTATCTCCACTCAGCATTATCTCAGACRTGTATCTTTTTTGAAAAAACAGACCACCTTTGTCATGAGAGCAATGCTATACAGTGATAAACTTCTTGTTGTTTAAGCCATGATCTGTTAATGAGGATGTACAGGTCTATAAATGACAGACAGAAAGGATCTGCAACTTTATTTAAGTATTKAAGGCACAAGAAAGCATAATAATCTTATCTAGTACTGTGCAGCTGTTACTGTACTAAAAGTTCCCTTGCAACAGATCATTCAATCTGTTCTTACCTCTTTTGGGGTGTTTCAGGCACACAGCTTACAACTTGGAGAGGGGGAAAGGGTGTTTTTATTCCTACTTCTTTCTATGTCTGTCAAGGTAAGAATGCCACAAACACCTAGATATGTTTTCTACTGTTGCAAACGAACACTGCAAGGTTGAAAGACTCAAGAGATCTCTATTTTGTCCAACTGAATACTGTTCCCATCTAATCTGTGGTTTATAAGACTGCAGGAAACCACAAAAAACACATTTCTCCTTAAAAATCTACTACTTGGTAAATGAAAACTTTTATAATTTTATGTCAGCACTTAAAGTGTTATGGAAACCTAAACCCCAGATAACATAAAACAAAATTATACCATGTAGTTTGTTGACTCTTCACAGCATTTATCATTTTCACATGCATTTGCTTTGCATTGCATTTGAAAACTGAACACCAAAAAGTTCTTGTAAAGCTTGAAGGTTAATGGCATTAGTCTGCCCCTTGACTATAGGAAGCTGTCTATCTAATTTAAACTGACAGATGTGCTTTTACAGCTGGAGCAATACAGAGATCTTTGAGTTTTGGCCTTCTGGGAGAAAGTTGTGGGTAAAATAGCAAGCAGTGCCACTGAGCCATTTTTCCAGAAAAGATTGATCAAAGTTTGGTATGTATCCTGACCTGAGAAACCCCAAGAATTCACAGGAGTCTCTCTAAAACAGCGTTTTTTGTTGACTGAAAACTCAGTTATACTAAAAAGAGTAATGGAACCATACGATTAYTGTATTATATGAATTTATCCAAACAATATTTATTAATTTGATGTCTTCACTGAATAGTTTCCTCTCCATATAATCTTTCTTCAAGATTTGTTTTCCTAATTTAGAATGATTAAATATATGGGCAAAGCTCTTTTAAATGAAATTTTTATTTTAACAGAGGAGTAAGTAATATGCAAGTTTTGATGTCAAAGCATGCATTTTTCTGTCCATTTTATTTCCATGAAAGAACTAAGTTATTTCTGCAAGGCTTTCTAATTTGTGTTTCATCTAGAGAATCTTGAGATAAATTCTATCTGATAATGGCTTATTTGAATTAAGTAAATGACTCTTTAGAAACCACTTTTAAGATGTAACTTCCTACATTTAAGTAGTTATACAACATGTATTGTATTACAAAGAAATGGTCTTGGTGACCCAGAAAATCTAATTCAGTCCTACCATATCCTAAATATGCATAAAACTGGCTCTGGTTTGAGAATTATCCATATCATCAGGACTGAAATAGTACACATTTTATCTTCTCAAAAATAATTTTCAATATAGAATTYTTGCCTAACTAGGACTATTCTGAGAGAACCAATAATTACAACATACTTGGAACTTAATGGATTTGAGAGTCATTTCCTCATTCTCTGTAGAAAGTGAAGAAAGTGGTAGAAGAAGTGCTACTGTTGATCTCTGAGGGCTAGCACTGAATTCCCCTGAGATAATACATAGATAGCATCTAAAAGTTTGTTTGGAGTAGAATTGCACTGAGGTCACTGTTCAAGACAACAAACTGTCTGCTGCATTCTCTGACCCYGAAAGGTTAGAGTTTAGGAATTTCCTGGAGAGATTCTGTTTGGTCTAACATTTTTATGAAAGTATCAAGGGGATAGTTAAGAGCAATAGTGAGGTTATTTTCCCCAGAGCTGTAAAACTCTTTTATCTAGCCAAAAATACTTTCAGGGAGATGCCTGTTAGGTCTGTGTGAATGCAGAGGAGAAATCAGAACAAGGAAGCTGTTTTCTGCAAGAGTCTTGGAACACAYCAATTTTTTAAAAAATATTTATGTGTTTACTTCAACTAAATATATCAAGTACATTTACTTAAGTAGCATAGCAGTCTTATGTTTGTGTTTGGTTAACACGTGACAAGAAAGTTCTTTAACATTTATTCATATTTTTAAACCTATTTTCATGTACAAAACTCTTTAAAACATGGAAGAAAACTGATACATTTTTTCACTGATGTAATGGATTTGCTAATGATGYGTCCTGAAAAACAGCTGGACACAGCTGACTGGGCCCTTGATGATACAACTATATTAATGATAGCTAAGAGGAAGTCAGAGGAAAGTTAACTTTGTCATAATTGCTTTTGTTCAGTTTTCTTCTACTTGATCTGTGGAATATTTCAATGCTAAACATGTACTGTGCATCATGATATGATAATATAAAAACATCTTAATGAAGAAAGGAAATTAGTTTAACTTTGTACAGTTCATAACRCTGGTAGTTTTACAGCAGTAAAACCAATTTTGTCTTTTAAGAGCATCCAAAAAGATAAATTTTCTGTCACACTCAGCATGTGTTATTTATCAGTGTCTAATTTAGAGTGTCTGTAATAGCTCATTAGTACATCTCCAGGCAGAATGTCAGTGCAAACACTGACAGGTCGAGGCAGACAAGTCCTCCAAAACGGGACAGTGCTGGAGTCAAATACTGATACCACCACAGCACAGATAGCAGCTGATAGTGTGACTGCTGGTAGCACTGAGTAGCCAACACTCTGSAGGTCAGCTCAGCCAGTTTCACATGGACACACCACAGGTGAGCTGGTGTAAACAGGGATACAGCATGGGCTTTCAAAGAACAAGCTGCCTGCACATCCTTTAATGGGCACGATTATTCAGAAGCATCCTAATAACGAAGTCAGAATAGTGCTAAAACCATGTTGTCTCTTACACTGACTGTGACTGTTAGTCACCAGTCATCTAACCCATCCCACTGCTACATTCTTCATCTCCACTCACATTTTGAGTTCACATTTAACCCACTTCTTGGTTAACTTGCAGCATGGTCTTGTTTTCTTTGATAACTTATTCTTTATTGCTAAGGGTCTGTTCAAGTTTCAACCATATGTAATTTTGTTCTTGTTCATGAGTGAGCTTCCTTGTTACCCTCATTCCATCAACCTTTTTTCCTTTTTCCATTCCTTTCTCCCACACTTGATTTTTGACTTAGGGACCTTACTGAAGGCTGTTCTTAGTTTGAATAGTTTCTTCAACTTTACTGTTTCATATGAATTCTCAYGTTTTGATTTTTTCTGAGTCCTATAAATACAAACAATTAGCAGTAATAGGGTTATACTCCATACAGGTTTTACACTGAATATTAATGGAATTGCCTTTCAATGCTTATTATTATTTCACTGCTTTCTCCTGGGGMTTTTGTAGGTGGTCACTTTCAATAAAAACTTTCTTTGGAGGAGAACTGCTTTATTTTTCATTATCTTGGAGATATCTATAACATCTTCAAGACAGACGCTATGTCTGCTTTCTGTGTTGTCAAGCAAATCACAATAACCTCATTCTTACAGCTATGCAAAGGGCAGTCCAGATTTCATGCAACATATCAGAAGGAACGTTTTGCTAGTTGGATCCAATTTTGGTTATCAGTATTAAACCAAAACAAATGGTCCTTGTGTCCATCATGATGCTTCTCACTCCCTACAACTGAAGGATGGTTAGATCAAACACATCTGATTGATACCCTCCAAAGGAGTTGGTTCAGTTTAAGTCAATACTGAAGGTCTAGGGTGCATGCTACACAAAGAGARTCACTAAGCTTGAGCAATAGGTTCTTTCATGTCTRTTTATTCCAAATAATACACTCATCTCTAACTATCTTATTATAAATTTAAGAGATTTTTTGCTGTTTCAAGGCTTCTTATATTAATAGTATAATACAGCTTTCAGCCGACCAGTACAAAAAACTACTTGTTCTTTGGAATAAATTTTTTGTAGTTTTTTTTCTCTCACCATTTTGTATCTGTCAGCAAGAATATTTATGTTACCCACTTGTATTGATGAGTTCATTAGAGTGAGGTAAAGACTTTTAGTTTGCAGAAGGGATAAAATGCAATAGCTCCCTAAGTGTTCACTCGAAGGGTTTGGGAACAGGAAGCTGGTTACTAAAAGGTAACCCTTAAAASTAGTAACAGGCAGGGTGAGACTTAGGACAGCCTTCTTATTAAGGACTGTTCATGAGTATTTCTTCTAGCCTCAATGCCTCTGGAGAGCTAAATGAGGTGATACCATCTGCAACTGCTCAATGAAATCAGACATTTTCTGCAACTGTGATTAAGAGTGGACGTAACTGCCACTTGTGTACCAAAACAAATTTRGTAAAAAGGGAATTGTGACCTGTTACAGAGTTCTCAGAGGAATAAATGAATTTGAGTAATWGAATAATCAATTCTGAATTTAAAAAAGAATAATTTTCTTTTTACTCTTACCATATTGCTTTTCTGTCTGGAATTGAAATTCCAATGTGCTATTAAATCAGTATTAACACACTCCATTTTTGGCTGCTGCCTCTAAGATTTCATGGCTCTAAAAAAAAGACATTTTTAAAGATATCTTTCCTAACAGGAGGCATAACAACTAACTGGGAAATTTCAGGTTTTCCTAATGACTAATGACCTTGCACTTGAATAGCTACCTTTATCCCCAGAGGATTTAGTGGCTCTTAAACTTAATAGCAGCAAAGTGCTTTAGAACAGGATGAAAAGAATCCTTTACCAGTTGAAACTGCATGGGAGAAAAAGAAGTTAAGTACTATTATTTCATAACTACACAAATATCARCAATTCAGAAGGCATTCTGTAAAGTATGTGGAATAGAAAAGGAGGTTGGTTTTTTCCTAAAATACACCTGAGGAAGCATGGATTTCAGTTGTAGTTGTCATTATATGGTTTGTAACTGAGGTTTTGTCACTGATGCTTGCTTAGGTGACTTTTTGTTCTAAACAAAATAAAACCAATTTGCTAAATTCAAAATCACAGCCTCAAAGAYATACATGATAAAAATTTAAAAATTTTGTCTTGCAAAAAGACAAAAATYTGAAATAGGTATGGATGTCTTTCCTACCCTGCACAGCTAATCRGAATGAGCTCTAGATTTCCAGTTAGAAAGATTATATCTACAGGCTATGTGAAAGAAAACGAAGTTCCTTTTAAAATTGAAATGTAGCCTCAAGCAGTACACACATAGATGAAAAGTCTTCACTTTCCTGATGCTGCTTAATAGCCATTTAATGGGCAGTAAAGCTTGGTCCCTAAAGGCACTTTACTGTGTAGTTTGTCCTTGAACTCTCAAGTGTTGCATTGGCCTCCAGCTGTTGGCAGTGCACCACACTAATATTAGCAAGAGGTATCATTAGTGCTACTAAATGTGAAAAGAAAAGTATTTAAGTTACCATRATCTGGAACATAAATAAACTGTTACTTCATGTCCTCTATTCAACTGCTCTCTATGGCAGTGTTTACATCTTCCTGCTGGGACATAGCATGGCATGCACTACGGTCTAAATTAGACATGTGTTCAGAGAGTGTCATGGTTCTCATACAAATCAGAAGTCTGTGAAAAATAAAAACCAGGTCATGAGGGAAAAAAAAAATTCATTCTTCTTGGGTGTTTCTTTAAACTTCTTCATACACTATGACTTCAATAACTCATAGTTCCTAAATTCTCTTTTTATTTTGTTTTCACSTGGGTACTTTTAGAAATAGCTATTTAATTTACAACATTTAAATTGTTTTGTTGAGGACAAAATAATTCTAATTAAAAAAAAGACAGTAATTTTATTTTCACCAAAATGTAACATTTTGCATAGCACTAATTAAGAAATTATTTTATTCTCTTCATTATTTATTAATCATTCTACTCATTACCTCATAACTTTTTAAAAATCTTACAATATGAGCTTAATGTAGCAAGAGGGAAGACAGACTTTATATTCAAACACTCCCTGGTTCCAAGAAACAATYGTGCACTCTGTATCTTTCTCTCCTTTGAGCTATGGTTGAGGGAAAGTTGTGATACACTGTCTGATTTCACTGTTCCCACCAATATGGCATAACTCTGGAAACTTGGGAATGGAAGAGACATGAATAAAAAGTCTTGCATTCCAGAGCAAGGGAGTATACTCAAGAAGGGGGGGAGCAGTAGGGAGAGGGAAACTARGGCTTTGTCTTCCAAAGCATAACAGCATGTTTATAATAGAGGAAACACATACCCTTTAAAAACTGACTTGATTGGAAGAAAATTACTTTTAGCCAGCTACTGAAATCCCTGAGCACATGCTGGTTTGTTTAATGGGAACCGATTTTGAAGGCATTTATGGAATGTATAGAGGGATCCTGTCTGAAAACATATACAAGGAAGGCATACCAGCTGCAGCTATTCCCTTCATCCTCACTGACATTAGCAATTTAAGATTTAGCCAAGCGCAAAACACCCATGACCTTCTGAGCCATGCAGTCCCACAGAAAGCAGTCGACCTCTGCAGTTAGGCAAGCCATCATGAMGAAACATCACTGTACCACAGAAGACCCAAAATAAATCTGCAACAGTATTGAAAACTGTGGGACACTCAAATAAGAAAAGTCATAAATCTGTGTTCTCTCTTGTCTGTTACAATACTCTATTCTCAGGATCTTTATCCCTGTAAAGCTAGCCAGAGAACAAGACTGAAGAGGACTATAACTCAGCGTGTTTGGTTCCTATTGTTTTGCCTGACATCAAATTTTCTAGCTTTAAAAGTCATCCAAAAGCAAATGTTGAATCATGCTACTACCTGGTTTCTGCCTTAAAAAATAATCCATGGTTTACAGAGAAATCTCCATGCTATATTAATTCCTTGCAAGGCCCATGAGAAGCTTGTAAAAGTAGTGCCATTGCCATTCCWGCTCTCTAGGATGCCCATTTTTAAGAAGTATTGGTTCATTACAGAAAAATGTATCTGGCTGGGTATTTTTTTTCCCTCAAAGTCAGTGCAGAATAACTGAAAATGTACATAAAGGAGGGAGTTTTATTACTGAATTAAAGCTCCTTTTTAGTAGTTATCTTTGCTATTGTTGATCRGAGCTTTTTCAGTCATCTAGTTTACATCATGACCCTCCAAGCAGGGGAATCACCATTTAATGAGGGTAGAACTGAACAGGGTAAGGGAGAAAATGAGCTGGTGGAGACAAAATGGATGTGGGAAATTCCTAAATTGAATCAGGAATTTACAGTTCCAAAACCTACTCTTAACACATTAGTGTGCGATGTTTTATTACAACTTGCTTAGTTATTTTCCCAGGTTGGAAGGATGTCAACAGAAGAAATTGAGAAAAACTTCCAAAGCAGAGTTTTGCCTTTTACTTTTGAAAGGCAAAGCGCTGTCTAGGAGGCAAGAATTCCTACAGGCTCCTAGGTCCCAGATAAATTGCTTTCTCCCTCAGATACCCTAAGGAATATCACAACATGCCAAAATGTTCACTTGAGGTGTAAGGTACTCACCTATTCCAATTACAAGTGGAAAAAAAAATCTTTGCAATTAACAGAGAAAAGAAGAAAAATCCACCCAAACACCCGAATTAAAATTTGTAGATTTGTAGGCAAAGATTGACTCATTGAAATTAAAAATTTTGTATTCTATGCAAATACAGACTTGTGGGTGAAAGTAGTTTTTTGACACTTAAAGCAAGCAAAAGTTCTTCTAGGCAAAATCCATCTTCATAATAAAAAAAAAAAAGAGGATGGGAATTTGCCCAAATGGTTCTTGCTCCCCAAAAAAAGAAAAGATAGGAATTTGCTCAAATAAGGCCTCAGCATATTTTTTKTCTCCTTCCATAGGGAAAGTAGAAGGAATGATGATTAATGTTGCTAGCATTCTTGGCAGAATTGTAACATATATTTAGCCACTGAGTTCACATTTCTAAAAATTATTATAACAAATATGCTTCATTAGTGGTGTACATAGCATTATAAGATCTTTGCAAGGATTATGAAAGTTCAAAAAATGCCCTAGGCAGTMTGAACATGGGAGATTTGGGAGTGATTTTTTACTCTTATTTTAACAAGAAGTGTTCTTAATTATTACATAATGAAAAATTCTTTCTTATCAGCATTATCAAATACATTTTTGTTGATTAAAAGCTACAGTTTTAGGTGAATTCTTTTAGTGTGATTAGATTAACTTCCCTTGACTACATTACATWTGTATTTGTTATTTCCCTTTCTAAGACATGACTGAAAAGTAAGGACTTCTAGCCTTTTGCTATTGGCTTTTTACAGCTTCACAGCCTGAGAAAMTTGTATTTCAGATGGAGAATGGGAAGAAAACCCCCTATTTTTAATACAAATACCATGCCCCCTCCTAACTTCTCTTTAGAAGCCAGTCAYGTTCTATGTTGAGAACTTCTGATACAAAGGTTTCTTCATGCTCCTAGTCRTTCTCCTAGGCTACGACTATGTGCTTTAATTTTATTGTATTTTATTTGAATGAGTGAGACTTCATTTTAGCTGAGCAGCAGATCAGTCAGGTCTTGTTTTGTACCCTTATTCCAGAATGAAGTTGATTCATAATCTCTAACATGTTACTAATAAGAAAGCGATTTATTGAGGTCAGCATATTGGAGCAACAGTAATTTCCCTTGGCAAATCTCTTTCACTGAATGAAAAGCAAKCTCACTATAGGTATTGCTTCAGAAACGCTTTCAGATGATCCCTCAGTCGTGTGGTTAGGTCAAGCTGAAGCTAAGATTTTGAAAGTGCAGGCAAAGCCCACCTCYAAGGAGGATCAGCAGAGATTACAGTTATCTAACTCAAAGTCCACAGAATAATAAAATGCTCTGTTAAATAGTTTTGGTCTGATAGTTGGCATTGATTGAGTAGAAGTTTTCAYTGAATCTTCCCTGCTTATCTTTCTAATCATCCTTCTTCCCTTAAAGATTAGCTACTTCAGGTCACATACAATGTGGACAACATTTGTACAGGGAGAAATCCATCTAAACATAAAATCCCAGAATGCAAAAATAAAAGAGCAAAAAGCTGAAACTTTTAGAGCATATRGAGAGTATTCCAAAATTGCCTTTATTTTTCATGGTATCTGACTAAGCTGAATAACAAGGTRTTTATCCAGCTTACTGAAAACTGTTAGCAAGGCAGCAAAAATGGAATCAATGGACCKTAGAAGCTCACCAGGCTCAACCACTTTACATAAAGAGGGTCAGCTAATTGTATGTAATTCCTGGAAGGTGCCTTAAACATCCCCAGACAGATACACCATATATCTTCACATTATAACCTGYTTTAGTCTTAATTATGACCTACCATTGTATTCTTCGAATGACAAATGAAAATCCCTTGTTTCTTCCTTGTTTTCTGCCTATACTTTCCCTTCCTTTTTTATGTATCTGAATATTGTGTCCATGCCCACCATTRCTTTTCTCCTCTTCAGCCTAAACAATCATGTTTTTGCAGTTTTTTTTCTTTGAAGTCATATTCCCAAAGTATCTGATATCCTGCTGCACCAAGAGTTACRTGCAGAAATCTGCACTGTGCATTACTTCCCATATAAATAAAGTAGGCAAGCCATCACATTTTCAAACAGGTACCACAACAAGAAGAAAACAAGGAAGAAATTAACCTTTTTCTAGATAAAGCTACTACACACTATCCTTATAAAATGYTAGTTCTATTATGTTGGGGGGTAGAAAAAGTAGCCAGAAGTATCAATTCTTACATGAATTCATTAGGAATTGCATGTGCTGCTCAGATAGACAGGAAACATTTATAATGGGGCTCTAAAGAAAGCTGAAGGAGTCTGAGTGCCCCCAGGAAAGCTGCTTTTGACCTATGACAAAAGCTGAACAATTTTATTACCCTTTGAATTATAGATTGGCTAGAAGAACATAAAGAGCAGATACACTTGCTGGTTGCTTTAAAGAAGCATGAAAAATATTTCTGTTGTATGCWCCCAGAAACATTTATGAAGCAATTGAAAATTTTTTGACTGATTGAGAATTAAGAAGAGAGATGTGCTGGAGAGTTGTGCTGTCAAATGTTTTTCACCACTTGACACGTCAGCAGCAGGATTTGGGCAGGTGCTATGAGAAAAACAAAGTATGTGTTTATGCACATTCAACACCCCTCTGCAGGCGCTCTTGCCTCACGCTGTCACACTGGGTTGCTTTCAGCACGTAATGTRCTCCACAGGGATAAAAATAGCATAGATATATGATTTTGCAGAACACAGCAATGTTTGACAGGAAAACCTGAATAGTTTTGGAAAGAGCCATGATACCTGGGCTAATGCTCAGAAAAGGGGAGGAGATGRATGTCAGTCCTCTACAACTGAGAGAGCTCTTTTCCTACTTTTGCCAATACGGAAGGTAAATTACCATATGGTATGGCATTGCCAGAAT
Organism: Alauda arvensis; assembly: GCA_902810485.1. Classification (NCBI taxonomy): domain Eukaryota; kingdom Metazoa; phylum Chordata; class Aves; order Passeriformes; family Alaudidae; genus Alauda; species Alauda arvensis. Next base: position 809,992 of record CADDXX010000355.1, read on the forward strand.
GTCTGCTTCAACAAACAAGAAATAGATTTTAAAAACATTTAAACAGCAAATGCCCATAGAGAAATTGATTTTTGGGTGCTCAGCTGAAGCTGCAGTTCTAACATGTTACATGTTTGTCCCTCCCCCAAGTTGTCCCTATTGCTCCCACTTGATGTCAATCCAAGTTGTAACCACACCCTGATCCCTTCTGATTGGTTTRYTGTTACTGTTCCTCCCCCTGTTAAAAGGTGTTGCACACCCCAGAGAGGTGCTCCTTTTGGGCAGTCCSTCTTGGGGTAAGTTGACCTTCCAGGTTCAATAAATCCTGAGAACTTAGATTCCCCCCCCAAAGGAGTCAGCCTCTTTTTCCAATGACAGCAGGAAGGTTTGTGCCACTCTTGCACCCACCGGGGTCTGTGTGTGTCCTTGACCCACAGATCGTGGCAGGGTCGCCTCTGGGCAGAGCTAGCCCTAGAAGAGAGGGACCACCTGCAAAATAATACTAGATAACTGATACAGTTATGCATCTGCTTATATGTCCTTTGAAGCAAAATCCAGTGGAATAATGCTTGTGGCTTCCTGGGGGATACAGTTACTCTCATGATGAAAAAAAATTCATTATAGAGACATTTTAATACAGCAGGGGAAGAACCCTTAGCCCATCATGGAAATTGGACCTTTTCTTTTTGACTAAGTGCAATTCTGCTTTGAAAATCAAATTATCAGTTAAGAAATAGCTCACCTCAGCAAAGGGAAGAGTGTACTTTGCCCAGTTTTGGGCAAAGAAGAAGGTCATAAGTATTTGTGGTCTGCCTTGCAAAGCTATTTCTATAATGTGAGAAAGGGAGGGCACAGGGAAATCACATAAACATCCATATGAGGTATTTAATCCCAGCAGAATCTGTGTGGCCTTGGTAAACAAAGAGGGCCCATCTCTCCCAGAACTACATCAGTATGTGAGGAGGTGACTCTAGTGAAAATAGCTACCTTCAAACATATGTAAATATTCTACTTTTCTTTCACTGCTTTCTAGTAGGTCTATATTAGAGCTGTAACATCCTTCATATGCTTGAAATAAATTAAGCAGCATTACTATCATAACAAGATCAATAAAAAGGTATAAAGTAATCAAAACAATTATTAAAAATTAATTATTAAAATTATTAAGATATTATTAAATAATATCCTAATACTGTCTCCTCTCTATTTTGGCATAAATTTCTCTGTTAGGGAAWTCCACAGCACCATCAAACTGTAAGAAGACTTCATACTCCTTCAGGTTAATAAAAAAGAAAAAAAGTAGGTTTGATGATCTGTATTATTCAGCCTTATTTCAGAGCAATGTTATTACCTTCATTCCATTCTGGAAGGAATTAAGAACCATCTGTCTTTAATCTCCTCTGCTGTTGTAGTCAATCACGGTTCTGAGCAGCAGGGAAAGGAAGATTCAGGTGTTGACACTTGCTGCTGATTCTTGTATGCTGATGAAGCCCAGCTGCCCAGATGAGGTGCAAATAGCATGCTTCTCCAAGCCTGAGTTTTTCAGTTGGGCATCATATCCACTGGTTAGTTTCTTGATTAATACAACAACTTGGTGTCGTGTCTCTGTGTGTTTCTGACAGTCTAAACCTATGTAAGGATAGATTAATATCCACCTAAGGCTAGACTTAAGGATTATTTCTTTGTATAAAAGCTTGTTGTTGTTGCTGCTGTTGCTTGACCTCAAGCATAGTAGTCACATAGGGGCATTTATATTTCCTAAAACCAGCCTAATTTGGCAGGGCCTTGTGTCACTGTGTTTAGCTACAATTCACTTCCTTTAATATTACAGTGCTATATAGCATAGAAGCTATAGTATTTAAGTAGAAGTGAGATAAAGAATTTTAATACTTGCTTCACTTTAAATGTGCTTCTGTACTGGCATTCTCACTTCTCTATAGCAGAGGAATTGGAATGACAGAATCTATGTTATTATAAATGTTTAAYATTTCAGTACTCTAGCAAAAGAATGAGATTAAAGGTAACAAGTCAACACTCTCTGTGAGAGAAATTATGGTGCCATTTGTGACATTTGGCATTTGGTGACATTTGTACTAATTTGAAATTAAATTATGGCCAGAAATCATGGACTAAACTCTCAGGACGCAAAAAAAAAATTTTTGGGGTAGTATTTTCTTGTTTCCAAAAGGAACTTGATTTGGTCCCTGGAAAAATATCAAATTGTACTAAATATATATTAGACTGTTCTAAATCAGATTACTTTTAATCATTAATGTAATATTATTTAATGTTATAAACGAATGTGGGTAATATTTCTGTTGATGACAAAATTCTGCTGTACAGAATGGGAAAGAAGTTTAGAAAAGCTTACTAATAATTAGTYCATAGGTTGTTAAGGAAGCACATCCTCACACACGTGTGCATTTAGCACCTGATTTTTATTACCCTCTTAGGTAAAGCTCTTATTTGACTAGGAGTAAATCTTATGATGTATAATACTTTATTGAATACTTGTTTTCTCATTTATGTGCTTTGTTGATTTCATAGAACCTTTAGGTGGGGAAGTAAGTGAACATCATGAAATACAAAAATCAAGGAAAAAAATAGCATTAAGATCACAAGCAAGAAATATGTTTATGTTAAACAGAAATCTAATTCAGTATTTCTGAAGAAATAATGTTTTAGTAATATGAACTAGATCAACAGGAGTAAATATGTTATTCTTTATATATCACAAATTGCAAACAAAATCAGTACAGCTCTGTTGTTATGACAAGTGCTGTTTCACAGCCTGGTCTCTGTTTTCTCTTCCTAACCACTAAAATCACTCAAGCGTRTTACCTTGTCTAGCTTCTTAGCCAGACAGCTGTTACTGAAACCACTCCACATCACTGAATGAGTCTTCCTATTCTCTTATGTCTAACCCTACATAATTTACTAATGGAGACTGTTTTTACAGAGATAGGATTTTACAAATGGAACCCAGTTTTAAATAGGTGTCATCCAGAGACTGTGAAAGTAATTTTTTAGTTGCCCTTTGGATTTTTAATTGGTGAATATATTTCTGGAATTAGGAGGGAGATAGATTAAGATCCAGGGTATTTGCTGGGACTATGAAAAATTATGTTAATCCTTTGGGATGTRGTGATTGGGTCAAAATGCAGGCAATCATACTACTTTGATACACTTTTTGTTTTAAAAAAAATTCAACAGGTGTAGCAGATGTTCTCTGCAATTTGAGTGCCCCAATTAGTTAGAGCTAGTGAGTTGCTTTTTTTAAAATGAAAGGAGTCAGATGAGCAAATGAAAGAAACTATACCTCAGCCGGCAATCTGTAATGAAAGGAAAACGAATGGRGTAAGTGAAGAGAGAAAATTAAATGAAATGAGATCTTCCTGTGAAAAGTGTTYTTTTTTTCTTCTCAGAGSGGAAAAATGGTTATTAGAAAGGTGTTTTTCGTGTTTGAGATTGTAGCATTGATAATTCATTTTAGGTTGTCAYGTTTCCTACTCTTACTAAAAATTTGTGACCTGAGTGTCCAAGTAATTACTGTTTTGTTCCCTGCTCAGTGGATTTSGACAATCAATACAAAGCCCACTACAAAAAGACAACTTTAAATATGTAAAACATACTAATTTGTAACCTGTAATTAGACTTTTCTCTCTTTTCTCRTGAGTAAAGTTTAAACATAGGGAAAGAATACACAGAAGGTAGTACTTTTATTTGCCTCCCCACCCCTTCAGCACAACTAGCTGGTGAGCATCTAATTAGCAAACACTAGTGGTGTTGTTAAACTTTTTCTTTTTTTTTAAATCKATTTTGATGTGCAATTTTATATTGAATTTTGTTCAGTGCAATCAGATTTCTGATAAGTGACTGCCCCTGGTTCCTGGAAAAGCTCAGTGGAAGAGATCACAACAAAGCAAAATGTTGTATCTTACTTTGTCAGGCTTTGTGCTGTTTTTGTTCGATCCTGTACGGCCCAACAGACTGGGATGCTTTTGCACAGGCAAAATATTGGCCAAAAATGTTAACCAGAAAAAAGCTACCAATACAGCAGGTCCAAATGTATTTGCACTTGCAGTAAGGAGAGAGCAACTTGGTATTAAATACAAAAAGAGGGAGTTTCTCAATCTTGAAATGTTATTATATCATTTAACAACTCTGATATGCTAAAAAAAAGCCAAGTGTTTTTTAAAGTAAGAATTAGTGGTAACTCAAAGGTGTCTAATTTTGTATTACCTGTCCAAGGAGAAGACATGGTTTCTGTTGCCTAAGCCTTGAAAATAAGGAAATTATATCAGTTTCCCACCTCCTAAATGAGTTTTCCATTCAGTAGATTTTAAATGTGTTTTTAAATTCTGTTCCTTGTTTCATGATCCAATAACCCTTTAGTTGCTGTTTCAGGAGCTCTTTCAGCTCTAGAAAAACAGTTGAAAATATAGTCTGAATTTGGTTACTTATTAGTCTCCTGAGGGGAAGGAAAAATCTTGTGACTTYTGCATTCTGGGTAAATGACCACAAGTCTACATATACTGATGTGCTTAATATGGCTGGAGCATACCTAAATGTTTGTTTATTGCTAGTGTTCTAGCRGCCTGAATCACATACCAAGCATTAAAACAGCAGGGAAAAAAAGGAAAATTTTTTTTACCCTAGCTCACTCTTTCCATTTTGAGCCAAGTACTACTGAATTGTGGGCAGTTGTCTTGTGACTTCATTCTGTTTATCCCTCTGAATATAGARTACTGGATGTTGACATATCTCTTAATTCTTGGCACTTTAAGGTGCTTCCTAAAGAAACTGAATTGAAGGAGAAATTAATCGGAGATAATGCAAATTAAAGGGTGAAARTCATCATTCCAACAGGAACCATCCCACTTCTCACTCTAATACCTATTGAAACAAAACAGGCTTATGTTATATATGTTACATATATGCATGTTATTACTTGGAGAAAAGTGAAATAATTAGAGCTTCTGTTTCTTTCTTCTGGGGAAAGTGTGGACATCTAGTTGCCCCTTAAAACATTTTTTTCTTTTTTTTTTTTTTGGTTTTTTGTTTTGTTTTAGGCTCTGAAGCCACAAAACTGTGAGAAGGTATGGAACTCACTGGCAACAAGAATTGGGCATACCTAGAAAAGCTGCCAGTCTAATTTGCATTTTTCTCCTGTTTCCACATCATATTGTAAGTATTTATTTATCCACATATAGGAGAAAGCAGTAAAGCACTGAATTCATCTAAAGCAAAAATCAYTCAAGCAAATTAAAGATTGATAATGGATGTATTTGCCTTTTCATCTATTGAGTAATATTTCTAATAAAAAAAATCTGAATCAAATAGTTATGCTGACTCATACAAGCTAAGTCCCTAAAATAGCAAATCAGCATCATTATCAGCAATTCTGAAACTAAATTGGCATGCCATTGATCRGGCACTATTTAAAAGGCTTAAGCAGACTTCCCAGGGAGGCTCATTTCCATCCAAATCAAATCGAATGGGAGTGTAACCTCACCTTATTTGTAATGCCTGGTGGGACACGTAGGGCTCCTGTTGTTTATGAAGWATTGCAGTGTAAGTAATTTGCCTGGTAAGGAATCTATAGCTTGAAGGTCAGAGGTCTTGATTGCCTGTGACCCAGAAACAAGAAATATTTAGCCTTTCTGTGTACATAAAGTTTGGCCACTTCAGAACCTTTTCAGTGTGCCTGTGCTGTGCTGTGCCCCTGCTGCTTTATGTGACTCTTCTCTCAACAGCAATTGTTTCAAAAATTCCTTTAAAAATAGTACCTTTCAGGAACTGCTTGGCCAGACCATGAATAAAAATACATTCATTGTCACATTTGAGCTTTTGGGAGTGAATTGTATACTTGCCTAAATATTTATTGCCTTACTGTGAAAACAGTATCTTAAATTGTGATTTCAAAGTCAGTATTGATCTCCTGTGCAGCTTTGGGTATGGTAATTAGCCTTTTTGATTTTTTAATCTTCCATAAAATCTCAGTTTATAATAATGCATTATGTATAAGACATGTTCTCTAAGAAAAGAGCTTCGTTTGGTCAATCTCAGGTTTCTCTCTGGTGAAGAAAAGATTTTGCCAAATGATCTGGAATTTATCACTGCAGTTGCTGGATCAGGCAGTGAGGGAAAATAATCCAAAAATATGATAAAAAATTTAACAAAACCAGGGATTTTAGTGAAGTCTCTTTCCCACCTCTGAGTGTGATGTCAGCAACATTTTAACTCTTTTATTTAGAATTAACTAACCATGGTGTGATGTTCTCTCAAGGTTCTTGACATCATCAATTAGATTTTTATACTGATTTAAATGTCTGTCTTGCCTTGGGCTGACTGTTTTCAAAACATTCCTTTTTTATTGGTAGAGTACTGTTATGGCGCTATGGCAGTGCACTTTAGTTTCAGAATTGCTGATAATGATGCTGATTTGCTATTTTAGGGACTATTTAGAAATAGCCTAAATCAATTTTGTGGCATTTTGTGACCATCTGAAGACCATCAGTCAAATATCCATAGGTCTCCAATTTTTAGATCTTTTCACTAATGAATGGAGGCTGGTAACAAAATAAGGTTTTAAGAGCAAGAAACCTGATTAATCTGTAGAGCAGGAAATTGTGGGTTAATGGGAAAAGCGAGGCTCTTTATTGAACAATTGTTCAGGATACAAATTTACTTTCAGTGCTGAGTAGGARTGTTCTCCCTGGCATTACCCCAGCRAMGWGSTTCTCTTAGGCAGCTGTGCTGGTCTCTCTAGCTGGGTACAGGTGAAGCATCAGGACATGCAGTTGGCAAGTGATGGTGGAGTGCAATTAAGATAAGAGTTTACACCTGAGAGCTTGTAGCAGTTCTAGATTAAGTACCCAGACTTGGTGTTTAATGGATATTTTGCTGGGATAAAATGTCCATGCTTATTTAGCTGACTTAAGGCATAAGCCAATTAAATTATTCGATTTGACCTAAGATTTTATGTAGGTTAAATCTCTGAGTTAMTGCCTTCTCAAATTTTCCCAAGCTTCCTTTTTTTTTTTTTTAACAATTTTTTCTTATGAAAAGAGTGACTAGAGAAAAATGCGTTTTGACTATCTAAACTTTTAAATTTTCTTCTCAAGGGCTGAGAAGACATGGTAGAGTAGAGAGAAAAAACATCACTAATAAATTTGACTGTAAATAATTAACAGTAGTCTATGTAAAGCAAATATATTGAATTCTTGACTGCATCTTGTTATAAATTAGTTATTAGTGGTTCAGTTCKTTGTTTTGCTCCAGTTACTTCAACTAAACATTAGAAAAAAAATATTCCAAATTATTTCATCATTCTAATTATTTTATTGTGTAAAGCCCTGTGATTAGACAGATGTTTATGAAGTTAAACAACTAATTCAAACAATGGAGTTGAATGTATTTYTTCATGGTGTTTTAAAAGGTCCCCTTGAAGCTTTTGTTATKTCTGAGCTGGTTAAAGGTAGGATGRCAACTAGATGGMCAGAAAAAGTAGGATACAGTTCCATATGCAGTTTATAAATTATTCACATTACTATTTCATTTGTTTTCATGATCTCTTTAAGAAAACTGCTGAAAACAGGAAGATAATATGCTTTTCTAACTACATCTTTTTTGCATAGCATGTCACATTTTGGCAGTGGATACTAGAGTAGTTTTCAATGGAAAATGTAAGTTACTTAGGATAAGCAGGTTTATTGTAGTTCTGAGACAGACATGGCATTCCTGCCTTTACTGATTGTCACAGTTTAACTAATTTTTATAGCTGACAGTGTTTTATCTCTTTTTTACATGGATCTCAGTCCCTCATAGATTAGATCCAACTATTAATTTTCCTTGAAGGGATGGGGACTTCAGGTCAGTGCTGACTTTAAATTACCATTTATTTTTAAAGAAACTCAAGTAGTCAGCAGACCACATGGGCTGTTTTTCACTTCAGAAGATACCCATAATTGCAATGCAATTTGTCATTTTAAGACTAGGAATATGACCTAAGTTCCCAAGCCCACATAGCAAATAAACACCCCATGTCTCTTGGGAGCAGTACTACCACTCCAGTACTAACTTTGGCTCRTTACACTGAGTTTGCTGAACATTTAGCCCTTTCAATGTATGGTGTATGTGATACATGAGAAAGAGTAAGTGGGTGTTGCTTGCAAATGTCCTCTGTTCATCCAKAATATAAACAGGCCATCCTTACTGGTCCCTAGGTAACCAGTTTCTGGCTCAGTGCTTAAGCTGCAGTCTCYTGGAAAGATTGTGTGTTGGACCTAGTTCTGTTTGTATTAGAAAATTATCTAGGGCTTGTAGAAATTCTAATGATTTACTGTACATGATTCTAGCATATATAAACTGATTTAAATGCCCTGATAACTCTTTTTCCCTATGTATCATAGATGTTTAAGCAATAAATCATTCTAATCCTTGGGTTTGACCCCTATGACATCTTTTCTTTGTCTTTTGGAGGCTACAGACAGCAACTGAAGTTCATTAACTAGTGGCCTAACATTGTTGTACTTTGTTGCTTTTCTCTGAATGTCTCCTCCTTAATGTTGTTAGCATCACTTTTAAAAATAATTAATGATTCATATAGAGTAAGTAAACTGACTACAATGATTTGAAAAATGTTTCTTCCCACTTTAAGTTCCTATCTGAGACTCATAGCATTAGAAAACAGAAAATGAGAAGGGGGTGTGGAGAGTCTGTGCTTCACCAATTGTAATTTTGTCATTATGCTTACTTGTATTGCACTTACCACCTCTTGCACTGAGGTTGTGATTTGTTTCTAGCTGTTCTGCTTTGTATCCAAATGACAAATTATCAATCTTAGCACAATGGAGCCTTCATCTTACACTTCTTTGTCCATTAGAACTTGGAAAAAATGGTCAGGCATTTGAGAGAAACCAATTCCTATTTGATTAGGGKTTTTTTTAGTTTGGTTTGGGTTTTTTTTTGCAGAAAGAGGACTTTCAAGGTGAATTTTAGGACTTCCCTCTTACAGTAAGTTCTCAAGATGTCTTCATCTGTGAAGTCCTTCTAGCTGACATGTGTGACGTGTTCCAGCATGTATTACTGCCTGCAGAGTTGCTGCAGGCAACTTCAGAGTATCACTCTTGTCTATTCTTGTCGTCAGTCCTCTCTTCTATTCTGTTTATTGCAGACCATACACTATCCAGCTCTTGTAATGTTTATCAAACAAARGCATTATTTTCACTACAGAATCACCCATGACAGTTCTTTCCCCAGTTACAATTGCTATATTGTCTTCTGTATTAGATATGTGCTTCATCCATTTCAAAATAGTACTGTAATTCCCTATCCTGCTCTAGCAGAGATAGATCTCTAAGTAGATGATATACTGGATATAATTTTGCAATATTTCCTTATTTTTAGTAGGAGTGAATACTGTTTCTCTGCACCCCAGCCACCCCTTGAGAACCACGTTGCACCATCAATCATGTCTCTGTAACACAGGCATTCCTCTGGAACAACATGTAAAATGTGCAAACAGAATGCARTACACAAGTAATCTGGGAMTTGGTTGTGACATGAATTTTTGGAASACCAYAGTACTTGAGCATTTTCATTCTATAGCAGCTATTAGTTATTCTTAAATGGTTATATTAGAATAAATTAGTGGAAAAAACTTAATTTCAGACATGACCACAGATACAATTTCTATAAGAAAACATTTTACATAGTGGTCAATGTGGCATAATATATTGTTCAACATATATTTACATGCATTAGCAACTTATGTCAGGGTATTCCAAAAAGCTWATAGAACCTCTTGACTGTTCTTTTAAATTATATTTCACTTCTATAAAGTTTACAGTTTTAGTATTTGTTTCAGAACTCTTCTTGTTCGGTAGTACCTCAGAGRCACTTCAAATACTAACCAAGAAGTAGAAAATCAGGTTTATAACCTGCTTTGTGGTCAGTATTCACTTGGACAAGTTAGCTTGTGAGTTCACCAGTGCTTATGGATCCATGTATGTCATTTGAACTGCACTCATAAAGATGTTCCACTTGGACAACTGAAAAGGAGAAGCAGAGGAGTGGAAGAACAGGAAGTCAAACTGGCAGTTTGATAATTCCTACCACAAGAGCTCTTACCTGAAATACCCAGGACTTGTAAGATGAACACAGTTAAAATTGAACTGATATTTCAGGGACTATGTTACTTACAAATTTTGGTGCTGCATGCTTGAAGARTAACAAATGTTTTCTGGTTTATAGYCTCTCTTTCCAAGWATTTTTGATGCCAAAAAGTACTAATAAATATGACATSTTCATACCTATACCTTCTGAGAAAAGGCTAATAGGCCTTTCAGATCCTTGCCACACATTGTTTATTTTGTGGGCTAGGAGAGCAAAGTCATCTGATTTAAAAAAATGTCTAGCACTGATACGTAAATACTCTGTTTTACTAGGAAACGTCACGGGGAGTTGGAAGAGGGAAAGGAATAAAACACATGTTTTTGTTTTCAAGATTTAAAGCTGATCAGACCAGCATAACACCATATGTAAGAATTTATTAGCATGATTATTAACCTAGAACAGGTCTTCAAAAATATCTAGATCCAACTAGAAGTCTTGTTGTAATGGTTTGTTTCAATGTTTGCTGAGCTCACTGATTACAAATTGATCTCTTCTTTTTATTTGTACTTGCTTTAGTTTGTTGGTTATCTTAAATTTCTGCTACATTAAATGTTCTCATTTCTACTACTGATTTTTCATTTGTTTTAAGCTTTCTGGAACCAAATGTAAAGGCAACATAGGGATTGCAACAAGATTTTACCTGGTCTGTTAAGATTTTCTGCTCTTTAACTAACCCTGAATTCAAAATGAAGATCACTTAAAATTTTGTTTTATTGTAGAATAGAAAACTCAAACTGAAAAGCATAAAGCCAACAGCAGGAAACATCTTGACCACAACCCAACTGAAAATTTTATCTCCAATATACACTTCTTTTCCTATGAATGTAATTTTCCAGAAATGACCATCAGTTGAATGACTGTGACAGATGTCACTGTCAGTTGCTCCATTGGGCAAAACGGCCTCTGATACMCTGACTGATAAAACATCAGCAGCTCTTGCAGAAAATCACTCTGCTGCTGCAAGCCTTGGTTCACACAAGGCATTATTACAAATTACTCTCCATAACATAGAAAAATACCRTGGGGTTCATGTGGGGTGACAGTAACAGAGTGCCTGATCTTATTCTAGCAGCAATAGCACTGGTAGTCCCTGTCAGGTGCTACAGTGCATTGTTGAGCCTTTTCTTGCCCACAGAATGAAGGCCTGAAATATTAGTGTGTCTATTTCTTAAGAACATCCTGGATAGTCTGTATGAGTCAGATAAGACTTTAGGAAGAACAAATTGCAGCATTAGTGTGCTGTCCTGGAAACACTAACACTACTTAGCAAGGGTTAGGTTTGATGATATTAGCAAACAGCACTTTTTTTTCAAATAGTGCTTGATTTCTACTTTAGATCTTCAATGAAGCATCTGTAACTTTAAAATTGAGTCATAGGCTTGGCACAGAAAGCTGTATGACTTGCAATATGGAAGCAAATTTTTGTTTGTTTGTTTAGATTGCTCTTCAGGAGCAAATTTTTCTAACTCTATAGGGTAATGATTAGCAATAAAGGAAGAAACCAATGTTARAAAATGTTAGTAATGTAACAAAGAAATTGAATAGAAAACACCACTGTGATTATTTTTACCTGTAACAAACATACGAGAACTGTATAAAATTCCTTTTTATTCATTTCAGTTATGTATGAAAAAAGGTTTAGAGAAGGATGACAAAGATAATAAAATGTATAAAACCATCATCTGGATGAGCAAAAAGCMTACTGGCTAGGACCCTTCACAAAAAAGAAAGCTAAAAATATATGGAATGAAATTTACAAAGAGTGTGGGTTAAGGAGGATAAAGATTTATTTGAGTTCTGTCCTAAGAATGAGAGGCATAAAATAAAACTAGTAGCATCCAGAGCAAAGCAAGGAAGATGTTTCTTCACACAACTTATTGAGCTGCCACATGGTGTTATGGATAGTGAAAATCTACATGATCTCAAAGTGTGACGGTTCAGATTCCTGGAAGGAAAATAAGAACTGTTCTATAGAAAAACAGATAATTTTTCTGCTTAAGCAGTTTTTAAGCTGCATCTTGCTGAGGTTTAGATAATATTCTGAGAAAGTATAGCTATGTGCTTGCTTCCGTTTTCCTCAGGCTGCTGCTGTTGGTAACTGTAAGGGTCAAGACAGCAGGCTAGAGAGGCCCTTTCCCCCCAGCATTTCCACTCAACATACAAGCTGCATCTATTCCAGAAATATTTGAGGATACCCAACAAGAAAACATAGGAAAGCATTCTGTATAATATGTCAGTGTTTACCTCTAGAAAAGAAAGGTCATATTTCCCTCAAAAAGAAACATTTCTGTGAGGATACAGCTGCTGGAAAAATSTTTTGATTTTCATGTTTATTGTTTCTCAGACAGTTTTGGTTCAAATAAGTTATTATTTCTCACTTAACCTATATAAGCAATATCATCTATGAAAACATCTTTAGGTTAATTTGATCACTTTTAAAATGRCTAATACATTGCATCAGAGAGAATTTTGAATCTTCTAAAAAATAAGTGTTCAGATTCTTTCATGTCCTTGCTGGTTTCCTTTATTGGAACGATTTTATATCGTTTTCATAGTTGTTATGATTGGACAACAATATATTCATATTTACTTTTTTAAAGTAGAAAATAAAAAAAAATTCTAGTACTGTCTGTTTCCTACAAGCAAAATAATATATCTAGTTTGATACATTCTGCCTAATCTAGTATTGCTATTTTCTTTTCTCTTGTTTACTTGTTTCTTTTTCTATATTTTTAAGTTAAAATACTGTAGTAATAAGAGAGGTAAAATAGCTGCTTTGTTATTAAATCTCTTTATTCTGATGAATACTTTTGTTTGTTTCTTGTTTGTTTGTTTGTTTGTTTGTTTCTGGCATTTTCCCTATTTTTCACAGCCAGAAAGCCTGGGATTTTTGTTCCAAATGCAAATTCTTTTCAAATAATTCAGTTTTAGAGTCACACAGAAAAGTCCTTGGCTAGGATTGCATTTTCTTTGCAACACTAAATTACACATTTCACAATGTTTCTCTGCCTGGTCAAAGCAGTGTCATTAAAAYTACTTAATATGCAACCTTAAAACTAAGTTCAATCTTATAAACTCCTGTACCTTCAGTTTATGGGCTGAGGTAGTAAACTGTCCATTATCCCTGAAAATAATAGACTCCCATCTTTCTCAATTTGTACTTATTACATTTTATGTGATACCAAGGAAAAGAAACTTGGCAATATGTGGTTTTGGTTTTTGGCTCCTGCTCTATGGTGGTTAGCTGTAGTCATCTTTTACAGTATTGTAGGAGTTTTACAGAGGCTGGCAAGAATTTTCTGCTTCTGATGGATTTTATGGCTTTGCAAACCCTGCTAAATCACCTTTACAAATTTTTATTCATACAAAGTTCAAGAAGCAATTATTACAGTTCTTTTAACCGAAAARAAGTTATGATACTTGATATCTGAAGAGATAAATCCCATTGTTTTAGCAAATTTCCCATATTCTATAGCATTTGTTTTTACTATTCTTCTTCTTCAAAGTTGCAAAACATTAATTTACATGTTTTATTTAAGGGAGGAGGAATATTTTGGTGGTTTTCTAGTTTTGCTTTCAGAACTAGGTATAAATATTTCCAGAGGTGTACAGTGGTATATGAGGTTTTCCCTGCTCCATCAGTTGTGATTACTGGGGGAGAAATATAGAAAAAAAAAAGTCCTTTTTAAATAGAGGGAAAACAAACAGTTAAGCCTYGCCCACCACTTCTGAATGTACACACCTGTAAGTTACCACAATTTAAAAAGAAGTATTCTTGTGGGAGCTGCTTGTTAAAATAGTACAAACTGTCAAGATTCTTGGCTTGTTTTCTTCTATTTAAAATGAGTAGTAATTTTTAAAGGAAAATAAAGCACTTTTGTAATGACAGAATCAGCTTAGTGTAAGCCTCATCCTGTCCTTAAATTACATTTTCATTCCTATAGAATGAAGAAATAGAAAGATATGTTGCTGAGTATGCCAAGTTGGAAAAGGAACACTTCCCTTGCTTTCAATACAGGACCAAACTTGATGGAGAATTAGTGATTGGTCTTGCAACACAAAACACTGGTGCTATGTTGCTATCAGTTTTGCCAAGACCAATGGATTTTTAAAACCAAAATGTGTCCAGATTTCTTTATCATGTTCTATTCTGCCTAAAAAGCAGAACACTGGGCATGAAGCTTTTTCACTGAGAATAGTGGAAAATTTTGTTACTGATTTTTAGTAAATTTTGGACTTTTTTACTGTCGGAATATTGCCTTCCCTCTCATCCCCATCCCCAAGGCAAATACTGAGCACAAGGCTCTAAATTATATCCAAAGTGTAACTYATAAACACTGTGACTTGAGTCAGATTTGCAGGTAAATACTTGGTAAATTTTTCTGCTAATTAAGGACAACATAGATGTTAATTTATTTTGACTTCGGTTTTTGAATTGAAAATAAAATCTTACTGAAGGGAAATGGGAAAAATTATGGAAATARAGATGGCAAATTTTTAGAGTAGGAAAAATTCTTTCAGAGTTAAATATGGGATGCAAGAAGGGGAAAATATCTTTTAAAATGCCATTTTTGCAGGATCTTTACAGTTTTTCTGTAGGTAACCAATCTTAAGCAACATTTTGGCTACATGGTTTATTAATCTCATTTTAACTATTATAGCAGCATGCATTTGACTGAGCAGCAGGATATCTTTCATTACAAAACACCAAGTATTACTAAATTGCATTCCTGTCAATCTATTATTTAAACAAAAGCAAAAAGAACTTAAAGGCCCTAGGAAAAACTACTACAGATTTGTGTTGCTCTCCACCAATACAGGATGATTACAAGTATGGGAAGATATCAAGCTGAAAATTTCTGATATGCAAGTAAAAATAAATATGTTAATAAAATATAAATGTACTGTAAGAATGTTAGTGACATGCTTTCTACTTTYCATAGATGTCTTGTGGCCTTCTGCCTGATCTTTGGAAACAATAACTGTGACACTGATGTATTCAGTGCTATTGTGCCTGTTGTATTAGAAAAAAAAAGACACTTCAGAATAAGATATTCTGCTTAAGACACATTTGGATGAACCTGGGGTAAATCTGCCTGGGAAAATGGGATTTAAGTGTCTAGAAAACAAGATTAGCCTTTTCCATTTGATCTTTGGTGAAATCACATTGAACTGAGATGTTTTAGAGTTGACAGCTCCTAGTGAATTCGCTTTCTCTTCACATTACAGAACTGGAGAGCAGAGGCCACAGGCCCTGCTGCCCTTTTATTGTCTTATAGCTCTGTTGTGTCAATTCTCATGCAGGAACTTGTGTTGCACGTATTGAGTAGCTAAAGCTTCACTAATAGTATTTGACATTATAATAGATGTCTAGCCAAAATTATAGAAATAGATTAGATGAATTCAGATCTCTGTGATTAATAGGATATGTTACTTTGTGCAATTTTTTTCTTCTTTGAAGTAAGAMTGCATAATGTAATGTCATAATGTAATTATAATTTTTGCAGCTTCCTAGAATTGTTACCTCAAACAGGTGGCAAAAAAGGTAAAGACAACTACTWCTTCCTTGTTTTAATAAAAGTCAAGCAGAAGTCTCTGTAGTTAAAAAAAGAGAAAGTTAAGTGCTACTTTATTTTCCTAATTATGTAATGTTGAAGGCTACATTCATGGTACCATTAAAAAATATATTATGTGGCAGATCAGCAATATTCAGGAGAAAAAAAATTGCAGTGGAATTATTATCTGTTCATAATTTTGTAAAAGACAATCAGCACTCTATATATGARATTTAAAAAGTACAGTGCTTATGAAGAACAGATGTCTCATGTGGAAATTGTACCTTGGTTGATGCTCTCCTAGCCTGCTGTYAATTCAGTTGAGCAGTTTGGATTTATTGCACAAGAAGCTTATRTTGAATAAGTATGGAATTTCCTCATTCCCAGGTAGGCATTTTACCATTTGCAATGAGAATGCCTATAGAGAAATTRGGCAAAATTTTCTGAGTCTCAAATATTAGAGAAATCAAGTGTTGCATTCAGATAAGCTAAATTTAGTAGCCCATGAAACATGATACTTCTGAAAATCAGATCACTTATATGGAATGACTGAAATTTAGCTATAAATGAAAGAATACCTGAATACCTGGAACACCGTTGTCTCATTTCCATTTAATTCTTGTGACATGCACAAAGTAAAAATAGTGCTGTTTAAATTATAACCCTAAACATGGTTCCAACAAAAGGAATGGATCAAYTTGTGGGGAGTTTTCACATCTGGTTTGCTAAAAAAGCCATCTCATAATACATTTAGAGTGCAAGGACTRCCACAGTGATAGGTAAGGGAACTCTGTGTGCTTCTCCACTGGTTTGTGAAAACCTGAGGCTTATTGGAACCACCACTCCACGACAGTCTTCAAAAGCCTCATCTGGACATACAATCAGTCCTGCAYAACTGGAAGAGGATCTCCTATGATCAGAGCTATGGTTTGAATCAGAGGAGGTTTTGTGCAATGATTGTCTCAGGTATCTATATTTCTAATTCAGATTATTTCATAACTGTACATAAAATGGTTCATGTTTCTCCCTTCCTCAAGCAGGGTTGGGTTTTTTTCAGTTTGGGGTTTTTTTTTTAACCTTTCTCATTTCTGTTTGGAGCAGAATTCTAAATCTAGTCTTAAAGAGAGGAAATGATGTTGGATTTTAATGCTTAATCTTAAGTACATTAGTCATCCATGATAAAATCTAAGARACTTTGTGTGAGAAATGGCTTTTTTTATCTACAATAAAGTTGGACCTTTAAAATACCTAGCTGCCCACTTTTTACATGGCAGAGTTTGTATATTTYGTATGTGTAATGTGATGCACACAGCAATTCCAGGAATTAACATACTCTATAAAAACATAACAGTTCTATAGAAATCTCTTCTACTTCACTAAAAAAAAAATTAAAAAATCAAGCAGAGTCCAGCAAGGCACTTCAATATTATATTAAAATCCTCATAAAGTTATGAGTAACAAAAATACATACAAATTGTAAAAACTTGTAGTTGCAGTGCAAAGAAAAAGGGTAGAAAAATGGTATGCTCTCTCTAATGGCAAAAAACAATGAACCTCTAAATGTTGCTTCTCCTTGATAAATTGCAACCTTTCCTTGCTGAGCAATATCATTTCAGTAACCAGAACACTTTAAATGCATTATTGCTGAAATACCAAAGAAGCCATGGAAGAGCCAGTTCCACCTATGTGTAACAGATTAATCAGACCACCAAAAYTGTTAGCAAGTTTGTTTCACAACGTAGAATTCCATAAGAGAGGTTCTTTAACTAGAAAGAGACAAATTGGTTTTTAGTTTCCAGAGTATAAAAGATTGGCAAGAAAAAGATGTGTGGGGGAGACGTCAGGTTTTTCTGGGCTAGGGTATTAAATGAGAAGCTTTTGACTCAGTGAAGTTATTACTCTAGTTAGGTTTACTTTAAAAGGACTTTATAATGATCARATGAAATGTAGGATTTTTTTTGGTTTTTGACTTGGAATCTTCTTAATCTGTTTTTTGGTCTACCTCAAATTTTGAAGCTTTTTCCATACCTGCTGTGTCTCAAATGCAATTTCTTTCATTTAATCTGTAGCCTACTTTCACACTTTGTAGATCACTTAGCTTTTTAAATGGCATATTTCCCAACAGATGACTGCATCCCAAAATTCAATCAGAATGTCAGATCATCTAGCAATATCCTATTTTTATATGGCTTGATTTTGTCAGTCCAAAAGTCTCAGATAGAAATCAAAGTACTTTAATAGAAATCACACCATGAGCAAGATGAGAGTATTAAAGACCTAACAACTATTTAGTCTGACAATTAATTGCAGTGTGAAATTTTTGCATTCTCATTTGATAATTTTTCAGTAAAACCTACTGACATGTCTATTCACCTTTTGTCACAACTTTCAATGTTTGTTCAATAGAGAGCTAAAAAAATGAGCAATACACCACTTTTAATACGAAAGCATTTTCAGTCAACAATCAAATATTCYCTTATTTTATCAGTTATGCCACTATAATATTTGCTCCATTCTGATRATCAAATGGCCATGCTGGTGAATAAGTTCCTGTCCCTCTTTCCACCTGTATTTATTGGGCATACCCTTATATCATTGGATCTCCACGGGGACAGATATTTTAATTTAGATTCTCAGCATGAGACTTCTTTTCTGTAACTTTAGGGATCTCAGAGTTAGCATATATTCTCCTTCTGTCACTAACTGAGAGAAAGCATATTTTAGCACATGTCCTAAAGAAAGTGCCAAAGAAATGGAAAAGTACTTCCTCTTTGGAAGGAGCCTGTTTTGTTTTTCATTGACTGTAATGARCCATCAGACGCTTGGCTTTAGACTGGAGCCTTAATTCTGGGATGACAGAAGGGAGGTGAGATCCTCTCCTGTTTGTTTTACTCTTTCTGTGTACAGCTAGTTTTGATGAATATGTGCCCACACTTGACTATTGTTGAAAACAATTGTAGTTCTTCATTTGGATTTCACATTCTTTGGTCAGTAAATGTTGGCATGATGCAARAGGAATATCAAGACAACAATGCCCTTGAGGCATCCTGGCATTTGSTTGGATTTGAAGATTTCTATGTATTCTAAAGGCTAGAACAAATACAGTTCAACTGATGACCTTAAGAAAATGTCAAGAAAGCAGAAACTTTTTTTTTTTTAATCTTTGCATGGTAAAAATTAGTAGAAATAGCCTGTAAATGTCTATTTTAAAGATAAACTATCTTTTTAATGAAAGAAAGCATTTAAACATGCTTTGAAATGTCAAACTGACAGCTCTGTTTTGTTATAAGCAAATGGTTTGGCTTTGCATCTTAGGAAGGGCGAAAAAAGGAGTTTGCTTATAAGGTCAAGTGTTCAAGCCAACCTGAAAAAATGAGTTGTGTTTTAATTACTCCCACTGCTGTGCAAACATGAAGTTGACTGATGAAATAAGTCTTCTTAATTATGAACTTTGATATTGTATATTTAGGGTAAGCTTTTGAAAACTCACTGAGTTTGATCCCAGCTCTGTTTGACCTTGACTGAGAGTAGATTGAACTCAAAAAGTTGTTTTATTCCTACTGGCACTCAGCATTATTATTTAACAAGGRATCTGTTACACAGTTTAACTAAACAATGGGTCACACGATGTGCAGAAAACCCTTTGAATCTACTGTACATCAAGACTTTGAAGTTCTGTTTAAAAAAAAAGGGAATCAAACCAAATGACTTTTCAAGATCTCTTATGAATATTAACAGCCTTGCTGTGAATATCTCTACATGAATACATATCTTTCTCATTTGAGTTTTACCCCTTTTGGCTTACGTTGGCTTGTGGATAAGGGCAAGAAAAGGAATAGGGACTTAGAAAATCAGATTTGATTTGAAAGAAGCCTATTASAATGTAAAAGGGTATTATGACAATTAATTATAGCTCCTAATCCCCTCTAGTTGTCTTGAAGATTTCAGTGCAAAACTGTGGGATACAAACATTAGCCTGTCAGGTGAAGAGGTTCAGAATTGTGTGGAAACAAATATTTCTTTGGACTATTCTTATTCTTATGTAGTTTTATTAACTGGAATACTAGAACTCCATAGATCCACTAATTAACATCTATTTTCATTCTAAAATATTAAAAACTTACWAGGAGTAACCCAAAACCAAAAGGTGTGGTGTAACCATCTGGTATCTGCAATGCCTCCAAAGCAGAAAAATATTTTTAAAACTGYATCATAACTTGTCTCATCTCTCTTGTGGCCGTCTTTGTAATCTCAGCAGCAGCACCATGTAGTTAGGGTTCCCTGAGC
This sequence comes from Alauda arvensis, assembly GCA_902810485.1. Classification (NCBI taxonomy): domain Eukaryota; kingdom Metazoa; phylum Chordata; class Aves; order Passeriformes; family Alaudidae; genus Alauda; species Alauda arvensis. The sequence goes on from CADDXX010000355.1 coordinate 829,992, forward strand.
TTCACCAGGTTACTTATCTAATATGGCCAGATCCCAGAAAAAATCCTGTCTCTCTTGTTTCTTCTCTTTGCATGCAGCTGAGCTCATGGGCTTGGAGAGGTTGTCCTTGACAGTGCAGTCCATGGAACAGATTAAAGTAAGTAAACATCAGGTGGTCTGACATTGCGACCTGCTCTGTACCTCCTCAGCTGGGGCAACTCAGAGCCCAGCACCACACTGGTATGTTCCCTCATCCCAGAGTCCTTCCATAGCAGGGGGGCTGCTCCTGACTGGTYACATCTCAAGGGAACAGAAAAATATGATGGAAGGATGACTTGGACTTTGCTCTATCCTGCATAAGCAAGATATCTATGAGTGGCCATGCAGTTACATAAAAGGTCATTATTGACCACTTGGAATTATAAGGTGAAAAAGTAAGCAAAGGTAATGTCTGTGCATCTCTGAAAATTATTTTAATAAAGTAATCCACAGTTTGGAACCTGTAATTCTAATTTTTTCAAATRAAATATGTACAATTTCTAGCTTTTTTAAATATACATCCTGCTCTCTCTCCTCCTCTCTCCAGATCAGCTGGTTAGCCTGGGAAGATGCCATCACTGCAGGGAGTCTTACTAAGAAGCTGGGGTTAGTTTTAGTTTTGAATACACTCAGGCTTATGTTCATTATCARTAGAGGAGATTAGGATGAGTTCCACAGCTTGAACCTGCTCCTGAAAGTGGTCTGTTGATCTACCCTTTGCACTTAAGAATTTTATGCTGGGACAGATTAGTTGAAGTGTCCCTGTGGAGTATAGCTGTAGGTTCRTGATGGGATAGGAATTCAGAAAATAGATTAGGCCCAGCATGCTACCTGCTTTTTAGGTCAGTAGTAGCTACTTGAATTCAAGTTAGAAAGAGATAAGCAACCAGAAGGACGATGGGTGTGCTCTGCTGCAGCCTGCTTTGCCCAGTGATGGTCTCATACCAGTTGCCTTGTTTAGCCTGAAGTGTAGAACATCAAGACTCTGGTCAGAGACAGATTAACAGGTTGTGCTGAAAGTAGGAAGCAGTCAAGAACTGGTTCAAGCATGTCTCTTATTGCATAAATTCATTAATGATTATGGGAGAAATAAGCATGGYTTTCACTATAGGAACTAGGACCTCTGCCACCCAGTGTTAAGCATGTAGGAAAATGAAATTTTCTGGCCAGAGAGTAAAGGAGGGAATTATTYGGGGCCTCTGATGCAATCTCCACATCAGTGCACCTTTGTTCTTTAATTTGTTRTCATTGCTTTTGCTTGTTTGTTTTTTCTTAGGAGCTGTTTAAAAGTGAAAAGGTTAGGGATTGAATTGTGAATTCTTAGAGATGTTGGTTCCTCATTCTTCTAGGTCTGTGCCCAGGATGTMTCCTGAGGTCTGATAGCAACAATAAAGCTCTTGATTGAGCACAAAACATACAACTTTTTGAAGGGAACATGCCGTGGTTTTTATTAAGCAATTGTTTAGCAGAGATTTTTGTTTAGCAGAACAAAACCTTCTTAGTAACCAAGTGAAGCATGCTGTAAATTCAAACTTAGTAATGGTAACTTCCTGACTGAAAGTTGATATGCAAGTTTGTCTTATTTGCTATTAAAATATTAAAAAAAAAAGGAATAAACTATCTGAAACTGCTGCTATTTTGTTTTTCTGTGAGACATATCCAAAAAGCTGATACGTGGAGTTAGGTTTAGGTTTTTTCTCTTTCTGACTGTATGATTAAATCTAGTTTCAATGATGATGGCAATAGCACTCTTTATTCATTTCACTGGAAATTATGAAGACTACTTTACAGATTTGATTTCCTGTGTACTTCCTTTCAACCATATCTGTTGGACTGACTTTTGGTGTAATAATGATGTGTAAAAATAAATATTTTTGTTATGACTAAGTATAGTGGTCTGAACATGAGACTGTAAGACAAGAACAAATTTACTCTGTGGTTTGGACCTAAATCAATTAAATTGATTCAGTTTCCCTCAAAATATAAGATATGTTCTATTGGCTTAGACAAACCATGTGTCTAGACTATTTATCTTTTTTTTTTCTGTCTCCAACAGTTAAAATTGAATATGCTATTTAAGGAGAGCACAGTGAGTGTCTGCCACTGCAGTCYATTTCCTTCATGCTTTTCCAGCATCTGTATTCATTGAATAAAGTATCCAACATTGGACTACTCTTCCCTTTCACCCCTCCAGCTCCCTTTTACTTAAAAATCACTTTATGGTCCTGATGTCCAGAACTATGTCTGATGCATTTTTCAATCTTACAGTTTAAACCTCTCATAAAAACAAATTCCAGAGCTTCACTACCTGGCATATCAAGGAAAACAAAAGAAAAACCCAACAAACCAAAAAATCCAGACCAGTATCCAACCCAAACCTCAAATCTTTCTTTCATAATTTTTAAATTAATCTCCAACTATTTTCAACTAYGTGAAAAATGGAGTTGGACCTAAGCAAGAATTTCAGACCTGAATGTCCCCACATTTCAGTATTTATGGTTTCTGAATCAGTATGATGGGCTGAAGCAGTGTGGATCAGAAAGTCAGGAGGGAATGTTCAACCTTTAAACTTTGCAATAGGTCAGTAACAACACCTTTTCTGACCACAAGGAATCAAGGGCAGCACAGGGGCAGTACACCTTTACTTTGTTGTATGAAAAGATGGGACCCAGGGAGCAAGGACAGCAAAGACTGATAGATTTAAAATTGGAAGTAATTTTCATAAAGTGAAAAACTGACCAAAAGCAAAAAAAAATGGGAACATCTGGCTAGATAGAAAACCCTCAAAAAATACACAGGAATTACATCCTATTGCAAGCTTAAAATTAATCTGACTAAAAAGCAAATGCTGTAGGGRCCTCCACAGAATACCACATTGGAAGGTACATGCAGAAGAATGGGTTGGGGTGTTTTGTTCTGCCCAACACAGTCAGTTTTGAAGTACCTTTTTTCAGTGTTGAGCACCATCCCTCAATGAACCCCTGGATAAATGTTATTCAAATGACRTTTAGAGAATTTGGAAAAGAAAAATTTATAAAAACTTTGAAAACACTGATCTTATTTAGCTTAAAACTAGAAGATTAGGTAAGGAAGTGTTCAAATTTGCAAAAGGCTATTTTAAATAGGAGAAAAGAATTGACTTTTGTAAAGAAACCCTATTAAGAAAAAATGAGGATCAYTCCAATAATGCATTTACACTATTCTGGGTTTGGAAGTGAACTGTTTGACAATTTTTTAAGGTTTTAATACTTCCGCATTTTACATTTGTAGGGCTTAGCATATTCCTTATTTCAGGAACAGGCAAAATATTGAACAGAAAGTGTGAAGCACTGAAGGAAAAGACAAGGAATGCAGCAGATATGTAAGTGAAGAGGAGGTATACAGGAGCAAAATCAGGGGAAACTGCATCTCTTTAAAGAAACAATTATTTCTGCCATTGTTTTAGAAATAATATAGAAATGTCTCTTGAATTGGTTTGGGACCATCTTGCTCTGCTATACTATCAAATTTTGTAAGTATAACTGGGGGAAAAAAGATTGTGAATATACTCTCTCATAGCTTGTCACTTGTAAAACTACTGCAGAAAGGTATGAAGCGTGCAAAGTGTTTGTATGTTTAGTGGTTATGTGCTGTTAACTCCTAATATTTTTTTTAATCTAAGACTGTTTATTTAGTGACATGGCTTCAGCTATACACAGTTTAGATTGTGCACAGCTCTCAGTTAAGAGGCAGCATAAATTTGCAATCACTCATTTTATTGTTTACAGTCAGAGGTTATAACAATGAACATCATCAGTTTATATTAATGTTATATTAATATTCTATGGATACCTGTTGTTGTGTGAAACCTTACACCACAAGAGAGAAGAAAAACGATGGTAAAGAGAAAAATCATAATGTAAGTCAGCTGAATAAAATGTGTGCTAGGGCTATCTCCATTCTAAGCTTTAGAGRTATGTAATTTCCTTTAGTTAGTTAAAAAACTTTTCTTGAGATGCATCCTGGTGCTGTCCATTTTTGCATCATACYAACCCCTTATTATAGCAAGAGTTGGAAGGGTTTTACACTATTGCAGTCATTTAGTCAGTAACACAGAGAAATTCTAATGTTAGATGCCAATGGTTTTGATTTTAACAGTTTAAAAAGGGAATCCCTGAGAACAAAGAAATCCCAATAATCCTGTAATCCTTGAATATCAACTGGTGTCAAAAAGCTGAATTCTAAGGATTCTTGTCTTGTTAATTAATTTTCAAAAGGGACCAACTTTTATACTAAACAAAAGAGAAATTTCTAGATAACAAAGTGCAGGCTGCTAGCTCAAGCATTGCAGAAAATGATCTTGCAGCAATGATGTCTTCTCGTTGAACTGAAGTTATTTGTCCTGGCAATAATGCAAATGAATGGATAAAGCTACATTTCAGGAGTCCTAGCTGGAAGTTTGGTGTAGAACAGTTTCCCATGGGGTTTTACAAGTGAGGATGTCTGATCAAAGCCAAGGAAAATATTTCAGGAGCTATTGATGATCTCCAAGCCACCATGCTTAKATCCTTTTCTAGGATTATATAAGGAAATACTAAATGAGGGCCCATACCAAGAGAAAGATAGTGTTTTAAATGTGCTTTTGATGAGTGAGGAAAGACATTACTCTTATAATCAGTAAAACTGGCAGTATTCCTGAAGATTTCCATTAAATTACGTTTAACACAAACAAGAAATGTAGAGAAGTGGACTACAGCCTTAAATCCACTGCACCCTTCTTTTTCAGTAGCTAAGTCTTCTGTAAAGCTGAATACACTGAATAAACTCTGAATAGATAAACAATATGAAAAGAAATGTGTAATAAAACTTGGGATTGAATGATTCAATGACAKAAAATGTATCAGTGAGCAGTTATGTTCAGTTTGGCACTGAATCTGAATTACCTTTTTTTTTCCCCGAACATTTACAGCTGATTTATGGTATCTACACCAGACATTGATATTTTAGACATTTTTTTTTAAGCATGAGAGGATGTATGGTGGTATGGTGGAGTCCCACCTGTAAAGGAGCTAGGGWAGCTTACTTCATCTTTTGGGATGACTCCAGAATGGCACTTCCACAGTCTTTTGAGTTGCTGCACACAGGGAGCAATGTTTTCTACCTTTGAGATTTACATTAAACATAAATTCCACTGAAACTTACCAGTAAGACTGACGTGTATTAAAACAAAAAAACATGGTATCTGATTTTAACTCTTGGGTATGCTTCTGCCTGTCTGTTTAATAGGAAAATGAAAAAAGAGATTGCTTTAAAGCAAACACAATAATTTAAACATAACGGTAACGGTAATTACATTCTGTGAAAAGAAAACATTTGTTAGCATTTATTTCTACATTATGGAAGTAAACCTCATTATGAAAGCATGCTACTGATTTTTCTTGCTGCTCTTAACTCTCTTCTATTTCCCACTCTCAGCTCACATTTCTTGCAGTGAGTTTTCACACTGCTAACAAATGGATAGGAAACAGGYATTGAAATGCATCTGTGTTTCAGAAGCAGAATGTATCTGAAAGGAAAACATGAGGCATTTCTAGATACAGGAGAGGAGTRTTCTTGGCAGATGTACATTACACCAACTTGAACAAGGGATTCAAATTTAAAACTCATTCTTAAACTATTATTAAAAGAATTTATTTAAAAGAATCTTACTTCTGACATCAAAATTGTGGGTTTCTTTTTCAACAGTAGCTATTGATGCCATTGAAGCATATAGGACAGTAAGATCCAGACCTGTGTCTTTTCACTATTAGGATATCTCTTTGGTCATCTGTGTTTATAAGGTCATCTCACTGTTAGTGTACACAGTCTCACTTAGAATTTTMAATTAATTGTCCTGTAGGCTCATTTCTACTTAATTTGAAAACAAGAGGAGAAATATTAACCATTAGGTGGTGGAGAAAGTACAAAATATATTTTAGTTTGTAAACCCTTAAATTAGCCATCCTCTGTGGGATGGAGAGAAATACAGTCCTGATTAAGGAAAACCTTAGTACCKCAGARCCAATGGAATGTTTATATGTTTGYACACAGAACATATAAACTATCATAGATTTCAACCACTTTCTTTTTAAAACTTGGATTAGACTGAGACTTGAGCCACCATGACCATGATTACTAGCTTTCAATTATGACACTTCAAACTTGCTATGCAAGTTTAAACTAGGGCAGTTGGTGGAAATGCTCTATTACATAAAAGCCTTTGATCCCGTGATGGATGTTCTATGAATTGTGGGGGGAAGAATGAATGTGCTGGAGAACTGGGGAAATAAATAATGAAGCCAGCTGATATTATGATGGCACAGCAGGAGTGGTATGTTTCATCCTGTTTTGTGATTTAGTTATGCAGCTTCTCCTTGCACAGCACTCACTTACTGAAATAATTTTATCTGTGCATGAATTGTCAGGCAGGTTTTAGTAAAGTGCTGCAAAAGAACTTCCTTTCTGTACCAGTCKGTGGTACTTCTGAGAGATTTGTAATAAGTTTAAACTCAAATCAGTAATGCTGTATTTCTATTTAGATGGATTTTTCATCCTGGACTATGCTCTCTTTAGGCTTTAATCCTATGCTTTGATCTGAAGCACTGTGAGGGTCCAGTGAAGAACAATGGTCTTTTTAATTTATGTATGCTATTTTGTATCTTCATAGCTGTTCTGCTTAACTTCTACCCGTCTTTATTCCATTGCTTTTCTCCATCTTGAAAGTATTTTTTAAAATGTTAGTGCTTCAATGATTTTCTAATAACTATACAACCTCTTAAAATACAGCTCTATTAAAACTTTAGATCTCATTCTGATTGTAAATGAAGTAATTGCTTTCTAGCATCAAAATATTTGTGTAACAGCATGCTGAAATACCATCTTGGAAATGATAACAAATAAATAAAAAAAAACCCAGGAGGTACCTGAGAGCCTGCTAGAGACATCTTTATGTGTAAGTCCCAGAACAGTAATGTAATGGGATTCCCAAAGAATAAGAGCAGTGTAACATGAGCAGACTGCCAGCATCTAATCAAGGCAGTCAGGGATCTGCCTCCACAGTTGGTTCCCATACAGTCTAATTACCAAAAGATGTACACAAGTGATGCAGAAAACATAAGCTTTTAAATATTTACACAAGGTTCAATAATCAAGCAAAAAATAAGAGTATAKGGAATATAACATTTTGCACAGCTGAGATTTGAGCAGGCTGTAGAGTATTACTTTGATAGCAATAAGCATTCTTTTAAAACTTTCAATCACAGTGTAACTGGAACAGAGGATCTGTGCTCAGTTTTATTTAGGGCTCTGAATGGGGTGTCACTTCTCTTCGAAGACGCCTCCAAAATGTCATTGGAGGCTACAAATAATTATGGTGCTCTTTGGATTACTGTTTCTAACATGGCAAAATCTGGTTTTCTGCAGCCAAAAATAGCTGCATACTGTCTCGAGTGAAGCTGCCAACACCGCTCAACAAGTAACTGATTAGGATTCACAAAAATTTTGTTGGATGATTTCTCTGTTGTGAGTTTTACCGAACTTCACCYCTCGGCTTCCGAGCTAAATGAAACGAGCCGGGCGCTTTGCTTTTTCCTCGGGGCTGGGACCTGCCGTGGGCTTCATCTTCGCGGGGCCGAGGCTCGGGGCAGGGACGAGCGCAGCTCTGCGGGGCCGGGCGCGCCGCCTCCCCTTCCCGGCAGGGGCCCTTTCTTGCCCGGGAGCGGGGCGATCGCTCCCCGGGGCGCCAGCGGCCGGCGGCGCCGCCGCGGCAGCAGCAGCGGCTGGAGGAGGAGGCAGAGGTGGCGGAGGAGGAGGAGGAAGGCGGCCGCCGGCCCCTCTCGGCGCGCAGAGGCGCAGGCAGAGGGCGCTTTC
>CADDXX010000355.1:838048-873956 GCA_902810485.1 Alauda arvensis
GGCCAAGGGATCTCCCCGCTGCGACCGGGCGCTCGGTCCCGCTCTGCTGCTCCCTGGCTCTCTCCCTCCTTCCCTTCCCTTCCCTCCTCCTCCTCCTCCTCCTCTCTGCGCTTTCCACCTCCCCTGCTCCTGAGTGAGCGCAGCCTCGGATGTCCGGTTTCCTGGTGGGTTTTTTACCTGGCAAACTCTGGATAACTTTGGTGAGAATTTGCGAAGCGGCTGGGAAAGTTGGGAACTGCCCTGCACGCGCATAGGAGCTGCTGCTACCGCATCTTCTCCATCCCACGGATTTTACTGCCTTGGATATTGCGAGGGGAGGGAGGGGGGAGAGGACAGCGAAAGAAGGGGGGAGAGGAAAAGAAGGAGCCTCATAATTTCGGCTGCATTCCTCTGACTGCCCCGCTCCGCGCCCGCTCTGCCATCCCTGCACCATGCACTTGCTGGAGGTGCTCTCGCTGAGCTGCTGCCTGGCTGCGGGCGCCGTGCTCCTGGGACCCCGGCAGCCGGCCGCCGCCGCCGCCTACGAGTCCGGCCAGGGCTACTACGAGGAGGAGCCCGACGCGGGGGAAGCAAAGGTAAGCCCGTGCCCCTGCTGTAGGTGCCGGCTCGGTCCTCTGGGCACGTGGCTGCGAGTCCCTTTGAAAGGGCGGCTTGGGAATTCCACCAAGGAAAAGATGTGGGAGAAGCCCTTTGAAGTAGAGGATCCCTTAAAAGTGGGGCAAGGAATGTTTTTTAGGAGTGTCTGAGTTTTCGAGGTTGCTGGAGGGTGGTCTGCACGGGGCACACCTGCGTTYACAGAGAGACGCGGAGCACCTGATGAGCAGCGGCAGCCGCGCTCCTGCCGTGGAGCGGGCACTGCCCGGCGGGCAGCGATCCCGGCCCCGCCGCGGGCAGCGGCCCCTGCGCCGCCGCTGGTGCCGGCCCTGGCAGCTGGGGCGCGCCCCGCAGGCGCCTCCGAGCGGGGTCCTGCGCTGGGGAGCGCCGAGGGAGGCAGGGCGGGCTGGGAAACGCTCARGGGAGCAGCTGGGCACAAGAACGAAGCGGCTAGGGAGGCGTGGGAGGACGATGACAACAAAACCCTAGACTTTCCATTTGTTGAAAAGTCTCTTGGAGTTACTGACGCTTTGGGTGAGCTGCTGCTGGGTGACAGAGTTGACGGGAGGTGTAAGGTGACACTCCAGTCTGAAATTCTTAGTTCTGCCCAGACGCATGGTGAAGGTTGGGCTGAGATTCCCGGGTTCCAGACACAAATACTTAAAATTCTCGGTTAATTTTTGTTTGCATACTAAGTTTCGTAACATAAAACTCAAGTACCTTTGGTACTTGTGGTTATGCAGTTCCTGGTATGCTGATGCATCAAAAAGATGCATAGTATGTGGTTGTATAAGCATGTGGCATTGTTAGGAAGACCTTTGATGTCTGTCTTACTCTCATCTCATTGTTTTGAAGATTTCTGACATACTTATTGAAAGCAATCATRACCGAGCTCATTCATTATTCATTTCTGTATGGAGCAGGGGGGGCGTTGTGTGGATTAAAATTTAAACTAATATTCTGATTTTGTTTCCCCCCCCCATGCTGTTTGCTTTACTGATTAAAAGTTTGGGAGATTTTACTGTAACTACATGGGAAGTCAAGTTTTGATAGTATACATTAGCTGCACTTCAGGTATGCAAACTGTTGTAGACCATACATTCTACATAGAAGTCATACTTTCGTACTTTTCAAGTAGCAATCTGCATGAAAAAGTTTACTGATTATACTGTAGTCTCTCTTAAAATATTTTAACTACAGCTGAATGCTTACATTGCAATATTCTGAGTGCTAATACATTATCAGTGATCATATTACTTAAAAGTCTATAAAATGTTTTTCACACTTAAGTGTGTAAAAGTAGGAGCACAAAATCAGTTCAGCTAGCCACTCCTACCACTTAGACTATTTATAAAAATTAAAAAAAAAAAAAAAAAAGACAAAGAAAGTCAAAAGTTAGTGGAGGGTAAAAATACCTCAACTCCTTCCAACCCATGACTGTAAGTCAGTTATTTACTGGGTGAAACTGGCATTTGGGTTGTAAAGCCTCAGAATAGCTTATGCTGGAAAGGTAGAAAGAATCCAGACTGGAGCACAGCACATATTTTGTGTACTTAGACTGCTGAGGTAGAACAGCTGATAGTGAAGGTGCTCTCCTCAGTGATGCTTTGTGTTCCCRTGCTTATGGTGTGGAAAGTTACTCTGTTTCTTGAAAAAACCTCGAAGTCTTTGGGAGCTGCCACTGTAGCGCATTGTGTAGAAGTGCAAGTGCTCCCTGGAAAAAGAGGAACTGTCAGCAAACCAAAGGAAGGAAAGGTCAAGAGACCAGGCAGTGGGATAGTGTGTTAAGTGATTACGTTAATAGGAACACGTTTTTGTGTCTGACTGGTGCTGAATAGCAAGTAGAGAAAGATTCTTGATCCAAGCAGGCTTAGTCACGTTGGAAGTCTATAGTTGTGAGTTTGTTGCTTTTGCTGGAACTGTTTGAGTGAGTACTGCACATATTTGTTTCTGTGAATGTTGAGATGAATATCTTAAGTAATTATGAAAGGATTAAATAAGTGCAAGTAATTGTTTCAAGGAAAATATGATTGTATTGTCAGTATAAAGTCATCTGCTTGAACTTCGTTAACTTCAGAGGAGCTCTTAGATGTTTTTACTTCCCATCAAGATGCATGTTAAACTGATGCCTAAGCACAGATCATACAGGCCTTTGGGTCAGCTCTTTATACAGTATATTTATTTCTCTCTCTCAGCTCCTATTTTAAGAGCTTTAGCTTTRGAAAACACTTTAAAAAGTGTGAATGAAGTTGAGGTTCTTCCAACATAGGAGGAAAAGCTGGCCAGAAAATAGGGGTATTGTGTTTTTAAGCAGCTAATTTTCATGTATTAAASTTGTCTAGAGATTTGCAGCCACTTGGAAGTCTTACAGATATAAATAGCAGTAGTTCTTCATACACAACTCTTGCAAGGGCATGTTCKGCAGCAAGTGGGCACTGATAAGCTTGTGCAACGCTGCCTCATCCCTCTCCACTCCTATCCCCCATCCCTACTATTTTTTTCCCCCAGCCTAAGGGTAAAGTTCGTTATTTAACAAGCTTTCAGAGCCCAGATTAATACTTTTCAGCTGAACTGTCAGCTCAGTGGGATGGGAATGAACCCTGCCCGTAAATCACCCCTTGCGGATTTCCTGCAGCACGGGGGGTTGTCCCGAGGAGCTGCCCCCTGGCAGCCACACCCCGCCCCTCCCGGCGGGGCAGGAGCGCGGGCGGCCCTGGCCCCTCTCCCCGCCCGGGTGGTTTGTGGTGGAAGGCAAGCTGGTGCTTCAGTCGCCTTTCTTCTCCAGGAGGGCCCAGGGGATCAGCCCTCCTGTCCCAGATTTCACGCCGTTTACAGGGACCATCCGCCCCCCCCAGGGATGCTCGGAGCAGCTGCAGCAAGGGGAGGGTGAGCTACTGTGYCACACCGGTGGCTTGAAACTTTAGCTCCTTCTACTCTCTTTGAGTGTTTTAATAACTCTTATAACATGTTTGGCTTCTGGCTTTTGTTCTTTAGGTAATCTTGAATAGGGAACGTGGGGTGAGTATACACTGTCTACCTGGGGGAGWATTATTTAAAGTAAATAAATAATTCCTTATTGCTTGTTTGCTGAAAGTTTAAAAATGAACTGAAGGAACTATGTGGGCATTCTGTGCAGGAATTAAACTCCTTAGGTTATTGAAACGAAGGTGTGGCAGTAGCATGTACCTACACTTCATTAATGGCAATGAGGTAACAATAGCAGGAATAGGTTATTATGGTAACAAAWTCTGAAATGAGACCACACAGCTGGCAGAGTTTGCCATAGCTGCACCATCATTTTGTTGCATAGTCTTTAGAATTATGTGACTATGCAAAAGCAATATTGGTCAACTATCCCATTTAGTTTTGAAAAGGTTTAAAAATGCATTTGTGCAAAGATTCTTATTTTTGTAGTAGAATGGGAATAGCAAATGAAAATGTATTTGCCTCTTCTAAAGCGCATCCCTGAAAATYCCGTTGGGGCCTCTTTACATAGATAACAATAAAGTACAGAACAGTTTGTGCTGTGATTCTGTGATTTGGGGTTTTTTTGCAATRTAAATACATGTACTTACTTGAGCTGCATTTTTCTTGGATGCTATCTGAGAAACACCTTTTTAATTTTATTATTATAAAATYACTCCAAATCTGACCTAATCATACAGTGCTGCTCACTGACTGCTAACAGAGTTTAAATACTGTTAGTTAGTGGGAGTGTGAGGAAAAGCAGCGTGTCAGTTTGCTGCTGTCACTGTATCTCCATGGCATAATCTCAAACCCATCAGTTTTATAGTCAGCTGTAAGTTTATCAAGTGCCTTACTCCGTGTTCCATGCTCAGGTGAGAGATGAGGCTGCCTTGCCTGTTCTGAGAACAAGCACAGACCTCACTGCCCGTACTTAAGCGGTGCTAAATTGAGCATATAGGGAGAATGTTATTTTTTCCTGCTGCTGCTGTTTAGTCTACTGCAAATTCTCTTGTGTGTGTGTGTGTGTGTGTAGCCATTCTCTTTTCAGGCACGTGAACACAAAAAGATGCTGTTGCAAATGCAACAGGATCAACATTGGTAGTAGTAATTATTCTGGAGACTTCTGCAAACATAGATATTAAACTTTGGTCTAGCCTTTTGTGTGAGTACAGTACAGTACTAAGCTCACTGTACTTTCTAGTTTCTGGAGTGCATTCCTGGGTGTCTAGTGTAAGCACACTGGTGTGCCTGGGAGGGACTTCAGCTGTTTGTCAGCAGCAATCCCATACTTTTATGAAGGTTATAAAAAAAACTGTGGAGGTCATTTTAACTACAGTGTTTAGAGGCACACAGAAGCATCCCATCAAAAGTATTATTTTTATGCTCACTTAGGTTGTATGTATTCAAAGTCTTGCCTGTTTTTCAAGGATGTGTACCCACTTATTTTAGTTAAAATAAACCAGGRCTTAGACTTCAGACTGTTGTAGCTGAGGGTGATGGTAATAATATTCTTCTATTGATACCCTGCATCCAGGATAGAAAGTCTGTTGARAACCTTGTGTTCAGCTGCTGCTTTTATGAATTTGGTCAGTGATTCATTTAAAAAAAAATCCTTGGAAAAAAAGGGAATCCAACTAAAGTCACACTGGTTTCCTATCAAATCCTGTTTAATGTAAAAAAAATATGTTACAGCTGTTTGTAGAATGAGTTATAAGAAATTCCAAGCAAGATTGTCCCTTGAAAGTTGCAAGCTCTTTCAAAGACTAAGTTCTTACGAGTTTTGCTTGGTAAAGCACTGAATTTTGCCTAGTGAGTAGGACAGGTATGATTGTTTTCCTTATATATTATAAATGTTTATTACTTTTTAAATTTTACCTTGGTTCTATTCAGAGTGATAATGTAATACCAATYCCCYCCTTCATGTAAATRTGYCTCTAYTTCAAAGAYCCTAATGGCTGCATAAATTGCACCRGGATTTTAATTTAAAACATGGATAACTTATGGAAGCATGGACGAGTCTTTGTTGAATTTGTCAACTTGTTTGTTTCGTGCTTGTCTCCAAAAGTTCTTTTGGTGACAATRTTTGTGTTGCTCTCCCTCTTAGATGCATTTCTGCTTTTAGTTAGGAAATAGCTATTCTGTAAGTTGTTTGTTCTTCTATTCTTCCAATGGAATCATCATAAATCAATYCCTTTAGCTCTGTAGTAATTTCTTGGGTTTTTTTCTTTTGATGTTTTCTGACCTGTCTAAGATAGCTGTAACTCCTTACAAGTATTTAGAGACTGCAGTTGACAGTGGAAGGAATARATACTCTTGTAAGGAGCTTATTTTTAGCAAAATAACCAAGAGAAATGGTGTTCTTTGGGGAAGGAGGAAAAAACATGCGGGAAAACTTCTGATAAAGAAAAGGAAAAAAATAATAGCAGTTGGTGTGTTTTGACTGTATTGTAGTCATTACTGAGGGTAGATAAGCGTGTGATCATTCTTTATATAGTTACTAATCATCTGCCAAACATCATCTGCAGCTAACTTTTGGGATCTTGATTATGGTTAACTTCAATGAAAAATGATTGCTTGGGGAAGTTAATGATATTGGTTACCTGACACTGCTATCACCCTAAACTCTGTATTACTTCATACTGTTCAAATAATGACTTCACCTACTCAGTGGCAGTTTTCTGATAGCTTGAGCTTGAGAATGCAGCTTAAAAACTGTTGAAGGCATTTTATATCTTGTTCCTTACTAAACTGAGCAGGACTTTTTGTACTGGACAAGGGAAAATTCTGGCAAAGAATTGGACRGTTCTTGAAAGAAGATGCCAGAAGGCTGCAAATGACACATGTATTTCTATCTGGTGTCAAGTGTGACATCATCTGTGTTACTTCTCCTACCTTCTTGTGGCAGCACTGAGAAATAAGTCATTTCAGGAATCATGAAGAACAAAATCCTTTACAACATTATATGGTTTAATTCTTTTACTTTCCTTACRCAATAGTTGTGTTCTGTTGAAAAAGAGAGAAGAGAGGAATTAAGCAGAAGGGATAGCTTCTGAGAACAGATGCAACAACTGGTTATTTCCTAATATTTTTCTCCAAAAATGACCCACAGTAACTCCCCCAACACCCCACAAGCATGTGTGGAAGCTTCTAATATTTATAAAGATTTTTCAAAACAGTAAGGCTGTTTCCTTCACTCCTGCTGTATTTAGTGTTGTAGCCTTGCCCCGAGTTCTGTGTGCAGTTCTGAGCCCCAGAATTCAAGAAGGATGCGAAGGTCCTTGGATGCAGCCAGAGGAGGGCAACAAAGTTGCTGACAGGGCTGAAAGGAATGTCCTGTGAAGAGCAGCTGAGGACTCTGTCCATCTAGTTTGGAGAGAAGAAGTCCGAAGGGTGACCTCACTCAGCTTTCTGGGGAGAGGAAGTTGAGAGAGAGGTGCTGCTCTTCTTCTCCCTCAGGTGCATGGGTTGGATGCATGGGAGTGGTWAAAACTGCACCAGTGGAAGTTTAGACTGGRCRTTAGGAAGYRTTTCTTTACTGAGAGGATGATCAAACACTGGAACACTTTTCTTAGAGAGGTGRTTCATGCCCTGAGCCTGTCAGTGTTTCAGAGGTATTTGGACAATGCCTGTAACAACACGCTCTAGCTTTTGGTCAGCCCTGAAGTGGTGTAGGTGTCTTCCAACTGAAATATTGTATTCTATTTGAGATAGTTCAAAAKAAGCAAAACTACTGTTGTTGTCCTTCAACTTACTTCAACTGCCAAATTCAGTTGGCAAAAAGTATTTGTGGTGAACTGCTCCAGCTGTCCAGAATGTGCTTGTGGCATCAGTTRCAATATTTAGAGCCAAGAGAAAAACTGGCCAAGTGAAGCTGTACACCTTATCTGCTCTTGACTTAGTCATGTTTGTGTAGATGATTAAATGTTTGGAGGGCTAGTTAGTTTGTTTCATGGGTGTATTTGTTTTAGAGAGGGAAAGTTACGGCCTATGGGTAAACTTTCCAGTCTGCTTAAGGAAAAGTCTCTTTGGTTTTCTTTGTTCCTTAGGAAAAAAATAAAAAGAAGGAAAAGCGTTTTTTGCCTCAAGTGTTGGAAGTAATTCTGAGACGGTTTTGGTGGGGTTTCTTTTTTTGGTGTTTGTTTGTTTTAAAATTTTTAAAATAATCTGTTTTCTTTTAAAGTGTTGCCTTTAGAGCCCTGTGAATTTACCAGTCTTGACCTGTCATTCTTCTTGACTAACAACTGTGAGGTGTTGTGCACTGTGTGACAGCTTTGTGACTGCTGTGAGTTGGATATGGGGATAACATAATAGTAGGTTTCACTGGAAATCAAAGACAATCAGCACACAAAATAAAGAATTATCCTTTTAGGAGTATTTTGTACTCCTAAAAGGATAATTCTTTATTTTGTGTGCTGCTGAGGAGAGAATCTCTGCTTATTTGCATACTAACTAATACTTAGACTATTCCACTCCTATTTCTTCTTAAAAGCAAGGAACTTCAATCATTCCAGTTCCCTCTATTTCTAACCATCCACAGATACACTTGACAGAAACATAATTTGCCTGTAAATGTAATAATATCAAGAGTCTTGGTGGAGGTAGTTGTATAATTTTTGTAGAATTTCTACTTATGGTTAAATCACCAGTGCAATTAACTATGAAAGGAAAATGCAAAATAAACTTGTGAGATGATGACTTATTGACATTTGTCCCTTTCCTAGGGACATGTTTCCAAACTAAAACAGAGCGTAGGACGTCCTCTTTACCCCACCCGCTCTCCAGCACATCTTGCATAATGGGCAAAGTGCTGCAGTACAAATACAACAATTCACTTTGTTTCATTTGACTTAGAAATGTCAAAATATTCATGTTAAGCATTCAGTATCTCTTTGCCACAAGGATATTTTTTAGTTTTACTTCCTTTAATTCATTAGTACTGAAATAYTCTGTGATTTGGAGGAAATGAGATGATCTTGTTAATAATAAGCAGGCTTGCACAATAAATTTGGTAAATAMGGAGAAAATTTTTTCCAGGAAGGACAATTATTTTGACTTTCCAGTTGGATGTTTTTCTGGCTGGTTACAGAAGRGCAAAATGTTGATTCATTTAAAAATACCGAGAATCTTGTGGAGCCCACAGGGCACAGCTTTCAGGAGAACATTRATAGCTGCTAAAAGTCCCACTGACCTGAAACCCAATACAGTGAGCACATGTCTTTTGTAAAGTTTAGTTTCATCTAAACTGCCAGACAACAGAAGCAAGAGGCTCAAAATCAAATTTTCTGAGGGTTTCCTTGCTTGCTGGAGTGYCAGTGATGCTGAGTTTGTGCTTTCTGCCTTGTGTTCCCAGGCACACCCTGAGGTATGAGAACGTTTTTGAACACATGGTTTAGAGTGGTCTGGGCTGCTTTTGTGGCTCAGCAGAGCCCAGCAGGTGGGCAGCTCCTGGCTACCTCAGTGCAATTTGTTTCAGCTGCCAGGAATGCCATGTTAATAGTACTGGACATGTGAGAATGTCCCCTCTTGGGAGGGGTTCAGTGGTAGTGTGCTGAGGGAGGTAGTTTAAATTAACAGCTGGACTCAGACTGAGATCAGACCACCTTAGAGTGGCAAATTGGTTGATAAAGGGCTGCCTACAGTTACGGTTCTCTYCAAGATTGCGGTGCTCATGTCAGATAAAAGGCAGCCTGTACAACTAAAAGTTGTAWAGTGTTTTGTGATAAAGCACTTTTATTTTTCTTATCCAAAAAAAAAAAGAGCTGCCGATTTCTCTCTAATTATCGGTTATGAAAATTATTAAGATCTTTAAGATGAGTGTTTTTTTTTCTCCATGTGGCTGAGACAGCAGGTGATCAAATCACTAAAAACAAATAAAGGAGTAAAAATCTGTAGAGCTCTGAAGTACTTTCCTTTTTGAAATGTCTGTGGATGGGCTGTAATGCAGTAAAAGGGCAATGAACCATGAATTTGGAACAGGAAGTAAGGGAAGGAGCAGAGAAGAATTTTCAGAGGGCAGGACCATTCTTCAAAGGAAGGAAGAATTAGGCTGTTCTATTGCATCAAGTAGAACTAAAGATTTAGGAAAAYTCTAAATTGAACAGTCACTACTAATCTGGATTAACAGCATAAAAAGGCTCTTTGTAGCAATGAAACTTTGAATATCTTAGCTAGCAGTTTCGGAAAATTAATGAAATTTTCAAATCCTCATCTCATATGACAGATGGATGATCTCTGTTTTTACTTTGAGCCTGTAAGTTGCTGCTTTACTSCATGATTAGTTGGCTTATGCTATATCTATGGAGTATTGAAATTGCTCAAAGAATATCTGCAGCTGGTCAGACAAAATGCCTGATTAGCTCTGTGTGCCATTCTCAACAATCTTGTTRGAGAGCCCATGCTGCATAGCCCCTGAGCTTGCATCCTGTGCACCACTGATGTGGCAGAGGATGATTGGAGAGTGATGTTGGAAAGCTCACACACAGTACATGATGAGAAATGATCCGTCACATCTTCCCCTGACACACTCTTCTCCCCAGTTCCTTCCCAGGTGGAAGCTGCCCTTTAGCCACAGCCATGTCAATTCCCGCAAGAGGACAGTATCTAATGAATCCTGCCCCCAAAAGTTTCTTTTTAAATCCTCGATCATGTGAGCTGCCCTGATTGATTCACCTGTAGGGCGCTTGYTGCACAATATCCAGCTGATTTGTCCTCAAACCACCTCATGGGAGATTTCTATTCCACTTTGTTCCTTCACCTTTGCATCCCACGGATCACATTCAGGAGAAATATCTGGTGTGTCAGCGTGCTGCTGCTCACTCCTTGGCCAGCTGGGGACTGCAGTTAGAAAACCCAGCAACAGGTATTTGCAGGACCCCCACACTCATCATGTTTATGAGAGGGCAACCATGGCAACATGCACCTGGCTAAAAGCACTCTTCTGGTCTTCCAGTACCTCTTTGTTTCTTTGGCTGGCCTTCTTTTCTTTTTATTTATGCCCTTACCATCCAAGGCCTTGCCAGATTRCAGGATCTACTTGACAGCCTCCTTCTGAGCAAAGAAATGAAAAGTGTCACTACATGCTGACAGGCTGTTGRCAGCAGCTTGTGAACTTCCTTGCCTTAAATGATCGTGTGTGTTACTTCATTTTCATTACTAGCTTTCAGTTGACTTTTCTCCAGGTTCTCCTTGAGCCCACAGAAGCTTTTCACATCAATGCTCTTCTGTATCAACAAGTATGCCATTAAGTGGATGTTGTGTTTACTATACATAATATTAAACTTAAAAACAAACAAAGGCCCAAGACAAGCCAAAGGACACACGCTGATTAAATATGAAACTTCCAGAGTCCCTCCTCTGGACAAGGCAGGGAGCAATTCTGTCCATGCCACTTGTGSTTTTATTGAGTTCCCCTCTCCACCGTTCCTTTTCAGGCTAAAGATCTTTCACTTATGTAACCTGCTTTTTGAAATGAAACTGTTCTTTACCTTTGATCACCTGAATTCAGACCTTCTTAATGCTCTTTAAGACAGCAGAACAAGGAGAGGGGAGAGCCAGGAGTGCGCACAACATTCCATATGTGGGACACAACATTCCATATGTGGGGCACAAGGAGGTTTTGTTCTCTTTCTTAATAATTCCACTTGTGTATTTGTTTTAAAAGTGTGTCTTGATATGCCAGTATTTTGTAACATGTCAGACATAAGTATGATTAAAATGCCTCCTTTAAAGAACTACTCATATTTATACTGAAGAACAGGATGGGGGAAGGCATTTCATAGTTATTAYTACTTCCTCAAAATTCACATAAAAGCTGTTCTTAGGGGCCTATTTCAAGATGATGTATGATTATTTAAACTTTTGTGTTCATTATGCTTTTAATGTGTTTTTCTGCCTGCCACATGTGCACAGTGAGAGATTTAATGGAACTAGCTATCTTTTGAGTTATAAACCATGAGCTGTATATTTAACGTCCTTAATGATTTTTTGTTAAAAATGAGATGTGGTCTCAGTGTGATCTGTGAAATATGTCAGCAGTCTTGCAAAGGCTGTTTATGCCTGCTAACAATAAGATGTTACTGTCAGGCAAGATTTGTGAGGGCTTGGTTATGTGCACTAATTAGGTGCATATGACCAAGCATATTTTAAAACCTGYCCATGCTTGCATGTTTTGAGGTAAATGTCAAGCCTACCCTTAAGCATAAGAATATAGGAAATACCCCACTGGKGCAAACTAATGGTTTGCCTAGGCAAGTGGCCTTTGTCCTGTCAGCAGCATGTGCTGTTCTGTTTAAGGAGAATATTTGGACCTAATCAGTTTCTGCAGTTCCCTCCCCTCCTACTCACCTAACATCCACAGTAGTTGGCTTGAGGATATTAGGAGACATGCCTCTGCCTCTTCAGTATCTCTTTAAGGATGTCCTGTCCATGCATGTGGTCTGTTTTCATACTGAAGGTGCTCTGAGCAGTTAGTAGATTCTGAGCTTCATCATACCAGGATGGTGTTGGTTTGGGGGCAGTGGAGTTTCTTTGATTTTGTTGCCTTGCAATGTGTGTAAAAACTTATTCTGCAATTAATATCAATTAATATTACTAACATTTATGAGTTAAACCTTGTGTGTTACATGGACCCAAAAGCTATTTTCAGCACTTGAGGAAAAGAAAAGGCATTTAATTTGAGGATGTGGGATATATGTCCTTACATTTTTGAAGACCAAACTAAAGAAGACACATAAAGGTGTCATTTAATTATTTCATTCTGTATTTCAACCAAACACAAATTTCATTAGTTCTTATATTTTGGCCAGTCAGAGTGACTGGGTGCACTGTCAGATTTCTCTCACCCTCTTTGTTAAGAGACTGATTTTATTTTCATCTTTGGACCTTTATTATACATCTCTTTAGTTGCTGTTTGCTTGTGGCTTTGCCAGCTTGGGGAAATATTTTTCCTCTAGGTCAGAACTAAAATCTRTAGCTCTTTTGGGGTGTTTATAGTGCCTGAAACCCTTATTATGAATTTATTTGTAGGAAATTCCATCTTCTAAATGCCATTTAAAGAGCAGTAGTGCAGTGCTGASTACAAGGGCAATCCAGGAGATCCTTTCTTTCTCTTGATGCCCTACTCCATAGAAAAGTACAGGAACAGTTGCAAGGGTATTTAGAGGAAGATGGTGCAGTTGGGTCACAAATTTTCCTTAATTCCCTACTCTCATCTTCTAGGAGGAGGGAGAAGATAAGGGAATTAATAGAAGCCCTTCAGATAAAGATTGTATGATGTGAGCTTTAGCAGACRTTGAGTGTTACCCCCTTAGAAATATCTGTAGTCTTCTGAAGAAGATTAAGCCATCTAGGGTTAGGCTTTTTTTTTTATCCTTACATTGATGGTTCCTTCTGCTTTGTGATATTGGGACATTTTTTCTTCTGTCTCACTAGAGAAGTACCACATTCTGCTGTATTTGAGGAAATTATGCATCTTGCCAAAGGTCCCATTGAGGCATATTTGTTTAAATCCTTTTTGTTATGATAGAGATATTATCTAACAAGTTATATATTGAATAAAATTGAAGTTTTTCTGGATAATGATAACATTTTTAAATTCTAAATATTTTTTCATATTTGTGCCAACCTATTGATTTCTGTTATTGTTCTGCATATTTTATTACAATTGTAAAAACAATTACAATTGTATTTAGCTTTGAATTTGTTCTTCCCTTCCTCAAAAACTTTGGTACGTGCGTTATCATAAAGCCCCTAACTTAGACTATTTAATATATTCTTGTAAAGACTTAAATTTTTTTCATCATGTTTTTTACCTTCAAACTGCCTAATGAGGAAGCTATTAAAAAAGCTTTTTCTGAGCTAGAGTGGGTTGTGTTCATTAGCTAATTAGTTTAATCAGAATGGGAATTTCCTTTTCACTTTGAGTTAGTGCAGTATTGAAGAATTAAAAGTAAATTCAAAGTCTTACTAAGATGTGAAATTAATTGCTTATTTTACAAAACTTGCACTGATACCTTAGTAGCAATCTTAAAAGAAAAACAATTAATAAATGRAAGAAAAATGGAATTAATTATTTTGGTAATCGTTAAAGTAAATGAATTTCATGCAGAACTACTCTAATCTACTGCTTACCAATTTTCCCATCTGCTTTCATAAAATCAGAATTAGTTTGCAACCTAGAAAATGAATCAGCATCCTGATACTCTGATATGTAAGTGCTTTAGCTGGGCTGCAGCAMTGGCTTCCAAGTCTTCTAGGAGACTGAATGAAAATAAAGAAGAAAACCCCACAACCTCTCTGACTCTAGTYGTTGAAGATCACAACAGTTTGAGAAGTTTCTACCACCCTCATTAAGGTCACTGTATTTTATGACAACTCTGACAGAGCTGTAGTTTGGAAGGACACATTCTTTATTCAATTATATTTTCTTACTGAGCTTGCAGTGTTTTTACTTGAGTTGTCTGAAATACAT
Source organism: Alauda arvensis (assembly GCA_902810485.1). Classification (NCBI taxonomy): domain Eukaryota; kingdom Metazoa; phylum Chordata; class Aves; order Passeriformes; family Alaudidae; genus Alauda; species Alauda arvensis. Next base: position 852,078 of record CADDXX010000355.1, read on the forward strand.
TACTTTTCTACTGTAATTATGTTCTATAAGCAAAACTGTTGGAAAGGTGTAATTGGTCATACCTGTCTGGGTCCAGCCCTAGTAGTTAGAGAAGGTAGTACCTGTGAGTAACAAGTAACTGTGTTGCGTGTGAGTTATGGTAARTAAGACTGTACTTCATTTGACAGAAGAGGTGCTCCAGCCTGKCCCTGTTCTAGTTCCTTCTCCTCCCTCTACTTGTGTTGGAAAGCTTATTGTGGGGAGGGAAGTCCTTTTGATAGCAGCATGGATTTGTGCTGGATTTACAGTCACTGTGCAACAGTTTACTCATGAATATTTCTGGTAAATAACTTCTAGTGGCTCATCTTGCTTTGCTGTGCAGCAAAATTAAGTAAGAGTAGTTGTCTACCTGGATGCAGGGCTTCACAAACACATCCTCATGAACCATGACTACCAATGTGAACAGATTATTCTTATAAAATGATCTTTTTAATTTAATCTTTGTTTGTTACAATGGTCTTATTATCCAAACAAATTTGGCTGGTTTAGGTTTTTGGTTTGTTTTTTTTTGTTTCTCTCTGAAAAATCTTATGTACATATAAGAGTCAGCATTATTGAAGTGGAGGGCTGGTAATACTGGACTGATTGCTAATTTAACTAGTCAGCTATGCTTCCTGCAGAACATGGCTCAGGAACAACTCTGAAGCTCAGTTCAGGTTTCTTTGTGATTAGATAGTACTGTGGTTGTGTTCTGTGCAGGGAGAAAATGATCTGGTTAATGATGTAATTGTAAGCAGGTTAATTTTTGCARCACATTCCATGTAGTTCATGAGCAGCTAAACTTGCACTGACAATTTGCAAGACTGTCTAATGGTGGGTTATTTATGTTGCGTGAAGGTATTTGTCCAAAATTATCTCTGTAGAAATAACTAAACTACCAGAAGGACATATAAATATTATTTGTCTTCTACTTTGTACTTGGACTTTCAGTGACACAAGTTTGGTGTCTGGGAATCTTTCCCTTGCTATGATATGAAGATTTATTATCAATGCCTTGCTGTCACTCTACATAAATAATATGTTAGACTAGAGCCAAGATAAATCTGGTAGTGCTGACAGGCACTGCAATGTATTAAGTATATGAATATAGACACTACAGCTTGCAACTTCAGTAAAATAAAGTGTTCAGAAGTTGGGCAATGCTAGTGTTAAAAACTTACATTTTTCCTGATGTACTTTTGATACTCATTGGTGTTACCTGATGTTCAGGGACTCTAAAAAGATAAACAAAAATCTTGAAGCTGTACTGTCCAAGTCTAGAGGACAGCCTACAGTCCTCTGCAGAACTGGGCTGGATGTGGGGAACTGGGAAGCAGCACCAGCCTAAGTGCTTTCACTTRCCTCCCTTACTTCAGCCTTTGAATTACATGCTGAACCTTACTTGAGGACTCTGAATTGATACGTAAACTGATCCAGCTGAAGAGACGCCTGTGTGTCTTTGGACATTTGGGTGTGTTTTGCTCATTCAAGGCTGCTTTGTGTAAATAGTAAAATAGCCAAGGTGGCAGCAGGCTTCTGTTTTTTGGACTTCTTTCTTCGCAGTTTTTAGACTGTGTTCTTGAGCAGTCCCTGTGTTTTAAATCTTTCGTTTCTCACTGCTTGCTTCTCTTCTTCATCAAACTATGAAATAATCTGATCTCTCCCTTCTCCTCTCTATATCTACTATTATAATTTTAAATTGCCCTTTCTCATGTGAATAAATGGCAGGCTGTCACGGCTCTGATTCCTTTTCCACTTTTTCTCTGCATAGCAAATTAGTGCCAACCCATGTCCCTCATGGAGCGTGTGTCTCTCCCCCATCTCCCTCGCTAGCTTCAGCTCACAGCTTTCTTTTCCTTGTTTCTCCCACTCACTTCTCTGAGATCCAGGTTTCAGCTGCAGACTCCAGCTCTCTTCCATGTGTCCTTTRTTTTTCTTATTTTATTCGCAGTACAGACTGAGCCTTTTCTGCTTTGTATTTCTTTACACTGAAGTTCATTCTTGTCACTGCTGTCGCTTCATGACCTGCTGCAGACCAAAGTTGTACCTGCACAGCAGGTCTTGTTCAGCAGCTGCCTTAAATCTTTTTGTGTTTTAGCAGCACAATCTGCCAAATTCTACTGGAAATTATAAGATGTGATGCTTATTTGTTGGCTTAATTTTACTGGAGATTTTAAAAGTATGCCACTGAGGCACCCTCTGTTTTTTTCTTTCTCTTCTCATCTCTCCATGTCATACTTCCCTGTCAGTTTAATGTGCTGCAGATCTTCAGGGGAGGCTGCACTRTATTCATGTGGACAAAAAACAGACATTAGGACAGTTGCTCAGTGGGGAGCCAAGCTTCAGGTTAAAGTCTTTCCAAACCTTTGAATAAACAGGTGGAAACAAGGTCTTACAAGTGGAAAAACTGGAGACATTCCAGGTTAAGTTAACTGCCAGAAACTGCATAGTTTGGTGCTGATAGCCCAAATGGTATTCCCATTGCCCACTTGCTTGTTTGTCACCTGCACTGTCCCTTCCTGAGTGTCACTGGGATTATGTTGGGAACATGGTCCGAGTGACAGCTTGCCTGGGGGGGAAAGTGGGAGGGTTAAGGAGTACTCTGTTTAACTGATATGTTTTTAGTCTGGTTTACTTCTTGGCTTCACATGTGACTGTGTCTACCCAGGAGACAAGAATTTGTGGGAGGGCATGAATAATCWGTTGGGAATAGAAAGAGTGGATGTGGGGTTTTTTGTGATAGTCTAGGACATTTGTTGATCAATAACTTAGATCATAGTGGTACTGTTAACCCAGCTGTGAGGGCCTGTTTTCTTTTCACTTTGCAATGTCCTATGAAAAAATAGCCCTAGAGCAGAAAATGCCTTGAAAGGGGCAGTAATTCTTTGAAAACTTCTGTGATTATTGTGCCTTAATTGCTCAAAGTTTAAGCAGCTGAGTCACACTGTCTGGTCTTGTGCTGTAGCTACAAGACAGAGACTGGCAGCTATGAGGAATACATGGCATACTTGGTAACCACATTTTCAAGGTATATTCACAAATTTCAGTTTTCAAAAGTTACATAATTACATGGGCAGGCTGATTGAGGGGGAGTTAAATAAGTGTGCACTTGCACATTTATCCTGTGTAACTAGAGCAACTCTTATCAGTTGCATTTTGTGTTTTCCATAGTCTCTTTGGTGAAATTGCTGAGGGATTTTTCTGAAGTGCRTGAAACTTTTTTCCTCAGATCAAGCTCAGGTTTCTGCAGTGTTGAACATTTGCTTGGTGCTTAAATCCCGTTGGTTGGTGCTGAGTTATAGGTAGAAAGTAGCTGAAGGAGAATGTGAAAGGGATAAAGAAAAGCAGCAATGAAGAGATGGGAACTGCTAGCCAGTTTATTCCTACTGCTCCAGTAACATGTATGCAGGAACTAAGGTTAGTAGGAACACTGTATAACATACTCTATGCTGAGAGAGTCTAAAGCATGTTTGAATTTTTTTAAAAAATAAAACTGTGTATAAATCAATGCATCTGATTCCTAGCACCAGCTGTTGTCTTGATTCCCACTCAGTGCTAATACAGTGGAATTAAAGGAGAGATAAWTTTAGTATGGAATTTCCTGAGAGCATATAGTTTTATTTTAAGGTATTGTTCTGTATCCGGATGCTGTTGCTTAGTTTAGATCTAGCTATAGAATATAATCATACTGTTCCCACCCTTTTATGTATAGACACACAAACACACACATGCTCATTCACAATATGTGTCTATATTTATATATATACATAGATTCTTTAAATAACTTGAAACTAAGAATACATATTTAAATGTGTATTTAAAACTGTCAGCTAACAATTCTGCTATAGCTGAATTAAAATGACTATTTTTTTCCCATGAGTTAATTTCTTCTAATTTTATGGTATTGTTTCCAATAGGTCAGTTGCAATTTAGAAAATASAGACTCCAAAAACAATAATGAAAATAGTCTGAAAAACAAGTATTTACTTCCAAATTTTAGATCTTATTTAACTGCCCATTTTTACACAATACCTAAAACTTTTATACTGACTGGCATGGTTTAACCCCAGCTGCCAACTAAGTACCACACAGCTCCTTGCTCCCTGCTGCCTCYAACTCCTAGTTGGGATGGGGAGGAGAATCTGGAAAAAGAAAGGTAAAACTCATGAGCTGGGATAAGAACAGTTTAATAATTGAACTGTTGAATTACAATAACAACAATAATTCTAATGGAAAGGAGAAAGAAAGAGAGGACTAAAACCAAAGAGACAAGTGATGCACAACACCATTGCTTCCCACCTGCTGTCTGACGCCCAGCCCAACCTCCAGCAGTGATTGGCTCCTCCCAGTTTCTMTACTGCTTGTGATGTTTTCTGGTGTGGAATATCCCTTTGGCCACTTTGGGTCAGCTGTTGTGGCTGAGCTCCCTCCCAGCCTCTTGTGCACCTGTTTGCTGGCAGAGCAAGGGGAGCTGGAAAGTCCTTGGCTTAGGCTAAACACTGCCCAGCAACACAGTGTGTTTTCCTTGTCAGTCTCATACCAAATCCAAAACACAACCCTGTACCAGCTACTAAGAAGAAACTAACTGTCCCAAATGAAAGTAGGATGCTGACTCCTTTAAATGGTGAGGAGAGACTCAAATTGTAGATCAGTAAGTGGTTTTTCAGGACCTCATGCTGATACTTGTTGCAGTCTTGGTCTATATTACTTAGGTGTATGCTAAGACTCCAGGATATTTACTTCTTATGCTTGTTAATACTTGATTGATGTAAGATTTGAAGTCTGAAGTCCACTGACTTGGAATCTCAGGGTAGTAGAATGAAGCAAATCTGCATTATTGGGAGAACTGTTCATATTTAGAATGAAACATATCTTCAAGCCAAAATCATGTCTTCATTTAGAAAAAATTTTGTAATTGTTAGCTGCCTGACTCACCATGCAGTCAAATCACAGTGTGCATGCTATCTGATTTGKGTGAATAGAAGGCTGATTGCTTTCACTTAAAGTCTTGTATTGTTTTCTGTATCACTTCATAGTATGAAAGGTGATCAAGATGCACAAGACAGAAGCAACTGACTTACTAATCTTCCTTTTATTAATGAGATACTTTTAAGTAGTTTTCCAGGTCTTTATTCCCTGATCTGCATGGACTGAAGTGCATGCATGACTATATCTATTTCATAGCTAAACGTGACTGTCCACAAGTGTACCTTTAGGTAAACTCAGAAACCCTCGTGGCAGTGCCAATGAAACAGTTGCCTGTGCTCTCAGATGCTGAAGCTGGGGTCTCTTTCACTCCTTCTCCTACCTTCCTGCTTCATCTTCATCCGTTTTTAATAGTTTTATTCTGAGTGAGGAAGTGAGACCTGAGTCACCTCTCTCACACTCATTTCATCTGAGTCAGAAGTGTTTCATGGTTACCTCATTTTTTTTTGTCATATTTGCCCCAAATTATGAAGTGTAATAAAAGGCATCTCTCTGCTTTAAATGGAAAGAAAAGCTGCTTTCAGTAGGCTGTAATTACAATAAAACCCAGGTGACTAATAGGTAAAGTGCAGTTGCTGCCTCAGGATTCCAAGTGATAGTTTCATAGAAAATATGCCAAATGAGGAACACTGAATGCAATTCCYGGTATTTCCCATTCATGTTTTTATGGCAAAAGACTGTTTAATTTCATTAGAAAGGAAAGGAAAAATGGATCAATTAAAACTTTTACCTCAGATCCAGTGGAGTACCTTGATTTTTTTCAGCTTGATAATCTGGACCCTGTCAGTCTCATATTCATGATTGCTAATGTGCACTAACAGAAACAAAGCATTAAAGAAAATGTATTCTTGAGTGCCTGGAGACTGTAATTTAAAGAATGGTTCAACTGCCCTACCATGCTAATTTAAATGGCCTTACTTAATAAATTGCAAGTGTTTTATGTGGTCTGTAAAAATAACAACCTACAAAGACAGGGAGAGCAATAAACAAGCATAAATTGCTGCTGCAGAAGTGTTTCCTATATCATTGTTATCTACTGTGTCACATAGAGAACCCTTTTTTACCTGCTGCAGTAAAATGCCAGCACTCACAAATGTGAGAAATTGTGACAGCAGAGAAAATTATGAAACTTTAGACTCATGATAGAAATAAAATTGTGACTTACTTTCTAATATTTAAGATTTAATATGCTTGTTGCATAGAAGACTAAACATTAAATAGTACTAGAAAATTTGTTTTAAAACCATTGTTAAGTACATTTTCACATTTCAGTGTTGTCACTGAGACAGGATCATAAGAAGCTCATGCATATAAAAGGAACAACAATGAAATGTACCCTTCTTCACTCTTCTGCATGTGGCACTTAGTGGCTCAGTACCTAACTTACTGTCTTCAATTTCAGTATCTTCAGATGAACTTGTATTGAAAAACTGGGTTGGGGGAAAGAGATGCATAATAATAGAGAGGCAAATAACTTCCAGTAAGAGCTTAAAGAGTTTCAGATCAAAAGATGACTCATAAACCATATAGAAGTCCATGAAAAAGGGAAAATGTAACACARCAGAAAGCATAAAACTGAAGCCAAAGACATTGGTGCGGGATTTTTTTGTTGTGACTAATCTTCGGAAAAAAATGTCAAGGAAAATGGTGACTTCAACATCTCTTCTGGTCTTTGAGTTTAGAAGCTCTAAGATAGGAGCTTTTATGTTTCAAGACGTTTGATTCAGTGCTAAGATGACATAGATGAAAATGGCCTTTGCAAGCAAGAGGTTGGAGTAGAATTCCTTTCATTTTTCTGGCTCTCCAAGCAGAAGATCTTTGTACCAACATCTATAATATGGCATGCCAAAATCCTCTGTGGTGTGATGACAAGTACAAAAAAGCCTTGGAAACACCATGATGAAGTTTATCTGGGTTAGTATTTCATCTGCTTGTGATGGTAACACTGAAAGATGGCRTCTGAAGTGGAGATAAAGTTTTTCCAGTTTTATCCTTTGGCTCCCATCAGGCAGCAGATAAGGCCTGAGCCAGGGTAACTAGCCCACCAAGTTTTTTATCCAGTTATATACAGGTCCCCATCATCAAGTTTGCTGAATTCCTTTGTTGTGGCTGCTTGTAGCTGTTGCCTCCACAGCAATCAGTTTTTTGCATTGTAGAATTAAGTCTTGGAAGGGAGTGGAATTCTCCTCTCCATGCCCTTTATTCTGTTGTTTGGTTGCTTTTCTAGATTTCAGACAGTTCTGGTTTTGTAATRAATAGTGTATAATTATTTTTGTGCTGCTATTCATGATACTGTTTTTATTTTACAGCTCTCATACAGAAACTATGGGATTGTGGCTTGTTTTCCTTGTCTTTTRCTGTTTATTTGTCAGATCCTCTTTGTGTGTTGAAGTAGAGTGATCTGAATAATGCAATTTGTGAGGAGAAAGTGGGCAATTAATGAGGTATGATCATACAAGATCAAAATGTAGTTATTTCTTGTTRAAACAGCTGGTAATAGCATTTGGTATTATTCAAATGATGCATSCAAACTTCATTTCAGCCCTAKTAAGCTAATCAGTGAGTACCATGGGTGTCTCTCTTCATTGTAAGGATTATATATCTCATCCYGTGATTGGAGGTTGTGYGCTGCCTCTTACATGTCCTTCTTGKCCTTTATTGTCCTCTTACAAGCACACATGCTGCTTTTATGTGAGCTTACATTCATCCATCATAGGTCAGTAAACCAGAGCAGGTATCATCAGGGCTTGCCTGTTTCTAGTTAAGTGAAGAGAGAAGGGCTGTGATCTTTCCACAAATGTTATGACAGGGACCAAGCTGTGTGAGTAATTCATGGAGCCCCAGCTTGCCCTTATTTACATCTTGAAGTATCTGAAAAAGAGCACTGGATGGAGGAAGCTGTAGCTACGTGCAGAAAGGATTATTCTAGTGAGCCAAATCCAGTCAGTAATTTTGGGCATCTCAGTCCAAATGACCTTTCTGGCTTTGGAAGAAATATATAATTTTTTTAGAGTTTTTTGTCATTGCTGGGTTTTGTATAGAAACATATGTGGAAGTTTGAATTGTGCCTCCAAGAGTTTAAATAAAACAGTAAAAGTTCTGTTTGAAGATTGAAATAAGATTTGGCAATATCACTAGCAGGAAAAGCTTTCAAGCATTGTATTTAGGGAACAAAGAKAATTCATTTTATAATTAAATATAAATGCACTTTTCCTCAACTGAGCATGCTAAACCTGAAATATACTTTGCATATCAAAAATATGTGGCTTTTCTAATCTGTTAAGGACTATAAAAGTAATAAGCTGAAGAAGTTAAATCTACAAATCTAATAGTTATTTTGGCTTGTGGTCTCTTATTTACTCAGTTTTATATCCCAAATAAAAGTATTAGGTCAGTAATGGGCTTGCACTTATGTGGAAAGAGAATGCAATCCATGTTTTTGTCCCAATCTGCAGACTTATGTCAGATCCACATGTAGAAAGAAGCACAATATGGAGCCAAGATCCCCAGTACAGATCTCAAGCCTTTACTCTTGGTTATGCTTTTGGGTAAAAGATCAAGGGTCTGATCTCTGTGGGAGCAAAGTGAGGAAAAGGAGCAACAGGCTGCTAAGGGCCAGATCCTGTGATCCAACGTGACCACGGCTGGCCTCCTGGCACTGAGATGCTGGGCAGCTGCCCAGTGTGAAGCAAGGCTCCCTGATCATTGGTAGCTGCTAAGGCTTGCTGGSTGATTTTAAAATTCTGATAGAAACTTTACTGAGATAACAGATCCCCATTTCTAAGGAAAGCATTCGGGATACTAGACTACGCATAAAGAGTGGTCACTGACCCCCTCTACTAAGTGTGGTTTTTGGACAGAGGCACCTGTTGCACTTTGCACAAAACTCAAGCTTCCAGAGTGTGTCAAAGTGATCAGCTTCGTGGGGGGATTCTCCTTGGTGACCCTCCTTTGTGAGTCCCAAATAACTTCATGTGTGCAAACAGTTCTAGGATGTGCTATTGTTTCAAACTGGTAAGCAGGTGTGGGTAAGTGCTTTGGGTATTGAGCATGGTTAGACAGAATGTGCAACTTCAGTTTATTTTGTTGTCCCTGCAAATATAGCCAGATGGGATGCTGTTTTGTGTGGCATGTGATAGATAGAAGTGTGTTAGGTGCATCTTTGGTGTAAATAATTTTCTATCATAGGCCAGAAGAAAACTGTTAGGRGGGATTTTTAGTTTTTGCCCTCTCAGAAGCACAGAGATGGTGTAGGTGGGTGGAGGGTAATGGCCAGCCTTAAGTTCCTCTACCTCCAATTCTCTGTACCACGCTGTGCAGCAGCCTGCTGAGTGAGTTAGAACTGCTTTGAAATTTCAGGCCACAGKAACTGTGGCGTGGAAGTTCTTCTGTGGGTGTTTGTCCTCCTTCTTTCATTCCCTCACTAAGAGGCTCTACTTAGAAAACCTGTAGCACTTCGTACAAAACACTTCTGCTCAAGGAAATGCCCCCTAGAGCCAYTGAGTCCCCTCCCCAGGCTGTGAATGCAGCTGCAATGTCAGAGGGCAGATCAGGTCAGACTAAGTCCCTCTTTGGGAGGCATGGGCAGCAGCCAGAGACTTGAAATAAGCAAGAAGCTAGTTTTGGAGAAGTCATGGATATGGTAGTGAGAGTTGGTGTAATTCTCTTCTTATTTATGGAAAACAAACAAAAAACCACAAACCCCAAAACTGCTGCATTGCTCAATGTGTATATATAGAGCCATAATAATTGCTACAGAAAGTGGAGATSCAAAGAAACTCCTTTTGTTTTGCTTCTGTAATTTCCAACAACCTTTTAGTTAAGGATTTAGTTAACAGTGGGAAGGGAAGTTTAGAAAGCAGTATGTTGAATTTATCAGAAGACACCTGTTCCTGAACCTCTGTTTAAGATAACTAATGGGATATTTCTAGGCATGTAGCTGGGGCAGGGTGCACCTCTGTGAGAGCCTGCATGAAGTTTCCTGGRAGGATTTAATTCATGCTTAGTTCTGTGTTGCAACAGCCACTTCACTGTTGGTGCTTCACCTGTTAATGTCTTCACTAGGTAACTAATTTGCTGTTAACTTGTGCATCATCACCAACAACCTTCATTTAATGTTTGAATTTGAAATATGTGCTGTGATTGAAGCATGAAGACAGTGACAGGCTGTCTTAATTCAGGTGTGTCACTACTGGTTTGAAGACCTACTTTAGATATTCAGGCATTAAGTAACAGCTGTGGTATATGCCTGGAATTCTACTTCCAAAAAAAAATAGCATAAATGTGGAAATGTACTTCTTATCTCTGTGTATGTAGCATTAGCTATGCAAACTGCAWATTGGCAAGGGCAGGTTTTTTCTGCTAGCAGTCATAGTTTTGATATCTATATCCCCACTTTGAGTTTACTAGCTACATTTCTGTGTTGAATATTTTTGAACTGGTGTCCCTGTACATGAAGATTAAAAGCTCTCTGATAGTTATGAGGTTCAGGATTTGAWTCAGTTTCTGAAGCTGGCAAAAGACTATGGATTTAGCAGGCTGTGATTTAGTTCTAGTGCACATAAATAGCTATATTAGTGGGAATAAAGTTTGTACTTCAAGACCTTATAAAAATCAAAAATTACTGCCAAGAAGTTCTTTTGCTATGATGTTAAGCTACTTGTTTTCTTTTTAGTATCCTTTAAAAGGCACTATAGAATAATTTCAAGTGAGTGGTGTCAACTTTTTTCCACAGTCTAAAAGAGAATCTTAGTAATCTTTGAAAAATTAGAGATTTGCAAGTTTGTGAGGAATGGAGTAGKTATTACCATTGGAGGGCTTCAGTGTGCTTGTTAACTGAATTGYATTTTGAACACTGTCCAGCATCTATGGGCATTTAGCCATGTGCTGTATTAGAAACCTGGTAACCCAGAGCTGTTGTGAGAGATCAGGGAGAGGGAACAGCTTCAAAGGATAAACCCATGCAAATTCTAAATTAGCCCCTGGAAAGTCTTTCTCCTTGTACTAAGGCATTGGGAAACTTGAGATTATCTAGTGTCTGAAGTGGAATGTATGTCTATGTTGGATTTTTTTTTAAASTTACAAAATATTCTCTTTTTTGATAATGGAGGTCAAATTTATTTCCTACATTGCTTCTATTGAGGCAGATTTAGAAATATTAACCTTTTTGGTTCATGACTTGGATCCATTTTTTTATTTGTTTGGATTTGCAGAGGTTTTGAGGTTTTTTGATTTTTTTGTTTAAGAATCCCCTACTCATGGATTTGCTGTGCCTGGATCTCACTAGGRTGAGCCTGCATAGGTTTCTGTTAATCAAGGTAGGTTGAAAGAAGTACTTTATCTTGCCTTGGTATACCTCTCATCTCTTWGAGCAGGACTTTCAGACACCCTGGACATTCAGGAGATTAAACTTCAGCTTTCACAGGCATTTCTTCACTTTAGCTGAGATAGAGGAGTCATTGAACAGCTTGGGGTTTTACAGAGGTTTCTAAGAACTTTGGGTTCCAAAAAACCCCAGAAGATGAGGCACTGTTAAAGTGCCCTCACCATGTTCTTTTCTGCTTCAGTTCTTCCCCACTTCATAAACTTTAGAGGGCAGCTAAGGTTTCTCTGCTTCTGAGTGGCTGCTGAGATGGAAGTTCCTTCTTCCTCAGGTGGAGCTGTAGGTAAAAATACTATTCTGGTATGAAACTATGCTCCTTCACTTTTCCCTGTTCCGAGATGACATCCTGAGAAGTGGGTGAACCCAGCTGCAATGTGGACTTACCACACTGTACCTAATGCAACCATTCATTTAACCTTAGCATTTCATTAAACCAGCTCTAGTTAATGYATTTTATCAGATATTTGTCCATATATTTGTTTCTGAGATTTTGACCACTATTCTTTTGAGATTTTTTTTTGTAGATAGCTAGCTGATCCAACTGTATTTTTTGCTCTTTAAAATTCTCAAATCTCTATTTTTTTTTTTTTTTGGAAAAAGTCTTTATAAGCTTAAATCTTCTAAGAGCTCATTGGCCCTACAATCTCAGTCATACGATATTGTGAGTTATGTAACAAATTTCAGCTTCTCCAAAGGCAAAACAATAATATTCGAAATTAGTTTCAAAATTAGTAGGTATGCCAAGTAAATATCCACAAACAACTGCTATACATCCCACATTTTAATTTTCTTTTCTTTGTAACAAAGCTTTCTTTTCTGCTTAGTAGAAAAACCTAGTAGGTTTTTGTGAGTGGAATTAATASAAAGAAAAATAGCTAAGCTGTTGCTCAGCAAAAGAATAAGAGTTTGATACTTTTTGTAGTGGAATTTTTCATGTACAGAAAATGAGATTAGTCTTTGGAATGTCACCTTTTAATTTGTTTAGAAATTAGCTAGAGTTAAGTTTCAATATGGATCTGTTTCAGAGATAATTTAAAATTGTGTCTTTAGGAGTTTAGGGGGKTTGAAAATTTTTAGCAATTGCTTTAAATTAAAATGGAACTGTATTTRAAGTGGGACTAATAGTAATTTTCCTTTTTTTTCCTCCCTAAAACTTAGTAGTTTAAACAAATACATTTGAGCTCAGTCACATAAATGTAACCTCAATCAAAGCTTCAATGCTAATGTCTTTATTATAGAGGGAAATTCTTTATGAAAAGCCAAATGTTGCAGCTTTTTATGACTTCATTATTATAAAAGATTGTTACTGTAAATTGTCACACAATTCAAATAAACTGATGATTTGATTTCCATAGCCCTCCTTTAGATTAAAGATATAATATGGTAGATTTTGATGGGATTAATTAATACTCTTAACTTTAAAACTTTAAGATAGTTTTTCTGATTAAAAAATTATGAGTTAAAACCAACCATRTCAAATAAATCAAGTGGCTCTTGCACAAAGGATTGGCTTCTGGTGAATGTCTGCATGACACAACCTGTGAAGGAGTGTCATTTTGGAGCTAAACCATGGATCCGTTTTTATATCGACCCAGTGCAGGGATGGGTGGTTTATATCTGAATTCATGAGTGGGAAAGGTAGTCAGCAAAGTGTGTTCTGCTCACTGAAATATCACTTTTCTCTGTTGTGGCTCCCGTTGTGTTTTGTCTTCTTAAAGCCTAATAAGATTTCTGCCTTTTTTTCATGTTTGCTTTTATATATGCTTATGCATATGGCCTTGTAAGGCCATATTTTGTCTGAAAGTCATTGTAAATTTTGCACARCTACTAAGAAAACAAAAGAAAAAAGAAAGAGCTTCTGCATTTCCAAGTGTTTGGAATTGATCCATTAGTCAGAAAAAGATCTGTTTCCCTTTTATTCCCTTCCTCTCCCCCATCCTCTTCAACTTCTGGGTGGCAATATGGTAGAGAGTCCTGATTTTGGAACAGGTGTCCAAACAACATTTGTTTGGCTGTTTTGYAACTGCAACAAAAAGTAATAGTTTAGAAGTACTTTATGTAATTTCACAAGGTGATTTTGTTGGCTGATTGTATCCAACACCTTTAAGGAAAAATCAGTCTATTGGATTACTTCTTGGGCATTTTTAACCATCTGTGTTTTTGTTCTAATATATTTATTTACACAAAAGGACCCTTTTTCTTGGAATCAGATTCACATGTAGAGCTGTCCACATAAGTTTTGAAGGAGTTACTTGGTCCACTGGATCTAGCTGAAGCTTCACAAAAAAAAATTTAAATCAGCATGTTCTTATTTTGTTGCATATTCTTGGAATTTACAGTGATTGCTAATGAGATATGCTCATCTAGTTCCATCRGAGAAGTTTGTCTTGCTGCTTTCCCGACTTCAGCTGCAGCAGTACCATTTTACAACAAGACTGGCAGAAAGCAAGACTGGCTAGATTCAAAGCAAACAAAAAAGCCTCAAAAAAAGTCTTTGTGTGGCACAGCAAAGGGAGACCATTAACAGGCAAAAGGGGAATTTGSTTAATATAGCTTCCCATATAGATCTGTAGAAAAGAAGTGGATTCAGAAGAATTTTTTCCTATATCCAGTGTAAATAGTATGTGCTGTAGGTATAAATCTGTTRCTCTTTGTCCAAGATAATGTGGATATGGAACACTACTTATTTCCTCTTTCCTTGTATTTAGCTCCTAACTTCCCTCAAACTCSTCTTCTTTAGGCTAAACACTGGTCTCTTCAGAGTGTTCTTTTTAGTTTYTAACTCATGTTCAGCTTATGACTCATTGATGGCTTTACTGGAGRACTGCTACAAAGTTAGAACTTCTTCAGCTGCGTTTGTCCAGTTGAGTATTCCTGCTTGAAGAAACTGAACTTAAAAGATTCAGAAGAGTAGAAGTGTCCTAACAAAATCTCACAATCTTTTTTTCCTGTGTATTTCTTATATTGACAAAGTTTCTTTTGAATTCTGATCCTGTCATCCAAACTTCTTACAGCCTACCACTGCACAGTCAGAAGCATATTTTGGTAAGCATCTCCCCTCTTCAGCTACTCAAATGCAGAATGAGTATGTTCAGCTGCACAGCAACAAGTGTGTTAACTTTGACAGTGAACACAGCTGTGTTCACTTTGACAATGAAACATTGACAAACAACAYAGGGTACAGTTTTCCAGCAGTTTTGCTTCCCTCTTTGTAGTAACTTCCTCTAGGCCATATTTCCTGCGTCTTAGAATATCAAGGAAAAAGCCTTACTAAAGTCAAAATAAATTACAGAGTGGACAAGATGTGGCTTGTAATTCACACTGAGGTCACAAACTTTCCAAGAAAACTGAGCTGGCAGAAAAAAATTACACAGATTTTTTTCTCAAGAATAATTTTAAGAGGAAGTGCAGCTCCATGACAACTGTTTGTATTTCTTGTAGCCCGTAACCAGTGCAACACATTGGAGAAAAGGCCAAGTTTGCTCATCAGTATCTTCTAGTGGGTCCCTTTGACCACAGAACCTCTCTCAATATCATTCATGGGGGCAGGGGTTGGGGGAAGCTGTTGTACAGATATCATGTGCAGCCATATCGGGTTTTGGTTTCTGACKTTATTTAGGCTGCAGAAATAGTGAGTTTAAAAGTGTGTGTATCTGTCTTGCAGCAGAGGCTGTGTGCATCTGACAGTGGCCACATAAGCATGCGGAGATGGTGCAAGGTTGAGAGAAGGCTGTTGGGAGCAGTGAGGCTGGGTTCCAGGCAAGCAGAGGGAAAGTATGGCTCTTCCCCATGTGACAATGTGACAGTGCCGCTTATTACCATGTAGAAGGCTTATCCTAACTCATCTAATCCATATTGCTCCTTCCTTATCAGGAAACCATTCCCCTGCCATAACAGGAAAAGATAATGATACTAATTGGACATGATTGGAGTGTTACACACAGCTGTAACAGATGTTTACAATCTCTTGGGGGGTAAGGGATAAGGATTATTCTTTATTTCCCTCCCTAAGAACTTGCAAATAACTTGTTTGTTTATCATTTGCGCTAGTGTTTGTGCAATTGGAATTGAGCCTGGGGTAGGAACTCTTGGTTTTTCTTTTCTAGTCTCCTGGAACCACSAGTCCTCCAGATTGGTTGTTCTCAAAGATGGCAAGTAATAGCTCTGTCCTTCTGACCAAATTGAAAGTATCTTAGAGAAAACTAGACAGCATAATTTGATTTTTGAAGCATMCAGATTAATACATAGGACAATGCTTTACCCATTTTAGTTGAAGTCCTTTGCTACTCTGTCTTCCATGTCAGCTGCCTGGTTACAACTGACCTTTTTAAAAACTGAATATAAAGACTGAAAGACATAAATACTTCTTGTCACCATCTGTCTAAAGTTGCTCCTCTCCTGATTAGATAGAAGACCAACTTTCCTTTGAAGGTTAATGCTCTATTTAATGGAAAACTATTTCCTTCTTCACAGTCTGGATTAAATCCTCCCATGTAGTTTGAGTAGACTTTAGCAATATTTGCTCTCTAGTGGTTTGTTCTATCCTCTGTACTGAAAATTGTGATAAGCACTTAACAGAAGCTTGCTGGACAGTCTGTTCTGCTTCATTCTTTCTTGGTCAGATGGGAGAGTTAAAGCATGTTTGTTTCTCAGTACTAATGTCCCATACATTGGGTGGTCAGATCATGAGAGGCCAAGTCCTACTCATCTTTCTGTGGTTAACGTTCTTTCCACTGCCTTTATTCTTTTTGTTCTTGTCACTATCCAGTTGCAGTGGATTGTCTGTTTAAAAACAACACATGCTGTAGTGGAGATAATGATGCACAAATTGGCTTCTATTGCAGATGGAGCTTTGAAAAAAAAAACAGTAGTACTTGCTGATACTCTGATTTACTGGTACAATGTCTGGTGTTGTCTGTGGAAGTCAATCACTTGGTTAAAAAAAAAAGAAACTAACAAAAACCTCATAAAACAACAACAACAAAAAGACCAAAATCCACCCCCATCTGTAAAGGCTAAACTAGATAAATTTGTGTCTGGTGCATAATTTGAACTGATTAGATGATAGAGAGCTGGATTTAGAGCTGTACTACTCTACATAAGCTAGCAATCTGGTCTAGGCAAGGAAAAACAGCTTTATATTTATAAGGACATAAGGTAGATTTATTGGAGTTTGTGTTTTTGGTGATTGATGTAGTACATAGACATAATAAGTGCCAGCTGTTACTCCTCTGTAAATCAGAAACAATAATATTTCCTTTTATTTCAGTGTGAACTATCTGACTTGCTTGAATTCCTTTTTCATTCAAAGGACTTTGTATTTGCAGTTGCAAATTAGAAATATATCTGTACAAACAAATTAGAAACATTGCGCTATAATAACATAATGGAACCTGAGAGCAGCATCCCAGATGTGTATTGTCAGGGTTTATTTTCCTTCATGAGCTAGATCAAAAGCATTTTTCCATTTCTGCCCATGCTTCAGAAATACGCATTTCTGTCTTTCTCCATTAAAGCTGATGTGGTTTTGGCTGCTCACATCACTTGGTACTCTTGCTGTATATGGAGGCATCGTGTCTTTGTTAATGGAACTCAAACAGACTCGAGTATTCTGTTCCCTTTTATCTCCCCTTTGAAAGTTCCTGCTTTGTTAGCAACTGGTAAATAACAGATTTACATATTTGGCATGAAAAAAATCAGAGTTTTGATGTACTGTCAGATAAATCTAGTGAACTACAAGCTACAAGTAGTTGTTGTACACTCATGATTTATCTGGTCTCTTCAGCCCTTAAAGAGACTGCATTTCCATACTCTTTCTTTCCAGTCTTCTGTAACCAGTCATGTGTTGATGAATGTCGAGTGTGACATAACAAGATCTAAAAATTAAATGCTGTGTTTGCATAGTGTGAAGGTTTGTGAACTATGTAAAATGGGAGAAAGTAAAGTTGAAATAAAACAATTGTTCAATATGCATAGTCATGTAATGCAACAAGCACATTCCTGCAGCTTGTTAATAAATCCAATAAATTAGACTTATCAACGGCTGATATCTGCTTGTGTTGTTATCCAAATGAGCAACTGGTCCATGGTGACCTTTAATAGTTTATTTTAGTTATATTTTAGTGGCTGTTTAGGGTTCTCAGACAGGTTTAGTTAATAAAAAAAATTCTCTCTGATATTCTTATAGATAATGAGTGTCTTATAGTTTCTCAGTCTTCAAGTTACATAACTTCTGCTTTTTTAAATGAAACCATGCTGCTGCTTGTAAAAGACACTGCTCCTTGGTTGATGTGTGTGACAAGTGGCATCAGTTTCCTTAAACAGGTTGCTGTGGTCCACTGGTGTTTCATGTTTGGGCCCAATCCTGCTAACTGTGTGCAAGTCAAGTTACTGAACCTTAAACTCCAGATGAAGAAAGGTTACAGATAATAAAAAGTAGACAATACTCACTTTTTGTTAGCACCTGAATTTTTCTGTTTTAGAATATATGAAAAAAAACCTTACTTTTGTGGTTATTTGTTTCTTTATAATGTTCTGAAGTTTAAATAGAAATTAACKAAAGCATTTTTATTTCTGGAAACAYGCAAAAGTATCATTTGCTTTTAAATATGACATTCCATCATTTCAGATATATTTTATTCTGTCACATGCATCTCTTTACTCTTTAAAATGATTATTAGAAGTCAAAATACAGAGGTGCTACCACTTAAGAGATGTGAGCTGAAGCTTTGTTAGTGTGCTTTTCAGAAATATGTTTCTCTAATTTGACCCTCAGTAACCCTTGAGAGACTTAAGCACAAGTTACAAACTAATTACATTAATTGCTTTACTGGAACTTGCTAGGCATTTTCTGTTTATACATTAATGTAATATAAATATATCTCAGGCAACAAAAGCCCTTGGGGCAAATTTATGTCCTGAGTAACCCTGTTCTAGTGACCTCAACAGAATTACTCAAAGTCAAGACAGAATTTAAATTGGAAGACCAGATCCTCAGCTGCTGTTAATAGTCTCAACTCCACTAAAATCAGTGTAGCTCTGGTCACAACAGCCAAGAAAGATAGAATGGCTACTTCATTTATGTTTTTTTGATTTGCAGGCACTTCTAGCAAAGGGGTTGGGCTGCCTTTGCATTCCAGGTTTAAAAATCAGCAGAACTTAGCTGCAGGAACAATTCTGATTTTATTCTAGCAATTTTTAAATGCACACAATCTTCTTTAGTCTGCATTCCTAAAAAAGCCTTCATGGGAGAGTGAGGAACACAGCCTCTTTTGGTCCTGCATCTTTGGTTTTTCTATAGCGTTTTCTGTGCTATGATTGAGCTTCTAAAAAAAAACGTTTCTCTAACCAAGCAATACATAGGCAGTTATACTCACACAGTTACATGGTGTTGCTTAAGAGTCTGTATAAATATAGGAATAGTCACCTAGTAAAGAAAGCTTTTTCTCAAAAATAAATTTAAAATGAAGGCTAATCTGTACTGCAGTCCTACAGATGTTCATATCACTTTATTTTCGCCTTGGGGATTATCTTCTTGTTTAATTCAAAAAAGATGTGCTCAAATTAAGTCTGGATGAAAGAAAATTCTCATCTGGAAATGAGAATTGTGAGTATTTAGGAGGAACTGCAAGTGATCTACATTATTTTACAATATTATAGCAATAACCCATCCGTGGGAGTTGTTAGATAGAGTTTTCGTTCAGTAGTCAACACTAACACCTTTTTTTCCAGAGCATTGAATTGTGTTTCTATTCCTCTTCTCAGAGGTTTTTTGAACTAACTGTAGGGGTCAATAACATCTTGTTTTTTAAGTGACCTCCATTTGCTAAACAATATTAAGTTACCATCAGTCAGTTGACTTGCTGGGAGAGAAACTGCATACACTTATGAATGGTAGCCTGTAATGAGCCTGTATTATTGTTCTCTAAAGCTCTTCTGCAGGCTTAGCCAATGAAGTGGAATTGTAGTTCAAGATGTGAGGCTGGTGAATCCTCACTGTTGATTAATGCTTCAGTGTCTTGCTGGTCAATATCCTCAGCAGAACTGAGGCCCTGCTGGTTTTTTTGTCTTAGGAAATGTTTTCTGTCAAGGYCTCTTGTCCATCAAGAGAGTCAACRGCACCTCCCAGCTAGCGTGCCTGTGTTCTGATCCAGAGTGTACTCTGTGCCAGATGAAATCGAGTTAGGCAGTCTCACTACTGCAGCCTGTTGATATTCCTAGGGTAAGCAAAAGAAGGTGCTTGGAGTACCAGTGTACTGATGTGGCTGTCTGCTCAATTCCAGATAATGTTTTCACTATTTGGTCTTTAAACTCGCTGTGTTAGATGAGATTTTGTCCTTGTTTGGCTAAAAGGATAAAACCTTTCCTCCCATTGCCTACATGTGTGACACTGATTGAACATGTTATTGCATAGACTTCTACAGGTTTTTCATAATTTTAATTTAAAGCAGTACAGCTTCTCCCAAAGTAGCAGCACTAATTTTAAAGTGTGATAGGTGACAGATGAATTTTGTGAGATGGTCTGTGCACGCTTTTTAATTAATGTTTTGTTACTGTAGTTGAGAGGGATGGACACAGATTTTAAAGGGAAGGAAAAATATTTGTTTGAAGAAAACAATAAAAATTTGGATGACAGACGGAAAAGTACTCTCAGCAGATGGTCAAATCTGAGGAAGAACAACTCCAAAGCAAAACATAAATCTTCTGGTTTATAGACTGTCAGGGAAGAATTGCCTGCAGAGAGGTGCACACAACCTAGGAATCAATCAGGAGGAGACAGACCTCTGCATGCAGACTCATCAATAAAGCATTGTTGGAACAACTATGATGGATGGATGTAGGAAGACTGGCAGGGAAGAAAGAAGTGGGGGTTTTCCTCTGCAAGCAGAAGCAGTTTGAGTGGATGGGCTTCTTGTTCATTAGGATCAGAAGAGGGGCAGGTATGGGTGACATAATGGTAGGCATATTTTAGGGATCACTTGCTTAGTATAAGAATAGGATAACATCATATTCAGGCAATTCTGATACCCTTGTTTTTGGGATAGACTTTAGCCTCCCTCCTGCCTGCTGGAGGGGCAGTGCATAAAAGCAGCCCAGGATGTTTCTGGAGACTGTCAAAAGGATTCTAATGAGGGTGCAATATATCTGAGTGAGAGAGTCCTCACAAATAAAGAGCTGGCCAAAAAGGCAGTAATCAAAGACAGCCTTGGCTTGTAGCAACCATGAATTACTGAAGCTCATGTGAGGAATTCAAGTAGCACAGTATCATCCTGCCCTTGAAAAGAGCCAACTTTGGGTTTAATTAGAGAATTGGTAAATAGGATATTTTTGGAGTCAGACTGTGAATGCCAAGGGTAAATCATGCTTGACTAATCTGATCACAGTCTCTGATGAAATTATTAGGTTTGTGGATGAGAACCCTCTCCTGGGATTTGTCCTGTTTTACTACAGTCACAGATTCACATGTTATTCTGAGTTGAAAGGGTCCCACAAGGATTTTTGAGTCCAACTCTTAAGCGAATGACCCATACAGGGATCAAAGCCACAACCTTGGTGTTACTGTGCTCTAACCACCTTTTTATATCTTTGAGAGTTACAGGGGAAGAGGGTACATTGTGGTGAGACAGAGCACCCTCATATGGTTTTTGTATAGCAACAAACTGGGGGTGTGGAGGCAGTGAAGCTGATAGACTCCCTTGCAGCTTTGCTGTTCAGGGGGGCTCAGGTATGCTGGAGAAATGGGCTGGCTGGAATCTCATGAGATTCAATAAAGACAAAGGCAAGTCTTTAACCTGGGATGGAAGAGCTCCTTGCAGCAATAGAGGCTGAGGCTCAGTGGTTGGGAAGCAGCTCTGTGGAAAAGGACTTAGGGCTCCTGGTGGATGCTTAAGCTGAACATCAGGCAGTGTTATGCCCTGCCAGCCGTGCAGACTGACAGCATTCTGGGCTCCCTCAAGAGGAGCATGGCCAGTAAATTGAGCAAAGTGGTTGTCCTCTACTTGACTGTTAAACCACATGTGGAATACTGTGCTTGGTTTTCAGGGAAAAAAAAAACCAAAAACAAACACCAAAAAAAACCACCAACATGAAAGGTGTTAGTAAACTTCACTGAGTGTAGCAGTGGCCACCAAGATGGGCTGAAGCATCTGCCCTAATGAGAAGGGTCTGACCAAACAGTGGTCTTCCACTTGGAGGTTGCTTCAGATATGGAACCAGGCTTTTGACTGGGATGCTCAGGTTTAGAACAAAAGACAGTGATCATGTTGAAAGAGGAGAGACTTCAAAAAGACATAAGGGGGTAAATATGTTTTCTATGTGRATGATAATACAATAGAACTAGTTTTGTAGAGAGACTGTAAATTTTTTTTTCCAAGTTTGATTGGGATGTTGGACTAGATGGCTGTTGGGGACCTTTCCAATCTGTTATTCTAGGAGGATTAGAAAGTAACCAGTACTAGTTGGCTATCAGCAAGCAAACAAAACAAGAAAAAAAC
>CADDXX010000356.1:0-68465 GCA_902810485.1 Alauda arvensis
AATATGTCCCATCACTAGACGTGTTAAAGCCCAGGCTGGATGGAGCTTACTGCAACCTGGTCTAAGGGAAGGCGTCCCTGCCCACGGCAGGGAATTTGAACAAGACGATCTTTAAGGTTTCTTCCAAACCAAACCTGTGCGTAATTCTATGAAATACTGTCGAGGAAAACATAACCTCATTAACTTCAGAAGATGACCCATTAAGTAAATTAAAGCCTCCGAGACGTGACAATTGACAGGAAATTCGACAAAGACGAACTATAATGACAGTTTCACATACACAAACCCGCCCRTCACCACATCGACATCACCACAGCTCCGCCTCAGCTCTAGGCAAAAGCGAAAGCCTCGGCCTCGCGCTACTGGTGGTGACATCCCACCGGGGGCGCTACACACCGCGGGGTGACCTGCCTGGGCCACCTTGTCCCGAGTTCCTCCCTCCCGCTCCAGTGCCGGACCCCGTTCCCCGGCGGGCAGTGAGCTGACACAGGCCCTCACTCACACAGCCGTCCCAGCGCCGCCATCTTGCCGGCGCGGCCCTCCCTTCCTCCTCCCGTCGGGAAAGGCCAGGCGTGCACGCGCGTGCGCTGGGGGCGGCGATTGGTCCGAGCGCGCGCCGCCGCGAGCGTTCGATCCAATCGCCGCCCGCTGCACGCGCCCTCGGGCCAACCAGCGGCCGGCGCGGGTTTTCCCCTCAGGCGGGCGCGGATGCTTCTGAGGAGACGSGGCGGGGGGAGGTTGGGATGGCGGAGGGCGAGTCGGCATCTGAGAGCAGCGAGGAGGAGAACCTGCCCTCCTTCGCCTACCTGCTGCAGCCGTCCCAATGCTCGGGCGAGCCGAGCCGCCCGCGGTCGCCATCTCCCGATCCTGAAGCGGCAGGGGCTGTCAAGATGGTGAGCAGCGGGAGCGAAGAGGTGGATGAGGAGGTGATGGACGTCGTCCCTTTGCATGAGAGGGTCAAGATGAGGGTGGTAGCGGAGCCTGAGCCTTTCAGCCTGGGCGCTGATAATACAGGAGAGGCATCTGGGCTTTGTGCTAGTGGTGACCCAATGGCTCCTGGGAGCGAAGAGCTGCGGGAAAGCCTGACGCCGTCTGAAGAAGCGGCTTGTGACAGTGAGAATGGTGCACGCAGTGCTGAGAGATCCTCCTTGTGCTCCTTRCCAGTCGACTCAGACAGGCCTGGTAGCCCCYCGGTAAGCAAAGAAAGGCCAGAAACATCTCTTCCTCTCAAGAAGAGACAATATAGTCAGAAGGAACGGGAGGCGATCTGCCAGAACGTCTTGCAGAGAAAGAAGGAGCAAGAAGCAAGGAGGAGGGAGCAGGAGGAGGAGAAAGAGAGGAAGAGAGCCGTTGCCAAGATGCTGAAAGCTCAGCGGCCAGGAGAATGCCAGAAATACATAACAGTGGTGCTAGATCCAGGTAGTTGTCCTCACAGCCTGCACCTGCCTTGTATTGACTGTTGTCTCCTCTCTCTGGAGGCCTGACCCGTGCATCGRTTTCAGTCATCTTACAGGTAGAAGGTGGCGAGCAGATCCTTAGTGCTTTGCAGGCTGCCAATTATTCCTGTGTGTTTGAGAACCACGCTGTTCCCTGCAGCATCACCTGGAGGAGAAAGACAGTGTCATCACAGGTATGCAAGTAAAATTTTGATAATCTTGCCCTTTTTTTCATGTGTTATTTGCAGTTGTTAGTAATTGTGTTTAGCAACCCAAGTAAACACCCTCTAATCTCACTGSTCTGAGTGGGAGTCTGAGTGAATTCTAAACAGACTGTGGCCTGTTTGTTTTCATATCTGAACAGATGGGAGGAGGAGATGAATGGACAGAAGAACCAAATGTCCTGGTTCTGCTTGGCTTGGAGGAGTTTTTGTCCATGGCTCGCAGCTACAAGCAAGTGAGAACACTTATGACTTTTGTGCTCTTGAGCATGCCTTGATGCAAAAACCGTGTTTTGTCATCCCTCTTAGTGGCAGGAAGGTTTTGATGTGGGGGGAATTCAGGGTTTCACTAAAACYGAAGTCTGGGTTTAGGAGCCATTATTGGGTTGTATAATATAAAATTCTGACAAGCTTTCTTTGCTAGTTAAAATTTTTCACACATTCCTGAAGAGTTACATTGTTACATCAAGTGGGTTTGTTTTTTTTTTCCTTCCTTTCTGCTCTGACTTTACATGGGATCAAGCATTGCCTGCTTGCCCTAAAGAGCAAGGGTGAACAGACTAATCTGCACACCTACAATCAGGGCCCTAATTTGCTGTGCTTCTCTGTGTACCTCAAAATGCTTTAACTCCTTCTTTTTCCCATTCATCTTTGCAGAATGCTGACAGCAGTGCAGAAAGGCAGGAGACCCTGCAGGGCTATGTCACTCATGTGATGGAGAAAATGCCTGGGAGAATTCTGGCTCTGGCAGTAGTTGGAGTAGAAAATTATTTCAGGTCAGACTTTTTCCCTCCAAATGTTTCTGTRTTTTCTCTGGCCTTGAAAAATGCCATAAGTTATATGCTAAATCCTTCTAGCAAAGACTGGAGTATAGGAGGTATTCCCAGAACTGCCCCACCACTTTTTATATAGAAACAGAAGCAAAGGTCCATCCAGACTGTCACCTCAGTCTTACTCTACTCTTTTTAGGTCTCTCCAAGTTCAGCCAAAACAAAGGCTGCGACAGACAGCAGCAAGTGGGAATCAGGAGAAACGGGGAGAAAGGAGAAARAAGGAGGTTAAGGATTCTGGCCCGGACTTATCCAGAATGGATGTGAAAGAAGTGAGTGCTTTTAAAATAGACATGCAACCATCAACTGTTTTCTCCCAGTATTTGATCACTTAACCCAGTCACACAATTTTGTGGATGGGAGTATGCAGCTTTCATTATTCATTCATTCACCAGTCTGTGGACAGAGCTCTTTGGGTTCAGCTCCCCACTCCTCAGTCATGTACTTGCCCCCACACAGACTGGTGTGACTCATTCACCTGGATACTGATGTCAGTCTCAGCACCTCTTGCCCTTCGTGGCTCATTGGCAAAGCCTACTGGTGGTGGCCTGTTCATAACAAGAGCCACAGAGGAGCTGAGGCAGCTCAGAGGACACTGAAGTGACAGTGAGAATGGTACAGCAKACAGACTGCCCCTAAATACTTCAGTGTCTTAAGTTAACTGTTCCCAAAATGGAAAGAGTGAAGGTTCTTGTCCTACAGCAGAACATTTGTGACCCTTTTCTGCTTCAGACAAAAATAGAAGTTGATGCAACAAGACTGATTGTGCCATTTGTTGTTCCCAATGCTGATACAGGCCCTGGTGGATCTGCAGCTGAGCACACAAGTCCAAATCAGCATTTTTGAGAGTAGTGAGGAGCTTGGGGAATATGCYGCTATGTTCACAAAAGCTGTGGCTGAGGCGCCGTACAAGTGAGTAAGCAGAGGTGGTTTGTTCCTACCTTTGGAGAGTCTGCACTTTAAACTACTGGGAAGGAATAGCAGGTACAACACRGGGTATAATGGTTCTTAAAGGCACGGGTGACAGCTGTTGCAGCTCCTTCAACACAGGACTTGGTTCTTGAAATTGAACACAGAGGGGTCAGGACAGACCCTGGTTTCACAGTCACAGGCTAGTTTGGGTTGGAAGGGACCKTAAAGATCATCTAATCCAACCCTCTGCCATGGGCAGRGACACCTTCCACYAGAYCAGGTTGCTTAGTGCTCCATCCAGCCTGGCATTGAACACTTCCASGGACRGGGCTATCCACAACTTCTTTGGGYRRTTTGTTCTGGTGCCKCACCACCTTCAGGTTTCACACTGGRGCCTTGACATCAAGTACAGCTCTTGTTCTGAGTCAGATTTTTGGAGTGGGAAGGGAATGCRAGTAGGGTTGGCTCTTAGAGTGCCAGCTTTTCTTCTCCAGCATGTAAACAAGAGATGTGCCTGAGAATGAACCGCATGGCTCTTTCCATTGATGAGGGAGGACAGCAGCTTGTTGCACAGTGATAGCTAAGAAAGCCATCTTGTGTAGTCTCATGCAATCCTGRCATTCCTATTACAGAAGCTGCTGGATTCTCATGTCAGCCATGAGATGTCATTAAAAATTACACCTGAAAGTGGTTTTTTATGGTTGACAGCCAGAARGTGAATTCTTGTTCACCACTTTGTCTGCAAGTTGGCTTCAGGATTGCTGCTGAATACAGGATTGTTTCTTTTTCAGTACTAATCTGTGTCTTACAGAAATTGGTAATGTATGTAAAGAAAACAGGGTCAAATTGTTCATGTTTCCTTTGATGCCAGCTGTGTCTGACAGCTCAAGTGAGGGACGGCACTCTGGCTCTGTGACAACAGATGGCAGGGACAGGATTTTCTTCACAGCCTCATTGTCTCCTTTGCTTCCTCATTCCTTGTTCTCCCTAGGCGAGAGCGAGACAACACAGGGTTCTCTTTCTACYTGGAGAAAGGCTGCTGTGGAGGGGTGAAGGTGGATCCTTCTGGAAAGGGTCTCTTGAAAGTTTGGAAGAGGCAGATACAGCAATTTAACCGTGTCAGCTCTGAGATGGCTGAGGCTATCGTKTCTGCCTACCCTTCTCCTCAGCTTCTGATCCAGGTGAGGATGCCTCAGGGATACCCAGCACTRTGTGCAGGCAGCCAGCTCGTGCAGGGGGTGGAAGAAGTAATTTAATCAGTATTAAATTAGACACAGTGATTCTGTACGAGTGGTTCAGTAAGTTAGTGAAGGAACTGATTCCTTGGCATCCAATGTTCTGGCTTCCCACTGAGGGAGCAGCACTGGCTCCCCTCTCCAAGCTCACAGATGGGACTTGGGCAGAGACCAAGCGAAAAGTGAGTTGGACATTTGGTGGGCAGAGCAGGTACAGCAGGTGCATAGCTTTGATTGGTTTTTTAAGCAGTGGATGCAAGTGGGTGATCCCATTGTTGCCTTTGTGTTGCTTTTAGGCCTACGAGAGATGCTCCTCAGACCAGGAGCGGGAGAACTTGCTGGCCAATATCCCTGTGCACCGTGGGGAGGGGGTGACAGCGACCTCCCGGCGCATTGGGCCGGAGCTGTCCCGRCGCATCTACCTGCAGATGACYTCCCACGATCCTGACCTCTGTCTGGATTTTACTGGGTAGCACAGGGGAAAAAAAGGGGTTTTACTGTTTGTCCAGTTAAGTGTTCAGTTTTGGATTTCACTGGGTAGCTCCAGGGAATAAGGGTTTTACCGTTTGTCTGGTCAAGTTTTCAGTTTTCTTCTGTGAAGAAGTGCTTTGATAACACTCATTGATCCTTGTTGAAAGACCTGAAGCACATTTAGACTTTATTGTAGCAGGATAAAAGTTGGATAAAGTTGCTGAATAGCAGGAGTTTACACAAGAAAGATGGTGAACATCTTCCCTAAGCACATGAGTTGCACACAGCTTATAGTACTGATGTTGTTTTATTTGTCTTTCTATAAAATAAATAATTTTGAAGATTAATCTTTGCTCCTTAACATGGTGTCTTGAACATAGACAGGTATGTCCTCTCTTGAAAGGAATACTTCCTGTTGCTCTTCTGAACTGCAAGGACTTACCTTCCCCCTCCTATGGAACAAATCCTGATGCTACAGCAACATGGTRCTGCCTCCCAGCACCTGCTCTAGAGAGGTGAAAGAACTTTACCACACAAAGCAGCCTCTCATTGTTCCACTGTAGCAGATGGGAATGAGTAAGACTAATTGTCAGATATAAATTTAGAKTTCTCTCATTCAGTCTTCAGACAGCTTAATTTAGAGAGGGTCTTGAAATCTGATTATATGTGCTGGAATTATGAGGTCTAAACAGTTGGCAGAAAAAGCTTCCTTTTAATTAGATTGGGGACCGTGTCCTGTCTGTGCAGCCATCAGCACTTGTGTGCACACAAATACAGTTGAGGGTTTTTGTAAGAGAAGTACTGAGATGAGTACTCAGAGAATTCAACTGTGTGGAACTTAGCTCTTTGGAACCCTGCTGCCTCCAGTGGAAAAATCCCTGCCTGCCCTGCTCATTCCACGCATCCAGCAGGAATCCTGGCCTGGCCAGAAGTGCTGCTGGCCTGAATCTATAAACTCACCCACCTATGCAACACTTGCAGGAAGGGCTGCATAGAGGAAACATTGCTTTAGATGCTGTTTGTCATTCTCCTGAACATTTCTGGATAGGGAGTAAGGATCTTTTAAAGAATGGGATGAGTTAGATACCCAAAGCAAAGCTTAAAGGTGTTTGAAGGGAGCTTTGAAAACCTGCAACCTCTTAAGGCAGAGGCAGCCCTTCCTGTATCTGATACTTGTGCTGATGGTCTCCTGTGTGATATTCAGGGAAYCACAATCTTACCATCAGGTTACAGCAAAATGAAGGTTTTCTGCTGTGATGGATTCCCCCTAGTGCTGCTCCTGACAGCAATAATCCCAGGAAGATGGAGCAATTCTGGATACCAGTGTAGGATGTCTCAGTGGAGTCTGTAGCACAGAGATTCTCTGAAACTTTCACTTCATTTTAGTACTCACAAAGCCCTTAATAATATAAAAAAACTTCTGCTTGATGAGGATTTTTAAAGGAAATTAAAAAAAATATTTTATATAATTTTTAAGGACATTCTAAATAATTCACAGACCRTTGCAGAGGTGAGTTTTCCTTTTGAGGTGCAAACCACCAAACCTCCCAGCCTTCCCCCAGCCCTGAGGCTTTCCCTTTCCTGCTAGCAGTGCTCCCACAGTGCCACCTGCTTCTGCAGCAGGCAGGAATTATTCCCATGAACTTGGAAATAATTTGTGGCTGTYCCTAAAAGGCTTAATTAAAATTAAAACCGTGTTAACAACATAAACATCCAGTTCAGACAAATTGCTGTGAAAACTGTTGTATTGAAAATTTTCGGGTCCTTTCAATAGCACATCAGCCTCTTTGCTCCAACACAGAGATGCACAGCCATCCTACAAGCCTGCAATTGGTCCTGGAGTGGGGCCTTAGTGTRTTATTCTCATACAGCCATACCACCAATTTTAGCACGAACATAAATGAGAGCGAGGAATGGATATGTATTAAAAACCTTCCACCTCCAGCTCAGAGCTACAGCTGTCTCACCCAGCTGATGTGAGGGCTGCTTGTTCCCATTCCTATACACTTTGTCAGCTTCCTGTACCTCACAATCCTGGTGGACACAACTTTGAGGTAAGGAGTGGTAACAAGTTTAGGTTAACGTGCACAAATAATGGGAGTTACAGGCCAACTGAGAGACATGCACAACAAAGATAGTTTGAACAACAGCTCTGCTCTGTGGAGTGGACCAGCAAACCAATGCTGACTGGTTCAAAGCAGTTTCATCAGAACACAATTCCATAGGAATTCTGGCTGCGTAGATGGTGGAAGGAGATGCTGATGAAGCACGTGCCCATCCAGGACAATCACTACTTCGAGTTGTGCTGTAGCATGTTCTGCAGGGTTTTGTGGTTCTGCAGAGCAGCCACCACGTCCTCGTAGAGGGTGTTCACGCTGACGCACAGAGGTTGATGCTGCAGCTCTGTCAGCTTGCAGGCAGCCAGAGCACAGAGGATGCAGAACAGCACAAARAGCAGGACTCTCAGCACCGACCGCGACCACGAGGGCTTGTGCCGGGGGCGCTGAGGGGCACGGGAGCTGGAGGCTGGCTCTGCAGTGAGAACACAAACAGGACAGAATGTGAGGAATTAATCAACTAGAACAGGCTATGCTCACAAACTGTTCAGATAAGATACTTAATCCTCCACTGCAGTTGGCTTTTGTTGTGAATTTTCATCMCTTAGCTCTGATAAATAAGTATATGGGCAAGATTTAACTGCTTAGGATGAAAAGTTTCAGATCCAGTTTCACGGGCAGCAGTGAAGAGGGTGTAAAGCACAACATCTGATTATGCAAATGTAGTTCAGTAGACTTAAGAAAAAATGAGGGAAGTTCTCATTAGGAACAGCTAGAGAACAGGCAAAGGGGAAAAGGGCACAGTAGCAGAGTTTATCAGAACTCTTATAAGTTCCCCCCTATCCTCTCCCATCGTCTCCCAGTACCTGGGCTGCACGAAAGCAATTCTGGCATCACCACAATCTGATGACAATGAAACCTAACACARTCCCACCCAAAATGGACACTGCTTACTTCGGGTGTGCACTGTTTCCTTTTTAGTTTTCTTTTCCATCTCCTGTTTTGCRGCTTTCTGAGCATCGTACTCCCGCCTTCTGCGCTCCTTTTCCTCTGCCTTCTCTCGCTTCCGCAGTTCTCTCTCCTGAGCCTCCTTTGCTCGCTGTTCTGCTTCACGCTTCTTCTCCATTTCTGGGGGTTAACAGCAAGTTTTTCCATTTTATGTAAAAGGTTGTGACTGCCATCTTTCTTATTACCTTATTATCCCAACTGGAATGAGGAAACCAATTAAAAAACCATCCTCTTTTTTATAATTTTTTTAGTATTACATACCTTGCATTTTGCTGTGCTTTTTTTCCCTGTTTTTATAGGTAACCTATAGCACATTCCACCTAGAGATTTAACTATTCCTCAGGCCAAGAAATCACATACTTACCCCCCCTGCTATCTTTCTCCCTCCAGCCCTTTTACCCTACTACTCCCTGAGTACTTTGGGTTTAGGTAGCTACAAGTATGTGTTAGATGGCAATTTGTTAGATGGTGATCAGAATGTTTGGGTATGTTCAAGAGACCAAGAGCAGTGCTCAGCAAACAGCACGTGTGGGCTCTCTGTGCCTACCTCTCTCTGCCTGGAGCTTCCGCTGCCGTTGTCGATCTTGCTCAGACTGGATTGCTTTCATGTGCTGCAGTACCTTAAAGGGCCAAGAAAACAACCTGAGGGCTGTGCAGAAAACCTTGTGGCACAGTCAGTTCAGAACACAACAGATGGAGTGTGGCTGAGGACAGGCAGCTGGGGCTGGCCCCTAACCCTCACCTAACCCCTACAGTTATAGCTCTGAAAAAAACGCACAACTTATGTGAGTCTCAATTGTTAAAAAACAGATCTTCCCACTGAAAACACCTGGCATACTGGTGCTCAGTGATACAGAGGATCACAGAATATTTCTATTTATATTTGCCAGAACTTCTCCAGAGGTTTTGGTTCAGCACAGACATGGATTATTATGCCTTGACTTTCTTGGCAACCAGCTTTTAACCCTCTCTTAACTCCACTAATGGAGAAGCATCCTCCTAAGCCAGGTGTTCACTCTCCACAGGCACAGCAGTAGTGGAGTTAGTGCAGTGGACTGGCCCCTCACTCCCTGAAGAAACTTCAGGCTCCTGCAGCAGCTGCCCAGCTTGCTAAGCAAACAGAGGAAAGCCATAAAATGAAAAAAAAAATAAAAAATAAAAGCAGACTTCTTACCTTGACAGCAGCCTGCTTACACTGCTTCTCATCCAGACAGTCTCCTGCCACTTTAGCCAGGACAGGATCCAGGGGATTGTCCTTCAGATCCAGCCACTTCAGGTTCTGCGAAAAAGCACAACAAAGGGGAGGCTGTAAGGGCACAGCAGTCCTGGAATTATTTAAGAGATCCAAAGCAGAAGCAAAGAACTGCTTAGTTTTCACATGAATGAAACAGATACAGAAGATGAGCAGAGATGTTTTCAATAGATTGAGAGGATTTTCACTGAGCTGTGGTGCAGAACCAGCTGAATTTTGGAATGGGTAGTCAGCAGGATGGATGCTTTACCGGAGGAATCAACTTGAGCAGGATCACAAGACCCTGGGCTGCATCCCAAAGCTTTACATAACTGCTCAGCAAACAGTTTTACCTTGAGCTGTGCAAAGCTGACTGGCAGGGTGACCAAGCGGTTGTTCAGAAGGTCCAGGTGCTGCAGATTGATCAGGCGGCCAAAGTCCAAGGGCAGCTGTTGCAACCGATTTTTACTTAAATCCAGTTTCACCAGATGCATCAAACTGCAGAAGTCTGACTAAAACCCAAAAGAAAGCTGGTCAGCACCCTTATGCCAGAACCTCAGCAGGAAGTACATGGAGACAGCCTGCACCTCACATCAGGCACAAATCCTTGACTTAGTACAGGACTGTGATGGAGGAAAATTGCTCTCCTTTGCCTTGGAAGATGRAGGTGAGACATAGTGGGACAGCTAAGACAGACTGAGAAGGCTATGGATGACAATATGACAGGAACAAACCCAAGTCTCCACTGCTGATGAAATTCCTCTGAATTCACCTGGGGATGCTCTGGAAGSAATGTACTGCAATTTTYACACAGTTCAACCCTAAACTCTCTYCTGCCTCAGCCAAATCCACTGCCAGCACTGAGCTGTCACTGACAACAGAGTCATTCAGCCACCCCAGGGTGGGGAAAGTGCCAGTTCCACAGTGCCTGATGAGCCTCTACTGAAGCACCGTTATCTTTCCAAATACTTCCCAGCAGACTCATCCCCACGGAGGCTCCCTAGCACCTTACCGGCAAGGAAATGAGGTTGTTGCAGGACAAATCCAAGATTGTAGCTTTCGGAAGAGCAGCCTGAAAGACAAATAAGGCACTGAATGAACATGGAGGTTCACCCGAGCCCGTCTGACACCTGCTAGTTCTGCTCCGGCCTCTGCGGTTCCTCCCGCGTCAGTCTGTCCATCCCCCGCGGCTKCTCCGAGGTCACGTCATCTCTGGATCCATCTCTGGGTCCAAAAAGCTTCTTATCCCGGGACAGCAGTGACTAGCAGCCTACCGGGCCCACGGGACACAGAACCYCAACTGCTTTAAATACCTGCAGGCCAGGTCGCAAGCCCCCAGCACATCCGGCTCCCCTACACCGCCCCTTCCCGGGGACCCATCCCCGCCGGGGGCCCTGCGGCCGGAGGGACACTCACCAACTCCCGCACCGGCACCTCGTTCAGGTCGCAGAGGCTCAGGTCCAGCTCGTTCCCGTCCAGCTTGTCCTTCAGGCTAAGCCCCTTCCCGCCGCCCCGCGACATGGCTCCGTCGGCGGGCCGCCCGCGGGGAGATGCGCTTGGGTTCGAAGCGGCTCGGCACGGCCCGTGCTGTCCCGGCGTGGTACGGCCCGGCCCGGCCCGGCACGACACGGCCCCGCCAGCCACTTCCGCGGCCACGTCCGCGAGGACCCCGCCAGGCGCCGCGGGGCCGAGCGCGCCCGCTGCCGGCCCGGAGCGGGGCAGCACCGCCCGCAGCCGCCCCCGCGCCGCGGAACGCCGACTAACTGCCTTCAGAAAGGGTGTTATCTGGTGTTTGATCTCTGCGTGCTTTCAAACCTAAGCAACGAGAAAGGAGATTTAATCCCCGAAGAAGAGAGGGGCCGATAAGCTCTAAGAGCTGTCCTAGACGAGTTACTTGTGGGTTGAATTGTCTTGTTAAGGTTTAAGGCTTGATCCAATGATCTCAGACTTAGTGGGAGGTTAACAAAGCTTGGGAAAAAGGATTTGCTACTGATAGCGGGAACAAAGAATGCAGGATTGATGGGCTACAAGGACAT
Organism: Alauda arvensis; assembly: GCA_902810485.1. NCBI lineage: Eukaryota > Metazoa > Chordata > Aves > Passeriformes > Alaudidae > Alauda > Alauda arvensis. Next base: position 11,438 of record CADDXX010000356.1, read on the forward strand.
TAGGSAAAATCTCCAAGATAAGGAAGAAACTAATAAAGCTAACTCAGCAATTGGGTTGAATCAGCTCCAAGCAGGTAAAAGGTCAGGGGCAGATTGTGACCACCTACTCATGGCCACAGACCCAAGAAACCCACCAACCCAAAAAAAAGAGAAAGACCACGCCTGTGGACTAATTATCATGGGAAGAGAAAGAATCATTAACCAATGGAAGATAGAATACTAATTAATATGAGTACTAGGTAACTTGTTGCCAGTGAACATTAATGCCTTAGTTTGCTAAAATACATACATAGTCAAAAGTTTTGGCAGTCGTCATGCTGGCTTAGTGAATTTGCCATCCAGTGCAGAACTGTGAATAAATTAAATACCTTAACTCTGGGTTTGGGTTGGCCTCTTGGACACTGGGACACACTGGCACAGTTCAGGGCATCCCTGCAGCTGTCCCACCAGCCCTGGGACCCTGGCCAGGCTGCCAGGAGTTTCAATCTGAGCTGCATGAAATAGTCCTGCAGAAGGAAGAACTTCCAGCCAAGACCCATGGGCAGAGGAGGTTTGCATCCAGTCACATCACCTGTCTCACACCCCGCACAGAGAACCAATCAGTTTATGGCCAATAATCCCAACAGAGACCCAGGGATGTATACCTTGGTTTGCAATATCTAATACAGCTGCTTATATCTGTCCATACTCCCCTTAATCCAGGGGGTGAATTTCCTGTCAGCTGAGCTGTTACATTACCCCACAAATGTCTCTTCACAAGAGGAATGCTTAATGGATATTTCTTCTTTGCTCCCATGGCTCCAGTCCCGCAGGAGCAGAGCACTTTCCTAATCCTCTGTAGAGAAAGTCRGTGAAGGAGAAAGGAACCTGGGGCAGAGCCAAATTAATGTTACCTGGTAATGGGATTACAGCAAGGACTAACTGTGAATTTCCTGACCTCTGTGCTATTTGTGATGTTTGGAACRTTGCAAAGACGTTTTCACTACTGCAGCACATCTACTCTGTGGATGCATTAGTTTGTTTTTAAGCTCCCAGTGAATTTCTTCCAACACCCAGAAACCAGCATTAGCTCAGTACGGAGGTAACTGAGGCCACAGGAGTCTCTGAACAAAGGCACCCCAAAAAAGCACACAAGGATTTGCTTCACAGAAACTGCTGGACGCCAGTTGGTGACTCACAGGGCTCCGGCACCAAGTGATACAGGCGGAGATAAGTGGGGGCAAATGATGGTGGTTGTCTTGCACCAAAGTCCACCAAAGTAGAGGGGCTTATTTGGGGTGTAACAGTGGTCGGGTCAGGCTGATGGAACTGGCTGGGAAAAGGAGATAATGGGGCAGGGATGTACAGAGAAGAAATTGTAGCGCACATCTTGGGCTGGGGACCGGCAGAGGATGGGGCAGATACCCGACGGAACTCGGGGGATTCCCTCTGAGCCGGACGGGGCAGGGCGGGCGCTTTCTCTGCTTCCCTTCTCGCGGCCGGCGAAGGGTCCCGGGGCGGCGGGGAGCGGCGGGCGGGGCGGAGCGGGGCCGGGGCGGGCCGTGGAGCGCAGCGCCGCCGAGCACCGAGCGGCGGCACGGGACGGGACGGGACRGGACGGAACGGGCCGGGTCGGGTCCCTGCCGCTGAAGGAATGGCCACGGCCCGTCTGGCAGCACTGCCCCGGAGAGGGCTGCAGCTCCTGCGCCGGGCGGGCGARTGGCGGGGAGCCCCGCCGGGCAGGTATGGATGGGCTGGGGAAGCTGTGGGGGACTGGGAGCTGTAAAGGATAGGAATTATAGGGGACAGGGGGCTGTGGATGAGAAAGAATAGGGGCAAAAGGGGCAGAGGGCTCTGGGGTTGGGGAGCTGTAGGGCACAGAGGCTGCAGAGGATGGAGACCATGTGTGATGGGGGACAGGGGCTATAGGCGGCTGCAGAGCGCCGTGGGTGTCCAGCTGTATGCAGGGAGGGCATTCATGTCGGTGTGTACACCTTGGCTCCCCTTAAACGCCTCCAGAGTGGCAGAAGGCAGGCTGTATCCCCCGGATCTGCTTTGCTCCAGCTTGGGARTGGGCCAGGGGCAGGGATGAACCCTGCACAGCGGGCGAAGGGAAGTGAATGCATGGCAAGGACTGAACTTTGTGCAGCAGCTCCATCCAGATTGCAGCAATGTATATATCAAATGGCTTCCCCATCCTCCTGAAGGGCTCTGACTTGCAGTCCCTGTCCCTGTCCCTGTCCCTGTCCCCCTGTGATCCTGCAGCCCCTGGGGTGCTGGGTGACCCAGCAGGTCCAGGACACCAAGAAGCTCTGGGGCTTGGAAAGTCCAGCCAGTTCTTTGCCTTACTTTTCTTCAGTGCTGCCTCTTGGAGCAAGTTCATGTGAAAAACAGCAGTGGGAAGTACCTGGCTTTGGGAAATGCTCCAAAGTATTAGCTGATATTCAAAGTAATAATCACAGGTTTGAAGGACTTCCAGTGGGCAGTTCCAAGAACCAAGTGGAGCATTCCTTTTTTTTACAGACAGGGTTTGGGTAGGTTTTTTCAGCTGGTTTGACATGAGGAGTGAGGTGATTGAAGCCACTTCATCGTAGGCATGTGAAGATTGCCTCCTCAGAATCTGTTCTTAGGAAATAGGATCAGAAGGGAAGCATGACAGAGTTCGCTGCAGTTCACTCCAGCCCCGAACTKAAACTGAGGGACAGGAACACAGATCCCTTGGAGAAAGAGAGCATGTATTTAGAGAGTAAACTCCTTCTAGTAACGTTAGAAAAAAAGGTTTATTAAATTCTGCTCCTAGGCTTGTTTATCCTTTTGACAGGAAGAGTGCAGAGGGCAGAGAGGACAATGGAAAACAAAACCAGAAAGTTGCTGCAAGAGGAGTCTGAAAACACTGGGAACTTGATCTCTCCTTAAATGAAAATAATAATTAAAAAAAAAAGTAGTAAGTATCTGGTTAACTCTTTAGTCAACAGATTAAAGCAGAAGTGAGGACAGAGTRGAATTAATTTTAATCACCTTTTAATTGCAGTCATATTACAGAAAAGACCCAAAAGCTCTTACTTTGGGGAGAGGAGCTCCTGGTAGATGTCCATGAGCAAAGGAACTGGCAGAATCTCTGAACCTCTCTAAGTGTGACCTCTGTATTTGGGACAGTTCCCAAGCTCTGGGAAGGCTTGCAGAGGTGATGGTACCACAGGGCAGGTCATTGTCCTTCCCACTGCWAAGGGAACAGGAGGTTACACTGCCTTGTTTCCTCTTTTATCCCTTTTTGATAATTTCTGTAGAGACTGGTAAAGAGTTAAAGGTGAAAACAGAGCTGCTTATCTTATGTCAACAACTCCAGACTGTTGATTGGGCTGTTCAGAGAAAAATACAAACAGCTCCTAGGATTAGTCCAGAGTGCTTGCTTCAGTCTGATAATTCCTGCTTCTGCCATCAGTCAGGAGAGCTCTGGGATTGCTGGGATTTGGCTGCTCTCCTGCCTTTTGCAGGGMAGAGGAGGAGGATGCATTTTCCCAGGTCTCTGATGTCTCTCTGTTGTGTTGCTGAACCTGAGGGTTCTGGAGTTTTGCAGGAGCAGTCTGTAGATGAGGCTGGCTCATTTCAGGCTGTCTTGCTGCTGGAATGTGCTGCTAACAAAAGGCATGTGCTCTCCAAAAGTTGTGGTTTACAGTCTGTGCTGACACCCAAGAGCAAGCAGAGTTTTTATTTGCTCTACTTTGGCTGAGARCTGGTGTAATATCAGACCATTAGTCTTGTTTTATCTCCAGCAGCACCAGATGCTTTGTGGGAAGAGGTGAAGGGTGAATTACTTGTTTTCTGTAACAAAGATGAACACAGAGATTATTTCTAAATCCTTTGGACCCTTTCTTTCTAGAGGTCTCTTGATGCATTCTCTCTGATCAGATATATGCACTTGCTCCTGGCTGWAGGCAACAGAGAGAYCAGCCCTGTGTGATTTCCAGCATGATGCTGCTGATAAGGAACATATCTTGTGTCTGCCTCCTTCATTCCACTCCTGACCCCCAGTGCTGCTGTGTTTTATCTCACACCTTTCACTTCTGCCACTGTGAAACTGATACAGAAATGTGGAAGCACATGTGAATGTCAGACCAGAATTCAGGGAGCTCAGATTTGATGGCAGCTGAGARTTTTGCTTTAATGCTTTTGAAGAAATTATGTGAGTCAGTGCTTTGAAAGGAGTCAGTGACTCTGGGTTATGAACATGAGATATCTTAGCCTTCTCAATGTCTAATTTCAGTGCTGCTGATKCTTTCATTTGAAAATGTGAATGCTTGGRACCTCTGAGAGCAAGTATTCACAGTATGTGTTCACAGTATTTTCTCAGATTTTTTGAGCATGTGGCTTTGTAATGATATAATTTACTGCTCTTTGATGCACTTTCATCCTCATCTTTGGGGTTGGGGGGAAGCCAAGCCATGAAACCTGGAGATTTGTACCTTCCTGCATTGAGTGTAAAAGTCTGGTTCTGATAAGTCAGTGAAACCCTTTGGCTCTTCAGGTCTGGAAAATATTGAGRCAGTAAGCCCAGAGAGCCTGATCTGTGAAACACTTTGCCAAGACATGACAGTGTAAGATTGTCCCCTGTTCACTGGCAATGCAGGGTTGTGCAARTACCTCTGGGAAGGCTGACTGCAGAGAGTGGGGAAACTGTTTTAGCTGGACACTTTGTATTCTGATGGGATTTTCTCAATCTGACTTTTGTAGTATTTCTTCCCCTCTCCAGTCTCTTTTTGTGATGATCTTTTGTTTATTTTCCCAGTGCTGAGCCTGCTTGGCTCCCAGTACTCTCTGAGATGGTGCTGGGGGGAAGAGCTCTTGTGCAACCAGGTCAGCAGCTGCTCCCTGCCCGCTCCAGCCCTTCCTGGGCAGGGAATTTAGGGACAGGCTCTGCTTACACTGGAGATGACTTGGCTTGAGGGAGATGTGAGTGTGGCTGGTCCCATTAAGCCTTTTAACACAACCTGAGGGTTCATCATCCTCCCTTGTGAGCTATGACAGGGACTTCTCCAGCCATGGTTTCAACCAGCAAGTGGCTGTGGGTGGCTTTTTCTGCTCTCCCAGGTGCATTCATCCTTCCCTTGCTTTAGGGAGAGKTTTTTCTACCTTTTATTTTATAGAACATGTGTTTATGAAGGCCCTTCTTCAGAGCTTTCTTTCATCTCCTCRTTTATCTACATGCTTTGCCCAAGTTTCAAGCAATGAAGGGTAGTTCAGTGTATCTCTTGTCCTTCCTCCTCAGGCAGACTTACAGCCTTGATGTGAGTTGCCCAAGAGCTTGGTGAACAAGCCTGTGGGAGTTTGCACAATCCTCCCTGTGCTGAAAAACTGGGTGAAAAAGGGTCAGGTCATTCGCTTTTGTCTTGGAGCAGTACTCCCCTGAGGGTAAAATCTAGTTTTTTGTTCTTTGGCTATCACCGTTCACTCCACATRGGAGGTAACTCCATGCTCAGGCTTGTTTCTTGTTGGCAGGAAAACAAATCTTTTGTAACACCAAGTCTTTGCAGAGTGCTGATCCCGTGGTAGATGGGCATTTAGGCTGAGCTATTTTTCCTCTTTAAGGCAGGGATTTCCCCATTATACACTGAATTATACACAGCCTCTGTGCTATGCACYTTACAAGTGTCCCTTGGCCCTGTCCCTCTTGGTTGTCTCCTAATGTTGGAATAGAGGAGCTGGAGGAAGGCAGGCAGGAAATGAGGAGGGACAGAGAACATGGAGAGCTGCCAGGGCAGGGAGGCAGCATGGTGGGACATGGCTGCTGGAGCACAGAGAGGCTTGTAGGAGATGGAGAGAGAAACCAAGGTAGAAACTGCAGTGCTCAGATGGTCAGGAGCTGTTGTTTGAGGGGAGATTGCAGCATTTCCACCAATGATAGACCTCAGGGAAAGCCTGAATGATTTTTAAATGATATTCCCTATTGCTCTGACCATGTCTTCTCATTGCTGCCTCTCTTGACTCTTTGGCTCTCCCTTGGCCTCCAGCACAATGTCTCAGTGCTCCTACCCTGCCTGGTTTGCATTTCTCAAACCCATCCCTGCTCTCCTCCTCCCCACCTATCCCAAATTTGCAGTGGGGGCCATCTCCTCCCTGCTGTGGCATTGCCTCTGCACTTCTTCCCCCTCATCTCTCTGGTAGTGCCTCATTTTATTGATGCTGTTTCAGTCCCRTAAATCTTTGCATTCCAGCTGTCAGAGAAAGAACATGTACAGCTGCTCAATGTTTAAACACAGACCATTCCTTTGCAGACTCCTTTCCTTAGCTTCTCTGAACTCTTYTAACAGTTTTCACTCTGCAGGACTAGACTCTTCTCTGCTGATTTTTTTGGAAACTGACCTCTTTCATTTTAATTCTCTCTTTCTCATTTGTTTGCTCTTTTCAGCCAGTTGGGAGAATTTATCTACAAACGGGTTKGGTTGTGTTACTTCACAGCTATTTATACTTAATGTTGCAGAAAGACCAAACCCAGTTGCCATCTCTCAGAGAACTGCAGAGCCCATGTTCTGTCCAGGCATGCTGACATGTCCACGTAGTTTTCAGTGCAGACAAATGATGGTAGGACCAGGCTGTGCCAGTTCTGTTCTGCAGGGCTGGTGCAGGCTCCTTTCCCCACCAGGTTTCCCATGGAGGGATGGAGGCTCCCCCTGTTGTGCTATAGACACACATATGCATGCCCTGGGTGCTTTCCAAGTCCTCTTGGAACTCTTCCTGATCTGTCTGTGGTTCCCTCTGGTGCAGGACTGTGCATCAGGCATTCCCAATGTTGTCAGCAGGCTGATAATCCCTCCAGATGGGAAGCACTCTATCAACATCTTATATTAAATAACCTCTTCTTTCTTTTCCTAGTTCCCTGCACACAAGGATGCCCTCTGTGTCCCCCAAGGTGACCAACAGCTACATCCAGGGACCTACAGACATTCCCCTTCTTGACAAAACCATGGGGCAGTGCCTGGAGCAGACAGTGCAGCGCTTTCCCGACCGCGAGGCCTTGGTCTTCTGCCGCGATGGCGTTCGCAGGACGTTCGCTCAGTTCAAAGAGGAGGTGAGTGCCTTGTTCACCCCTCAGCTGAGTGGGTGACAGCAGCAGTCGTGATGGAAAACAGTTTCATTGATGAGTTGTGTGTGGAGCTGCATCCTGGTGCAGTGAGAGCAGCACGTTTCCAGCATTCACCTACGGGCGTGTGCTGCCTTCATCCTCCTCAGAGCCTTGGCATGAAAGGGAGGAAGTGGCAAAATGTTAATATCCCATAATAACCATTCATACTTAAAAATTATCACAMGTATCTGATGGGTTATGGGCTGAGTCATGGTATTTTTCTCTGCTGGAGTAGACTCCACCTTCTGGGTTAGTCACTCTGGCTATCAGAGGTCCTGAGTGGTGGCAAGATTTTTATCCAAGCATGGGGGCAATGGAGCAAAGTCAAGGACTAGGGCTCAGTATCATATACACATTTAAATACAAATRTGTGTTTATCTGTTTCTGGAATGGAGGGACAAACTACCTGGATAATTTCTAATAAATGCATGGTATGATCATCAATAGGAAAGAATTGTTTGGTGGGTTTTTAGGCTTACTGTGGTTTTGGTCTCATCCATTCACATAAACAAGATTAGCTGTATTCACCCTGATTTTAAGAAGTAGTCTGTAATTCAGAACTCAATCAAATTGTTCCTCAAATTCATGTCTCCTACAAGGCAGATTTTATAAATTCATTTGAGAACTTAACAAAACTATAGAACCTTTCCTGAATGCCTCAGAGTATTTATACATACATTTGTGTACCTGGAACATGCCTACCATTCTGCAAATTAAAGTAGTTGTTAATACAGTGGCTGAATTTGAGTTAACGAATCACAGAATCATTAATGTTGGAAAATGTTTCAAAGACTGAGTCCAACCTTTGGCCAATCACAACACTGTCAAGTGGGTCAGAGCACTGAGTGCAATRTCCAGTTGTTTCTTTAATGCCTTCATGTTGGCAAAGATGAAAGTTTAATAGGGAAACTTTATAAATAATTATTCTTGGCAAAAAGACTGTGATAAAATGAAACCTTTGAGCAAGGTAGAAATGAAAGCCAGCTTTGAGATCTGAAATGCCAGGCWGATAGTTACTGAGTAACTAGAACAGACAAAGGCTTAGCCTGCCAAGGGACAATCCCTGTGATTAAATACCCTAAGAAAGTAAAGGGATGCTAAGAGTCCAAGGGTCAGAGAGATCCTGGCACGTGGCAGAGAAAAGAGAGTTTTGGAAGTGRATTTTAAGGTTTAAAATGTAACAAATATGGTAATGTAGTAACTCTTATAGGCTATGTGTAAATTGTATAGGATTTGTGTCTTGTACTGGTTGATTTGTAATGGTAGTTGTACTGGTAAATTGTAATATTCAACACAGAAAAGGATATAATGTATTGTAACAAGAACTTTGGTCACTCTCACACAGACACACACATACAGACACACTGACACACAGACACATTCACAGACTCACACACACACAAGCTTCTGCTTGCTTGCTCTTTATCTCTTTCTTTCTCTTGGGCTTGCTCTTATCTGTGGCTGGCAGCTTGAGTAATCCCCYCTTTTGCTACCCACAGCTCTTGCAATAAACTGCAYGTTCAAAGAGCTGCTCTGGACTTTAGAGATCCCTCRTTACTGTCCYGGAACCACCCCAACCTTCCTACAGAGACAGGGACTCCTGCACCTCCCTGGGGAGTCCTTTCCAATATTGAATAACTTTTTTGATGAAGAAGTTCCTCCTGCTGTCCAGCCTGACCCCAGCCTGGTGYAGTTTGTGGCCTCTTCCTCTCATCCCTTGTTCCCTGGGAACAGAGCCTGACTCCCAGCTGGCTGCACCCTCCTGTCAGGGAGTTGTAGAGAGGRAGAAGGTMCCCTCTGAGCCTCCTTTTCTCCAGCCTGAGCCCCTCCAGCTTCCTCAGTCACTCCTCACAGGATTTATGAGGACAGGAACCCAAAACTGGTCAAAAATCACTTGACAGAATTTTCTTCACCCAAATCCTTTTTGAAGTAAGTGATACCCAGAAGGGAGGCAGATCCRACAGTGTGGATCTGCCCAGCATATGGGTGAGGCTTTGTCCTAAGTGGACTTGGTGAGGAACTTGGCAATAGTCTTTGGGCAAGAAGTAACTTGCAACAACACAACTGCCTATTTTTATTTCTTTCCTGTTTTGCTGTGTCGTTCCAGGTTTGGTATTTTTATGCTTTCAGTCCACCTGCTGAGCAGGAGCTGGTCTGTGCTCCAGGCTCAGAAGCTGCTGCAGCCATGGGCTGATGTTCTGGGGAGATACAGTCTGTTGCATTTCAGTTACAAAGATGATGCTTTTAATTCAGAAAACAGTGCCTGGAGACCAATATCCTCCACTKCATCCTGTGTGTGTGACCCTCAGGCTCTTGTGTTGTGTTTTTCAGGTGGACCAAGCAGCAGCTGGACTTCTGGCCCTCGGCCTGAGGAAGGGAGATAGGCTGGGGATGTGGGGGCCCAATAAATACGAGTGGGTCCTCATGCAGTTTGCAACTGCCCAGGCAGGAATCATCCTGGTAAGGAGYTTGCTGGGTCTAGGTTTTAGCAATCTATTGGGAAATCTATTGGGAAAGGAAAACAAAGAAGCAATAGGAAATACTGGAGAATAAAGTTTATTTGTCTCTTTTTTTCCATTTTCTTACCTGGCATGTCATCCATAGCTGAATTAAATATTTAAGGATGGTCTGTGCAGCTTTCTGCATCTTTGTCCTCCACTCTGTAGGGAAGCAGGCTGCAGAGGGAGGAACAGCAAAAAGATGCTTGCAACAGCTCTTAATAGGAGATGTGCTTTTCTCTACAGGACTATTTTTATGTGGGCTGTTGCTGTCCTAACCAGTTACAGCTGGTGAGATCCCTTTGAAATKTATTGCTCCATGGAACAAAGGCTCACTTAAAAGTCTAGTCCAGTCCAGGCTGCATATCCCTAAAAGCCAATTTTCATTTGATAGCASGACCAAAATACACCTCATTTAGGCAGTGCTCTGTGTTGAGGTCTGTACCCTGCCTCCTGCTCCAGTTCTTCCATCCTGGTTCATTCCAGTGTCTGCAGGAATAGGGTGGAGGAGCAGGGCTCAGTAGGARCCTGTGGGTGAACTTAACTCCAGTGGCCACTCTGTGGAGAGCTGGGTAGAAGAAGGTGTTATCATGGCTGTCCATCAAGAAACCTGACTTGCACAAGAGTTTTGGTCTAGTTTAGTGGATTGGATCAACTAGATTAACTCCTGTGAGACAGGAGGTCTGGTTTCTGTTCCTGAAGCTCTGTTCTCACCATGTGACCTCACATAAATCTCTTTTCCAGTTGTTTTCTTTCACACAAAGACAGAATTCAGATATATTCTCTGTGAATGTGGAATCCCTGTGGTGGCGAGCTTTTAGTTCTGTGTTGGAGGAGGGGCTCTGGGTGTGGCTTGACCCTGGAGGAACTTTTCTGTTGAATCTGTGCTAGGGGGGAGGGTGTTCAAGGCAAGAAGGTGATCAAATTCTTGTTTCTGGCTCTTCAGGTATCTGTGAATCCAGCCTACCAGGCCTCTGAGCTGGAGTTTGTGCTCAGGAAGGTTTGTATGGCATGAASTGTCTGTGGAAGGGGATTGGCAGGGACGTGGGTGCAGATGAGATGCTTAAGATTTGGGTGTATGGGGAGAGCTGGCTGGAGAGCAGGGCTGGTTGTGTAGAGGGGATGAAGCTGAAATTCAGTGGCTGCATTTCTTGCTGTTCCCTGTGGCTGCCCCSCTGTCTGATGGAAACTGCTGTATCCTTCTCATCCCTCTCTCTCTGCTGACAGCCAGGGACTGCCAGTACTCCCCCAACCCAACCACCCCTTTACCATCATTCACCAGGGAATGAGGGGAAAAAATGCACGACTTGATATCTCCTCTTTGCCYCTCCTGCTCAGAGCAAAAATCACCATTTGGGGTCTCAACTTGGAAAGCAGAACCTCAGAAAGGACCTAATTTTAAACTCAGAAAGGACTAGTCTATTTGTAGCTTCATTTCTCCTCCCCAGGTTTGTCTGAGGCTGGCTGGCCTTGGATTTAAGCTGGTTTAAGTCCTWGGTATTGCCACTGTTTAACATCTCTCTGCTGTCTGATCCTGACACCCCATCTACCCTGGAACACCTGCCTGGGTTTGAGTTTGTGACATGCAGAGCACTCATCAATTTAAACTGTTCAGGCTCCCTTGCTCAAATAATGAGGAATTCAGATCATTAAACATTTGATGGCTAAAAATTAAGCAGCTAATCTTTTCACTGTGGTTTGTTCAGCTATAAAGGCTGATACTAGAAAAGAGGGGAGGCACTTCTGAATGTTCCCAGCACCATCCAAGTTAGTTTTACCTAGGAAGTGGACAACGTTTAGCAAATTCCTTTTGTATCTCTGTAACTCTGTAATGGGTTGTTGGGCTGCAATTTGGATTCCTGTTTCTTCCATGATTTAATGCTCTCAGCTGTCCTGCTGGTCACTGCTGTTCTCACTGGGGTTGAACCCAGTGCTGCAGTGGAGCACCAATCTCTTCCAGGGTGGGTGTCCTTGGCCTTCTCTGCCTACTGGAATGTGCTCCTCTCTTGCCTTTCCACATTTGCCACCATTCCCAGCTTTATTATGCTCCTTTGACACTGGGATCTCTGGAGTTCTTCACCAGCCTCAGGATTTGTTTGTTTATTTGCATAACAAACTTTCTGAAGACTTCAGGGCTTTTCCTGTTGGGTCCTGTCCATCTGTGCAGTCCAATTGGTATATATGGAAATATATGTGGAATACCCATTCCTTGGAGTCCTTCTGTGTTTCCAGGGATTTGTAAAAGCAAACTGATGATAATTTTCATATTTCACATTCTTTGAAGTCAGGTCTGCTGCCATTCAGGTTGAGACCAAGAGGCCCAACCAGAGACTCTTATCTTTTAGAACATCAGCCCTTCAATCAGMCCTCCTCTCCCCACACAGCATCTGTTTTTTCAGAGCTGGTTCAACCAGAATTGTAGTTTGAAGGAATTAGTAGTACAAAGTTGCAGAGGCCCAGAACAGGCTCAGTCCCCTGAGTTCTGGGTAGTCTGTTTGAGAAAATAGAGCAAATGTTTATCTTCCTTTCTGACAAAGCCCAGAGGGTACTTACAAATAATTTATTGGTGTAGCCTTTGTCTCCTTTTTCCCAGACTCTGGGAAAATAATGAGAACAGCTGAGTAAATAATGTATTTAKATAGTTTATTGGACACAAATGCATATTTTGGAAGATGAAAGCAGCTGGGTCAAATTCAGCAAATCTCCTCTACTGAAAAAGAAATGAAAATTCTTGGAGTAATTAAGGTGTTTTGTTTTGGGATTATGTAAATGTAAGGGATGAATGAAAAATGTTTTAATTTTCAGAATAGTTAGTGCTTTAAAAARAGGTGGAAAAATCTTTGGAAAAGGAACACCTCAAAAAAATTCCACAAAAAAATCTTGGCTTGATCTTAGAGGCAGATTTTAGAAATCCTTGCTTTTCCAAATTTCCTCAAAAATCCTTGTTCCAGATCAACACAAATTAATTTGGTTTAACTTCATTTACTTATTCATATTTTTGTTAAGAGTTGAGACTCCTAATCTGAAAAATCAGTTGTTTGCCTTGTGGTCCCAATGAAGAGCATCCATCCTGGGCATGGAGGGAACCTTAGGCTGTGACTCTGCTTTGAGCAGAAAAAATCATCCTGAATCCATCACTGGGGAGGAGCAAAGCCCTGCCTGCACAGCTGGATCCAGGCTTGGGATGCTGGGTGTGCACAGCACTGCTTCTGGAGGGTTTTAGGACTGCACAGATGTAGGGGCTCCTTCACTTTTGTCCTGCCTGTTCCTGTGTTGGTGGTGGCTGCTCTTTATCATGCCCTGACCGTCAATCCAACACGACATTTCATGAGTTTCTGTCTCCCTTCACAGGTTGGCTGTAAGGCACTGGTGTTCCCCACTCAATTTAAAACACAGAAATACTATGATATTCTAAAGCAGTCATGTCCTGAGATAGAAAAATCCAGTCCAGGGGGAATAAAGAGCAAAAGGTGAGTTAGGAACATCTGGTGTCTTTGCAGGGACCTCACAGCCATGTCCTGCCTTGTGTCCCYTCAGCTGCACAAGGCTTTGCTGAAGAAGGACTCACAGGAGGTTTTACCTGAAGAGAACAAGTCAGGCTGGCCCAGAGGTTTGCCCTGACCAGTGTGCACCTGGCTGGGCACTTTTCTCCTGGTTCTTTTACTGTTGATGGTATTTTTCTCTCTGCCAGGCTACCTGACCTATCCATTGTCATCATGTGTGACTCCAAGCTGCCTGGCACCTTCCACATGGATGAAGTGATGCAGGCAGGGGACAGCAGCCACGTGAAGCAGCTCAGGGCTGTGCAGCAGACCCTGTCCTGCAATGAGCCCATCAACATCCAGTTCACTTCAGTAGGTGCCCTGCCAGCTCCATACTCTGGGGTTGGGTTCCTCCCTGGGGACACGGGGAAATTTTTTTCCTATTTCTTCCTATTTCTCCCAGTTTCCTCCTGTTTCTCCCAGGAGAAAAAAGTGCAAGATCAACCCAGAATCTGTGGAATCTCCCTTGAGATTCCCTGGGTAATCTCCCTTGAGCTCATCCYCAGAAAAGCTGGTGTTATTGCATGATGCCCTGTGTCTTTCAGGGGACCACAGGGAGCCCCAAAGGAGCCACCCTCTCCCACAAGAACATTGTGAATAATGCCARTCTGGTTGGTCTGAGGCTGGGGATCACAGACGAGGTGGGTTTGATGGGAGCAGGGTTTGGGGATGTCTGCACTGCAACAGAGAGACTGCATGTGGAGAATGCTGGTGTTTACTCAGCAGAACAGCAGGGTGTTTTGGCTGCAAATGACATTCAGGGATATTAATGCATGACATTTTGGATTTCAATGGAATTCATTGATGTTTCATTTTAGTTTCATGTGAAGCTTTTTTTTTTTAGGCAAAAAAAGCWATCTTTTTGTAGGGGAAAAACATGAAATTAATCACTTTTCATTTTGGTGAATACTCATTTCATATAATTACAAGRCTCTGGATGCTGGCTTTGAATTCTGTTTAATGAGGTTTTAATTTGATTTACACGACTTTGTTTCATGTCATGTTTACAGTCTTATAACACTTATCAGTGCATGACCTCTCTGTTTGTGGTTTCTTTTAAAAATTGTTGAAGACAAGTATTTTCTTTTGAAGTTCTGAAGTACTTATTTCTAACATATCCACTTTGATCCAGAGAATAGATGAGTTGTTTCAATCAGTCTTCAGAGCCTTTGGTGATTTAAAAAAAAAAACACAGTAAAATGAATAGCTTGTGCCAAATCCTTTATATTTCMTGCCTCTCACAGCACTCCCATTTGTCTCTTTTGGCATATAATGTATAAGCAGTACCAGACCAAGGAGTCCAGCAAAGAAGAGACATTGCAAAGCTACAGGATGAAATACTGACATAAAAACTTCCCAAACTGATTTTTATTAAAGGCAGGATGTGCCAGTTGCATTTTCACCTAACAAGGAACACAGAAATGTCAGATYTCCAGCTGAGTGGATCAGGAAAAATATCTGTTCTCAGATCTTTGCTCTTTAGCAGGAAGATGGGCTGGACACACACACTGGGAGGTCTCCTCTCCTCACTGTTGTCTGGTTCATCCCAGGAGAGTCGCTGTGGGCTCCCTGCACCTCTGTACCACTGCCTGGCATCAGTGGGAGGCTGCATGGTGATGGCTCTGCATGGCACCTCCTGCATCTTCTCATCGCCGAGCTTCGAGGGCAGGGCTGCGCTGGAGGCCGTGTCTCAGGAGAAGTGAGAGCCTGCTTTGCTCAGGAGCAGTTCTTGGCCTTGTTGCTCTGCTTCTTCCCTTGCCCCACCTGCCAGGAAGGTGCTCCTCCTTGCCGCAATGGGAGAGGCAGATTTGCTGCTGCACTCACTTGCACAGGCACTTCAGCAACCCAAATCTGCCTTTTCAGCTGTGCTTGGGAGTGTCACCCTTCTCCTGAAATGAAGAGATCCTTCCTGTCACCACAGGGCTTTGCCTGGGAAGCACAGTGGTGTCTTGGTTTGCTGTGGCTGCTGTGTTTTTGCATCTGAACGCCTGCCCTCCTTTTCCAAATCCAGCTCTGCAGCTGGGATGGCTGTGTTTCCATATTGCTCCTCAASTGTAGCTTGGGAAACAAAAGAGCTGTTGCTGTGGCTGCATAATGCATGAAAATATATCTCTATATTTTATGTAGATGTATGTGTGTGCTGATGAACAGCACATCTGCTGTGCCTGCCTCCCTGCTGCTGCTCTGCAGCCCCAGATGGGGCAGGATGGGAGGGGTGCTGAGCTGGGGCTGCCCCCAATTTCCACCTCTGCAGCTTTGCCTTTTTTTTCCCCCTTCTTCCTGCAGATGCTCCTTCCTCCTTGGCACACCCACCATGTTCATAGACATGCTCTCCCAGCCCGACTTTGACTCCTATGACCTGTCAACCCTCCGGGGAGGTAAGTCCCAGAACTCGAATGGAAAAATCCTGAGAACCAGGATATTCTTGGTTCCCTGCTGTATTTAGTTCTGTGAGCAAACGTCTCTTCTGGTGGGAAGACTTCAGCTGCATGAGCCTTGTGTTTCCCCTGTTAATTTGATGCTTTGGGAGTCTTTCCATCATTATGTATTTTAGGACTCCTTCATCTGAAGGCAGTCCAGGGAAGGACCTTTCTATTTTAGCTGCGAGGGGAGGTGTCAGAACAGCCTGATTTTCCCTCAACTCTCGTCTCTCCAGCCACCACCGTGTGGCAGTAGATGCTTTCTGTGTCTCAGGCCAGTGCAGTTCCTAAAGCAGAGCCAAGCTCGGGTTTCCTCCTCAGACCTGAAGTTTCCTGCCTGTTTCTGAAGTTTTTGCCTCCTTTTGAGGCAATAATAGCATGGARAGAAGGTGATGCTGGAGCATAAGGAAATATTTTAGCAGGTTACCTAATCACCTCTGCTATGTGCAAAATGATCCTRTCTCATCCTGTTCCTCATCAAAGCCCATCTATGACCCCTCTCTTTTGCTCTGTCATCCTAGGTTGGAACAGGTGGCAGTGGGATCTATCCTCTCCCTAAAGGGTTGCTCTGTGCAAGGCAACAGGAAAGGTTTTTTGTTTTATGTGGATGATTGGTGAGAGTTTTTGTCCTGTTGTAAAACTGTGCCTCATTCTGCTCTGAATCTTTCCATTTTTGGAGAACCACAGGTTGGACTGGGTTTGTGTTATAGTTTATTTTCCTGTTGAGAAGGGCAAACTTGCYTTGCTGCAGCATTTACTTCTAGAACAACTAGGACCTGGATAAAAAGATTTAGGAAGCATTTTKATAGGAACCAGTGTATCCCACAGGTCTTGCCAGCATTAAATTTGGGAGTGCAGAGCCATTTGAGGCACCACTGCTGGGAATAAATAGCTGGTTTCCAAGGTCTTTTCCTCTTTCTTCCAGGAATTATTGCAGGTTCTCCTGTTCCCCCTGAGATCATGAGGACAATTATCACCAAGATGCACATGCCAGAGCTTGTGGTGAGTTGTGGTTGCTGTGACCAGAGCTGCAAAGGGTGTTTTTCATGGTGAGACACCACGTTTGGGTGTCTCTGGACCACAGTGGTACCTGGTGGTCCTGGAGCTGCTGGGGTCAGGCTGATCATGGAAGGCTTGGATGAGCTGGAAGACAGAAGTGGGGGTTCTACCTGGTTGCTGCTGAGGTGTCTGGGGAGGAAGACAAGGCATCAAATTCAATGTCATTAAGTGAAATTCTGCTGCTCATTTCAAAACTTTTCCTGACATTCAGTCACACACA
Organism: Alauda arvensis; assembly: GCA_902810485.1. Taxonomy (NCBI): domain Eukaryota; kingdom Metazoa; phylum Chordata; class Aves; order Passeriformes; family Alaudidae; genus Alauda; species Alauda arvensis. The sequence continues at coordinate 28,276 of CADDXX010000356.1, forward strand.
CTGCCAGGATTATGATGGCAGAGGCAGTGCTGGTTCATGTTGGGATGGGGGCGTGCTTGCATTCCTCTTGCAGTGGAGCTGTCGAGTTTCTTTCCCCATCCTGGATTTCCTGTGGATGTAAAACCCCATTGCATGGTTTTTATAGTGTCTGAGTCAGGCTGTGGGAATGGTGCCATCCCACATGTGCAGCTCCCAATGCTGCATTACCAGAGGGGCAGTGTGTGCTGGGCCACGTGTCCTGCTGCTCCTCTGCATGTCCCACCACCCTGTGGGCCTGTGTGAGAGCCATAGAAAGAGAAAAGGACTATGTCGTGTTACCCTAAAGAAAATGAATTTGGTTCTGTGCTGCTTCCCAAGGCTGAGGAAGCAGCCAGTACTGATGGATAARCGTGGCTCTGGGGGTCAGATTAGGCTGTTGTTGTTGGCAGACCCCAGCTGCACCAGGGTTTTACAGGGACAACTCTGCCACAAACCAGGGGAATCCAGGGCATCCATCCTGAAGCTGTCTGGGATGCAGCCAGGTGATCATTAAGATGATGCTCTTAATGCTGGAAACACCAGGGATAGCTTTGGTGCTGCTGCTTGAACTCTGTCAGGTGACAGCTACCTATTTTTGATAGTAAGCTTGAGTTTGGCCTCACAAAATATTTTCAAGCATTACTGTGAGAGCCCAGGACTCATGAGGTGTCACATGYTCCTGTTTTGTAGCAAGAGAAATAATAAAGCCCTCCCAAACAGTTGCTCTGGCAATGGGATAAAGAGGATTAAGTCTATATTTGTGCCACTRGTCTCATGTTACTCCTGATCCCTCCAGCCCTCAGACAGACACACACAGACTTGTTGATTTGATCTTTGCAGCAAGAGCTTTATACAGAAGATGTACATAAGAAAATATACAATTTGATTTCTATATAGGAGGCAGAGGAGTTTTCACCCTCTTGAAGGTCATTTACACTGTTACAGAGGAATAAATAGACATATATTTATATAACTCTTTAGGATTAAAAAAACATAGTTGAATTGCAACTGTGGCATTGTAACAGCAGTGACAATRAACCACAGTCATCCTGGTGTCCTGCTAGATCCTCTGGAGCATGGGTGGGAAGGAGAGGAGGGGTGCATCGTGCACACCTTCTTGTCCTGGACATCTTGGTGGCCCTACAAGAGTGGGAGGGAATCCAGTCTTCAGATGGCTCCAGCTCTGGAGGTTCCCAGCATTGCTTCCCTTAAAGGATTTCTGGACAATTTTGGGAGCTTGCTGCCTTGGTGCCACCGGCTCTTGGTCACTGCTTCACCTGTCCCCTCAGCCCTGGCCTGCAGGGATCCCCTCCGTGGGAAGGCAGGGGAGTCTCTTTGCATGGGTTGTGACCAATTTTCCTTATCAAGCAGCTGGGGGAGAGATGCTCCTGCCTTCCCATTTGCTCCCTCTCCTCTGGAATGGGAGGGACAGCAACCAGCTGGGTTGATGAGGGATGTGGGTTATGTTCCTTCTGGGAAAGATGASTGTGTTTTACCAGCAGGATCTAGCTTAGCTTGTCTTAGTATGGTCATGCATGGTTTGGTTTTTAAAAAGGCCTCTTTTAAAATACATAGATGTTGGAAAAGATTGAGAAGGTGGGTTCCATCCTTGTGATCAGCAGAGAAGCGGGTATTTGGAGGAGGCTGCAGGTGTTCAGATATATCAGAAGTGTTTCCTGGCAGGTAGGAGAAGTTCAAGGAAGGACTCAAAAGTCAGTAGTTTTCTGATGCTTGAAGTGACCGGTCACCAGGACGGGCCATGCTGGAGCCTGCTAGCATTAAAAAAAGAGAGGACACATCTTTAGGGGATTTTTCCAGAATAGCAGTAAATTTATAACATTTGTCTATTTTTAAATCAGTGGATGAAGCCCATACTTGAAGAGTTTGGAGTSAAGGAGCTGTTACAACTTCCCACAGCAGAGGAAATGTGTTAGTTGTGTCTCTGAGTTACTCTGCCAACTCTGTGTGACTCCTGAGGATCTTCCCCAAAGTGCTGATGGTCAGGGAGCACTTCCTTGGCAAAGGAAGGAAACCCAGAGCAAAATTTTCAAGAACAGTGGGCTGTTTTGATGCCCTGGTTCTGAAAATCCAGGGCAGGTGTACTTTTAGAAACTACCCATCAGCTTCTCATCTTGCATGTAGCCAGTGACCCAGTCAKGCCTCATCCCTGAGATACAGACCCCTGTGTCTGACAGCTGCCTGGCTCTCAAGAGGTGCATGATGAAGTCAGAAGTATTTTCTTAAAATTCATGCTCACCACACTGGAGTGGTTTTGTGTACCTGCATTTTGGCACTGACACCTGAAGACACTGAGCTTTGTCTTCTGCAAGACTGGAATAAATACTTTTCTATTTCATTAGCATGTGTAAACCCATTTGGGGGAGCTGGATGGAAAGTGTTACAGAAAAAACCCAGTATTATTGTCATGGTTTTCTTACTCTCACCATGGAGGAGTGAACTGGGATTGAGTTCAGGCAGGGAAAGAAGATTAAGAAGSGTCAGACCTGTAAATAAACTATGCTTAAGTACTGTGGTTTACAAAACTGAAGTTTTTCCATGCTTAGAGCAGAACTTTTCCTGCCCTGTATGGAATGACTGGTATTTCCATCTCTAATCCATTAAAACCTCTGGCACTACAAGAGAAATAGCCACCTTAGAAAGGCACAGAGCAGCTGGCATAATCYCTGATGTTTTGGTCATAAATTTCCTTTCTCCATCCTGTTGTGCATATTCTTGGTGAGGTGGGGATCAAATGGCCATAMCATGGCACAATGACCACCTCTGTTCATGCAGGGCAGTGCAGGATCACTGCACTTTGTTTGACAGATGAGCAAAGCTCCCTTTCCCAGGAGCTCACAAACTTGCAGGCTCATTCAAAGTCCTCTGGAATCTGTACAAACACCAGRCCTATTTCTGGCATGGGGAAAAAAGTAAAATGCTTGGGGTGGAGTGATGACAGTTGTGGCTTTTTTGCTCCTCTGCAGGCTGAACTTAATCCCCCTGATAGTTTCCAGCTGTGGGAGGTGTCTGTGTGATCGGTTTTCACAGTCGGTGTTTGCCTTGGGTGTCTGCAAAAGCTCATTGCTGGAGGGAAAGGCAGCCTGGTCTCTGAATCACCTCCTGGCCCAGGACACCTTACCCAAAGAATATTTGCTGTCTTGAACCTCCCTCTTCTGGGATATTCATTTGAAGGCAACAGCCGTTGTTTTTAAATTCCTGACTGTTTTGGAGGGAATTGTAGTTGGGGAAAGGGAAGTGCTGGGTCAAGAGCTGCTCCTTAGGAAAGATACCTACTTTCCTATGGGCTGGGAAGTCTGGGGCAAGACTTCCCAGCAATGCCCTGCCCTGGATTTCACACCAGASCTAGKGCAAAGGGCTGAGCATCTCCAGTTGGTTAGAAAAGTRAAGCTTGTGTGGTCCCAGCTCAGGGTAAGAGTGGGCTAAATCCACCCTTTGGGCTGTGTTTTGATATGTGGTGTTTATCCCTTTTGCATGACAATTACATCTTGACGTGATGTGGGGCTTTGGTGTTAAGACAGGATGCATGTCACCATAGTGCCTGAAGCATGATTGGGGCTTAAACCCTGTTACAGTGTGGGCCTTTTGGTTTTTTCCCTAATGTACAATGATTGCTGCGAAAGGAGGTGAAATTTTCCCCATGTTGCAATAGAAGATTTTAAAGTTATTCTGTGTGTATTTTCAAGACCCTTACTTCTCTATTTCATATTTATCTACATGTTTTGCCCTTACTTTCTGCCCCAGGCCTGTCTTTTGGTCATAAAAGGAAATTTATGACCAAAACATCAGGGATTATGCCTATGTTTGTTTCACAGAGTTGACTCCATCCCTGATGCTACAGGCAGGGATGGAGCTCACSGAGCCAGGAGATGGAGCAGCTCTGAGCAGAGACACCTCTGGGTGGATGCATGAGCCAAACCCTGGTGGCATTTAAGACACCACAAAAGGTGCTGGGGGTTTCTGGYGTGACCGAAAGGGAACCACCTTACGTGTTTAATGGCGGCTCCCCTTGCGGGACCTCTTGGTGGGCAGCTTGCAGGARCGCAGTGCTGGGGTGTCCCTGATGGGCTGGCCCCGGTGCTGGGCTGGCGTGGAGCAGCTGTCCTCAGCACGGGTGCGGTTCCCTTTCAGCCACCTGCGACACAGGGAGGGAGAGAGAGAGAGGACACTCAGAAAGGGACAAGCCATGAACATCAGGCATTGTGGGGAGAGAGCTGCCAGAAAGTGTGTGTGACAGCTCCTGGCACAGCTCGGGGGGCCCGAGGGGAGCCCAGGGAGTGCGGGGTGTGCCGTACTTGCGCAGAGGTGCCAGCTGGCAGTTGCAGTGCCAGGGGTTTCGGGAGATGGTCAGCGTCTCCATTTTGTCGAAGGGGAAGTTGCGGGGCAGCTGGGAGAGCCGGTTGTTCTCCAGGTGAGCCGTTTTCAGCACGGTCACGCCTGCAAACGCGTTGTCTGCAAACTGAAGCACAAAGGTTTGTGGTGAGGAAGGTGGAGATGGGGGTTCCAAACCTGAGGGCCTCTGTTCCACACTTTGAGTGTCATAAGGACAAGTCACTGGGATGCTCTGCCTGGAGAARTTGTGAATGTGCCATCCCTSGAAAGTGCTCCAGGTTGTTCAGGGCTTGGAGCAACTTGGTGTCCTTGTCCATGTCAGGGGGTTTTGGAAAGGGATGATCTTTAATGCCCCTTCCAACCTAAATTATTCTATCATTCTATGAAGCATGGAAAGAGCAAGAGARGCTGTGAACAGGGAGCTGGCTTGCTGGAAGCTCTGTACACTTGAGAGGCAGCAGGCTGGTGGGCTCATGGATGATGGAGTCTCCAACACGGAGAACTATGTCCCAAATTAATGTGGGATTGTCTTTGCAGCCACATCCCTAAATAAATTGAAGTCTGGCAACCCTTTTATTTTTGAGCCATACTTCTCCATTCCAAATGAAGATATTTTCTGGTTTATTTCTTTCTAAGGCTGGAAATCCTCCCAAGGATTTGTTGCCTTGCCTGTCCTGGAGCGACTGAAGGAGGGAGTGTTTGTGGCCTCTGAAGGGGCTGTAGACTTTGGCAGTGCCTGGTGGCTCTGAGTGGAAAGTTACACTTGGCATCTGAGCAATGCAGAAATACAGACAGACTTCCAGCACCTCAGCCTCCTCCATTTTTTTCTCATTTCCAGTGGGATTTTTTGCAAGGGATGCTGTAAAATTTGTTGACAGGGAGCCTCCCTTAAGAAAGCTGCCAAAAAGCAAGAGAGGTTGTGGACCTGACTCTGCAGCCCTCTCCTCTCTTCCCTGAGGCCTCAWCCCTGACATTTTTCAGCCCATGGTTACTCAAGCTGGAAAGCTGCTGAAAGCAAACCCATCAATRGGAACTTCCATGGCAGTGATGGATTGGAGGGGGGCTGCCTGACAAAGCACAAAGCTTTTCTTGGCTATGACAAACCATTTCTCCAAAGGTTGGGAAGGACATCCACTAGGTCTTCCCAAAGCCTCCCAGCCCCAGGACCTGTGCTCCCATTTCTGAAAAGAACCTTGCACTTCTCATGGACCATCAGGGCACGTTCATGCTCTCTACGTTGAAAAGCTTGACAGAGGAAATGCACTATTTTAAGCCATGAGCTTTCATCATCATCCAAATKATGTGTTGCTGGATGGGATTAGAGCTTAGCTAGGAGACTCCCAGATCCCTGTAGCTGTTGGACAGTCAGCATTGCTGGCCTTCTCCTTCCAAAACTGAGCTGACCTCGGAGGGCTGGACTGTGCTGACAGTGGAGCTGCTCTGAGGGATGCTGGCACACTGTGAGGAGGGGTGGGAGGGTTGGACAGTGGTGTTACTGTCTCAGCTGCTCACTTCTCTCCCAGCCCCATGAGAAGAGTTCACATCTGCTGTTAACAGCTGCTGAGCCGCCTGCCAGAGCTTGTCCTTGGGAAGAAAAGGGTGATTTTTATCCCTTATTTAAATGGAGGATTACTGCTGTTAAGTTATTTTACACTGAATAGGTAAAATAACAGACAGGGTGCCTGCCTCATGTTGAGGTACAAGGAGGGTCCTGGCCTGTGTGACACAGCCCTGTGGAGTCTGGTGAGAGTCTGTGATGCTGGGAGGGGATGGGAGCTCTGAGGGCTGCCCTTCCTTTTGCTCAAATGTAATTTAGGCTGGGGTAGAATTGCGTGGGTTTACACCTGATCAGCTCAAAAATCTTGCTGCCATGCAGGGAAGAGCTAAGGACAGCATATCTGTGAAGGAGAAAGAGCTGCAGTCAAGATGCCAGCAGCACTTGGAGCATTTGGTGGTGATTTCCTGGCTCATGCAGCCTCTGTGATTAGATGTCTCTKAGCAGTGCAAAGTTCACACGTGGGCTGTTTGGGTATGAGGCCCTTGAGGATTCAAAGGGAAAATGCTGAGCTGGAAGCTTTGTGTTTGCAAGCCCTAAAGCTGCAGAAGCCACCCCTGTTAGTGCTGATCCCATAAACTGATGTCCTGTTGGGCTGCTGGGGAGGAAAGGAGGCACTGGCTACACAGGAGCCTTTTTAGTTCCTGTCCACAGGTGGTCACCATAAATTAAAAAAAAAAAGGTCCTTTTTGCTGGCTAGAATTGTTAACAATTGCTTCTTGGCCAAACCAAGGATGCTTGTTTCCCTGGAACACCCCAGAATCTAATTTCTTCAATATGTAACTTGGGACTCTGATCTCTCTAGCTGSTACATCATTATGCTGCAATATTTGACTGAAAGTGCCTTAGAACTGAGTCTACAGAGGTGCTGTCACAGCACATSTAAGGTCTTGCCTAGTAAGGTCAATAGATTCTTTTCAAGTGTTAARTTTGCTCAGTCCCATACTGGAGAGGTTAATGCTCAGAGTGGACAAGGGCTTGAATACTGAAGTATTACTGAACTGATTTAGTTAGTGTTGTTCTGCAACTGGACAAGCTGTAATTCCACTTTTTGAGCTTTTTGTGATGCTATATACCTTTGAAAACTCTGGTTTGGTGCATTTCTTGTAGCTTTCATGTGATCTGCTCATCTCTGTGAGACTGAGTTGTGAAGAAATTTTCTTTTTCATCACATCTTCCTGCGTGTGGTGGGTGTTGCTTTGCCATGCAGTCCCAGCCTGCCTCATCTGGATGCTCTTKGGGCTTCCTGGCAAACCATCATCCCAGRGAGAACTGTTCTGTTCTGCCTGCAGCACCCTCCCTTTCCAGCCACAGGGGATCAGRCTGCATCAGGATGCTGGGTTCTGCAGCACTGCCCGGCTTTTAAAAGGTCCTAACACAAGTGATTCTGTGAGTGTGATGCTCCCGCCTGTGGATCCTGCTTTCTCACAGAAAAAAGAAGGGAGTTGTTTTGCCCTTCAGGATACCTGAATGTCCCTCCTCCCCTCCAGTGGGAACAGGGCTCCTTTGTAAGATGCTGCGAGAGTTCCCTTGCAGAGAGCATCAATAAACAAACCTTTCTTTGTRATGTGTCTGGTTGGGAGGCAGCGGGGAGGTGAAGGGCTGTACCCCTATCTGTCTGCAAGGCAGAGGTAAAAAACCAGGRCTGTTCACAGCCCCCACCAAGGAGTCTCCCTCTCCTGACCTAGTGCARGAGCTTGGACTGAGCAAAGGAGGCAGAACAAGGTGGAAGTGCCCTCCACTGTGAGGGGCATGCTCACCTCTCATCCCTCACCTTGTTTCTGGGAGTATGGAAGGTTCCTGATTGTCCTGGAGCATCCCAGATACCTTTCTCAGTGTCCGGTGTCACCTCCAGCTTGGGAGGGAATGCACTGCCTTGCATCCATCCAGAGCTCYTAATCAACTCCAGATAATTTGTTTTTGCATAAATAACTCAACAGAGGGGTGGGGTGCACTCTCTTCCCTCACTTTAGCCACGTCAGGGTGCTGTCAGTGCCTTGCTGCCTGCAGAGCCTGCAGACCTGCATCTCCCCTCTCCTCTGCAAGGGAGGGACAGCAAAACAAGGGCTTTGTAAAGGGGAAGAAAACCATGCCCTGTGTTTCTGATCTGGAGCAAGTGGAAAGAGAAAGGACTCACCTTCTTCAGTTTCATGTTGTCCAGGTGGAGTGTCTGCAGGTAGCGCCCGAAGGACTGGAAGGCGTTGTCAGGGATGACCTCAATTGGGTTATGAGAAAGTTTCAGTTCCTCCAGCACTCTCAGCTTATTCATTGCATTCACAGGGTAATTGCTTAGCTGGTTCTTGTCCAGGTGGAGGACAGCAAGGTTTTCTACATCCTCCATGGCCCCAGGTAGGAGGTTGGTGAGGGAGTTGTCAGAGAGGAAGAGCCAGCGCAGATCTTTAGCCCCAYTGAAGACCCCTGGTTTCAGCTCCCGGATTTTATTGCTGCCCAAGTGCAGGATGAAGAGRTTGCCAAGAGGGGAGAGGAGCCCTTTGGACAGGTCTGGGATCTTGTTCTTGTCCAGGTACAGGTAGGTGAGATCAGAGAGRTCGTCGAAGGCTCCTGGCTTGATGACACTGATCTGATTGTCGGTGAGATAGAGGTAGACCAGGCTCTTGAGCCCCCGGAAGGCTCCGGTGGAGATCTCCTTGATCCGTGAGCTCTGCAGGTGCAGGGACACCAGCTTCTTCATGTCACGGAAGCCGTTGGTGGGCAGGATGGGGAAGTTGTTCTTCTGCAGGTTGAGAAGCCGTGTCTGCTCAGGCACCTTGGGGATCTTCTTGAGCCCTGCGTTGTCACAGATGACATGCTGCAGGTCCCCGCCGTGGCAGTGGCAGCTGGGGGGGCATGCCTGCATGGGGGACACAAGGTATGCTAGCAGGCTGAGGACACCAAGGAGGAAGCCTGACCCATTCATGGTCAGATCTGGAATTAAGTGTGGTGGGAAGAGAAGCAGGAGGAGGAGAGTGATGGGTGGGAGAGAGAGAGAGAGAAACTGGGTTTGCAGCATGCTGAACACAGCCCTATTTATAATGTTATTAAAAAGCAAAATCCCTTCCCACAAACCACAGGCAGCAGCCAGTTGGAAACAACTGGCTTTGGGAACTGACTGTGAGCTGAGGTTAACCCCTTGGCACCAGGCAGAGGAATGTCCACRGCTCTGCCTGGCCCTGCTGCTGAGCAATGTGCAGAGGTAGTTTTCATCTCTGGAGCAAAATGGGAGGCAAATACTCAGGAAGAACCAATGCAGACCTACTCTGTGGAGAACCTCCCTGGTCTCTGCTGAGCTGAGCAGGGCCCTGATTCATCTGCAAGGGGGAAAACAGCCTGTTTTGGTTGAACAGCAGAGCAGGGAGCACTGCTGAGCTCCACAGCCACCTCCTGCTGGAGCTTCCAGCAGCCTCCAGGGTTCTATTTAGCCTCAGCTGTTTGGGGAGAAGCACCTCGTCCTGCTCTCGCAGAGGAAAGTTCCTGGTGGGGTTGGGGTGCCTTTTCCCACTGATTCAAGWGGAGTTTGCCTAACCAGGGATTGGAGATTGGGTCATGCCAAGGGCCAACAGCGCTGCAGTTGCTCTTGCAATGCAAAATTTGGGTTGAACTCTTCCAGATCTGGGCTGCATTGAAGAGCTGGCCAAGAAAGGGAGTGCAAAGACAGTCTTAATTTCTACTGGGTCTTTTCTTATCAACAAGTTGAGGACAATATGGTCAGAACACCTGGTGCCTTCCAGCAAGGGATGGGGCAGCATCAGAGCCTGCAGGGAAGTGGTGGGACATAGGCTGGTGGGTATGAARTGCCAGGCAGTGGTGTAGTGGCAATGCTTGTGACTCTTGAGGCAGAGCTGTGGAAGGGAAAAGCACTGGCATTGGTAAAGGGATGGAGAGGTAGCAAAGCAAAAGAAAAAATCACTGCTGGAGCTGGGAGTGACATCTGCCTTGGCTCCTGTCTTAGGGTAGTGGTGGCAAAGGTGAATTTACACCACAAGGGARGTCCCCTGCTCTCCCAATAAAGCAAAGCAGTTAAAAGCCCCAGTGCCTGCTTCTCTGTGAGTGTGAAGACAGAGATCCCAGGGTTGTGGGGTGGGGTTTGGAATTGGAACATTTTGAACTGATTTCCAGCCAGCCCCTGGCTGCAGCAAACAGCTGAGAGGCGAGCACATAACTGTGAGCTTGTTGAGATTTCTGCTCCTGAGGCTGGGCTGCAGAGCCCCAGCGGAGCCGAGACAGGCTCAAGAAAGGGAGGAAATCCAAGGGCTGACTTAGGACACAGACTGGCTTATTCACTGACATGTCTGGGTTTTTCCATTGTTGCAGTGAGGAATAAGCTGGCCAAGCGTGCTCTGGACCGTGTTATGCAAACTGCCTGGCTGCCCTGCTCTGCTCAGCAGCTGTCAGTCTGAGCAGTGTTTGCACTGCAGCACTAATTTGGGGGAGAAAACAGRCTTCTGGGCTGGGAGTGTGGTTCTGGTGAGCCTGTGGTGCAAACTAGGCTATGTCAGGCTTTCAGTGTTTGTCAGCCCTAAAGTGATGCCTTGACATGGAGCAGCTCACCTCAGCACCAAGAGCTTCTCACCTCTGGAGAGATGCTCTGACACCGAGAGCTCCAGGCTCCTGCTGGAGGGACCTCCTGCTCACTGTAGGATTTAAAACCTTTTGGTCAAAACAATGGTGTATTTTGGTTTATGCCTGGTTCAGTAGGGACCACAATGGTCATGCCCATGCTCTCCTCTCTGGAGAAGCTCTTTGAGTGCCTTGGTCCTGACCTTTGAGACAGAGAAACAGGAGATAGGCAGAACCTTCTGTGTTTTCCTTCTTTGCCTCTTCAGTTTGATGTTCCATGATTCTGAGAGTGCCTCTGAGTGTGCACTGCTCGTCAAGTGAAATGATTGGAGAAGAAAAAAAAAATCACCTCTAATGCATCATCTTCTATCTACTAATTGACTTTATTTTTCTCTCTGAGCAGGTTCAACCACTTCAATTTTCACTGTAATCATTTGATGAACAATTTCTGCTGTTATGTTACTCTGTGCAAGAGCAACTGGTGGGTGATATTTAAAACCCTTCCTGTTTCTGCTAAGTACTGAATCTGGGGACTGAATCTGTGTTCCTTCCCTGAGAGTCTGGTACTTGGATTTCCCATCCCCTTGCAAAAAAAAGTCATCTAACAGCTTACTGCTTCTGCAGAGATTTTGGCCAGTGTGGGTCAGGTTGGAGCAAAAAGCTGGTGAGGGCCTTGCAAATCCCATTGATAAATACATCTCACCCATGTGTATTTCTAGAACAAGACCCTTTTCAAAGGTTAAACTGCTCAAACCTCCTTCTCTTTCTTCCTCTCAGGATAAAAATCCCTTTCTTCCACCCTTTTCAGGGGTTTTCTTTCAGTTTGCTGCCTGAGACTGCAGATTTGGGGGGGGACAGGGGCACTCTCTCCCTGCAGGGATGTGTGTGCTGTGGCTGTGGACAGCAGTGAGACCTGTGGCTTCCTTGTGAAAATGCTGGGATGTAGCTGCCATGATGCTGGTGAGAGGTGGGGAGCTGTCCCTGCTCCAGGACTCCCACCAGAAGACGAGTTTAGGTGGATGACAGGTTATTATTATTAGTGATGCCACAAGTGGAGTGGCAAGAGGGAAAAGGTGTCTGCTCCCTAGCTCCATTTCTCCAGACAGAAATGGTGAATAAAAGGAAGTTCTTTCCCTTAGTATTTTTTTTTATTTCCATGCAGTCCCAGCACGGAAGCACATTCCTGTGGTGGGAGCTGTTTGGCATCAGCCTCAGCTGGCACCTCTCCCCTGGCTCCTGCCTGTTGGTGTTTTGAGCTGCTTGCTGGATGGCTCTGCTCTTCCCACACCAGGTTTTGCAGCCCTGAAGTGGCTAGCAAATGTCCACCCATCCTCAAAAGCCTGCCTGGGTGCCACCCGTGGGTGGTTTGCAGCCTGCAGGTGACAATGGAGCAGTGTGGCTGTCCCTGTGCTGTGGTCACAGGGGGCTGGGTCCTGGCCAGCTCCTGCCTCACACATCCCCTGGGACCAGCACTGCAAGGACATTGCAGAAGAGGCAGGATTATCCCACCACCCTCTATTTCTTAACTGATTAACAGTTCTGCAAACATTCCTGGTGATTTGCTGGACTCCCCATCTCTCCTTCTCAGAGGCATTGTGGGCTGATCAAATAAATACAAATTYTGAAGCAGTACAAATATAGATATGGGGTGTTTCTTTGATGCTGCAGGTCTGAACTGGTTTGGTACAATATTGGAGATGGTCTTTTCCATGTTTAATCTTTATTTTAGTAAGTATGAACAGTTCTGGCATATTAAGACATATCCATAGATAAAATAGTCCATTGCTCTTTTAAGTCTGATGCTGTAGCTGTTGGGGGCTCCAGTCTGGTGGTGGGTGAGTAAAGGGGAGTGCCAGAGTCCTGGGTTCCCCTCACTTCCAGGCAGCACCTGTCCCAGCAGGGACTCAAAGCATCCAGAGCTTTGAGTTTACACCTGAATTGCCATTTTTATTTTAAATTCTTGAAGGGTCCCCATCACTGCAGTGTGGGGGCTGCTTGTTGAGCTGGAGAAGGTGATGGTGGGTTCACCTCCTTCCTTCTGGTGGTTTYCTTWCACTGTAGCATGGCCTCCACCCACWGATCTGTTGCCAGTTTGGCTCCCCATTGATGTCCACCCACCCTTCCCTTCTGCTGATTCCAGCAGCTGCTGGATGAGGCTCTTGGCCTCTCCTGTGAAGCTCACCCAGCCCTTACAGCCTCTCCCAGCCCTGCTYTGTCCATCCTGTGAGGCACCAGATGTTCCCTAGGATCCCACTGCTCTGGCCAGGGCTCTTGCCCTGGTTTGCAGAACCTTCTTCCCTTGTGGAGCACCACTCTGATAAGGTTCAGGACTTCTGGCTTTCCCAAATGCTCCCCRGCCATCAGTCCCCTCTGTTCTCAAAATGGAAAATGGCCTCCAYGTGGTGACAACATCTCTGCTTGTCCTTGGCCCCTCCATCCCACCCCACCTTGTTTTTGGGGAGGACCTGATGAGTGGGTGGTTTCTGTAGCTGTGGAAAGGGGCTGTGAGAACATTTCAAATGCCTCATGGAGGCAACAAGATCCTGGACTTGCAGCCATGTGTCTGGTGGGAGCTGAGCTCTCCAAATCCATGGGGATGTTACCTTTGCCCCTAGATTTTTGCTGTTTCCCTCTCCAATAACTTTAAGCACCCCAATATCCCCAAACCACTAGTTTTCTRCTTTCACACAACAGTTTGTAATTTCCTCTCCCTTCTCCCTTTTTGTTTCACTTTCCCCAAATGCATTGGCATCAGCACTGGGCACTGCAAAGTTTTATCCACAGTTTTATCACACTGTGGATAAGCCAGTGACTGCCCATGTCTTTGCTGGTTGCCCCTGCACTACTGGCAGGAGGTGGGAAACACTTCCAAAACTCAAGGCTTCTGCTTGGCCTGAAGAGAAGAGAGGCAGCTTTARCTGCAGATCATGAGGAGCAGCTTGTCCTCACTGGGCAGTAACAGGAGATTCATTCCCAGTGCAGCCTCAGCCTGGGCACACTGGGTTGTCCTTTTGGTCTCCTCCTGAAGCAAAGCCATTCCCTGCCACAGCACAAAGAAGGTGCTTTGGGCACCTAATATTTTTGGGATCTGTTTTAAGCCCCATCCAAACTGGGACTGTTTGGCAGCTCTCTTGGTGGGGAGAGATGTCAACAGGGTGGCCACCCTTGGAGATTTGTCCTGCGAGCCCTGTTTGTTTGTGTTTGATGTTCCTGACACAAAGRTGATACTGTTGCTGGGGAAGGAAACCAGCTCTCGGTGCCACATAGGCTGGATGTGACCTGAAGTTCTTTTTTGCAGCAGCAAAGTYGACCTGAAGGTTCAGGAATATTCCAATACAATATGGGAAAGTGGGATACATCCAAGGCAAGGAGATGCATGCTTTCAGGGGGCAGAAAAGTTCAGGATGATCCTGATAGTGAGCAGCTGAGGGAGGGAAGGTTGCTGCTCAGTTGAGAATGATACAGAGCTGTGATGGGAAGGGCTGGGGCTGACTCTGATGGAGATACCCCAGACAGATGCACTCAGCATTGGTTTAGGGATAATTGGATCCATCCAGCATGCTACCTCCAGAGGGGTTCAAAAGGCCTCTTAGAGGTCCTTGAACACATCTCTGGGGTTGCCAGTCTGCTTTCTGTTGTTCATTATGCCCTCTTTGAAGTCTGAAAATCCCTATTATTTCACGGTCAATTTGCTGCTCTTTTTCCGAGGCCAATATTGTCTCCAGCAAAGCTCAGTTTCTCTAGGCTTTAGTTTGGCAGTTCAAGCCCTGCTATCATCATCCTTCAGCGTGGCACAACCAGAGGGTGGTGATGACGAGGATGAAGATCCTCCCTGAGCAGTGCAGGGTGTCCTCTAAGGAACTCGTGCCCTCCTGCAGCCCTGACCTTCTGCTCCAGTCCCACCCAGTATAACCCACTGGGGGTACTGGTGGTACAAATCCCAGCCTTTTCATTACAGCCTTTCAGCAGCAGCTGAATGTGGAGGGCTCTGGGTGTTTTTATTGCTGTTGAATGCAGGGCAAAACCAAGGAGCAGAGGGCTGATGTGGCTTGTTCCAAGTTATGCAGTAAATATGCACCACAGTTGGGAAAAACTCTGGGTCTTCAGAGTCCCCACTGTCCCCACCACATCAGCCTGCCTCCCAAATGTTTACTAAAGAGACTGGAGTCTGATTGTTTTTATTTTATTTTTAMTTTTTAGACGCTTCCCTCATCAGACTGTTTTGCCTGTTCCACAGTGACCAGTGTTTGAACAGCACTAGCAGGAAATGTTTGGGAAATGTGCTTTAAAAACACAGTTCTGCTAAGATGTTCTTTTTATTCCTGGTTTATAGAGGGGCTTGGGATTYACAAAGAATGAATCTCTTGTTGGTAGGAGCAAGTTAGGCAGCAGTTTGTTTTGGAGCTGTCCTTGTCATCACTTAAGGCAGGACTGATCTGGGTGTTGAGGGGTCACATGTGGTCCTAAAGTAAAAAAAAAGCTTTGCAGTCAATTATATTTTGTATTCTTGTAGCTCCTCTTGAATCCAGGGTCCAAGCTGGAATCTTTGCCTCTGGAAAGTTCTGCTTTGACAGATACAGCTCCAGTGGAAATTATGGAGCTAATGGTGAAATTATTGGGTGAGGTTTTCTGGCCTGAATTACACCAGATGACAAGGCTGAATGATGTTAACTGTCCCTCTGGGTCACGAAGGCCAGGAATCTTCACGGATATCTCCAAGTTTAAATTGCTGTGTGGGGTTTCATGGAAGTGTTGTTTCATCTGCTGCTGACAATGGAGATGTTGGATGGTCCGTGTGTCAGATGAGGGTTGAGGACAGCAGTGCTGGCACGAGGGTTTGCTCCATCTGCTGCCACCATGCTGGGAGTACAGCTGGAGAAAACCATCCTAGGAGGGAGATAACATCTTGGAAAGATCTGGAGCAACATCCTGGTATCCAGCTAGAGTGATGTGCTGGTGCAGGCAGGGGAAGGCAGTGATTGGGAAGCAGATAAGGGGCTGGAGGTTCAGGCCAGTGTTGCCAGCTGGACCACTTGGGAAGCCCATTTCTGAGGGTGAGGGTGTTTATGGGGACAAGCCACAGACCAAGGCATTAATTGCTGGTGTTTGGGGTACAGGGCACAGTGCCAGGCATCTGGAGGAGCCTGGTGAGCCATGGCACATCATCCTGCCAGGGAGCTGCTTGCTCCTGCATCCAATTAAACTGCTGGAGTGACCCAGAGAGGCAGCAAGGACTGACTCAGGGCTTGGCTGGAATCCTGGGACCAGCACTGCAATTCATCCAGCAGAGTAAAACAAAAAACACAAAGGCACCGGAATTTTTAATAAGCATTTAAAGTCTTGGATTTGGGACTGGTTGGTCATTTGATCCAGCCACAGGACTCGTATTAGTGGGTGGGAGAGAAATCCAGTCTGAGCATGAGRTGCTGTGGGTTAGCACCTGGCTGGGAAGTTGTCCTTGTGTCTGGGAGCAGAAGCCTGTTCACATTTGCACCTTGGGGGCTGCCAGGCTCCAAGCAGAGCAGTTTGCACCAGATGGTCCCTGCAGCATCCTGGAGAAGTTCTCCTCCAGATTCCTGGATAAAAGCAGGCTCCAGCTTGGATTCACGCTGACCCTGGTGCAGTCAACAAGAGCCTCAGCCACTGTGACAGAATGTGCCCAACATGAGATCCTCCAGCAGCTCCAAGCAGTGGAAGGTGCTCCAGTGTTGCTACACACTGTTGTACACTATGTCAGTGCTGTGTTCAGCTCATTCAGGRTATTTTCATCCTTTCACATGCTTCATCATAGTCCTTTGCAAAGCCCCATGTTAACTTGTGGCACAGTGCCTGAAGCTGGGTGAGCACCATGCCCAAGCCATGGCCATGTGGGCACCYCTGGGCATTTACTCTGTAGGTGATGACCAGATCTGGGTGCTGGGGCAATTTGGCTGGCCAGAGTTGCTCACGTGTCATTCTGGAGAACTGGAGGAGAAATGAGGAAATACTTCTCACATCAGCTCTTTCACAGCCATGTTCTCCCAGCAAAGCAGCCACAGGAGACATTACTGGGGTGACATTACTCTGAGAGGGTCAGAGAGGCACTTTGCAGACACCAGAGCAGTGCTCCAGCAGCTGCCACTGCTGAAATGCAGCTCCCAGGAGCTGGAGATGTAGCAGCAATCCCAGCRATGGTGCTGCCCAGGGCACCTCCTGTGCAGCTCCTGCTGCCTCAGCCTGGCCACTAAACTGGGCATAAAGCACTGGAATTTTCCTCTGAGGAGAAGTGACCTTCAGCTGAGATGGCTCAGAGCCTGCCGTTGGGATTAGCTGTGAGGGAGGTTTAGCAGCAAGAAGCTTTTTGTCCCGCTGTGAGGCYTTGGGTCTGTAAGGGCAGCTGTGCCAAGTGTTGAGTAGCCTCGTGATACCTTACAGGGGTTACAGGGGCTGATGTCTGCACAAAAGGATCTGCAGCAAGCAGCCATGCTGCAGGACACACTGTCTCCCACACAAGTCTGCTGCTGGCTCCAGGGTTTTTTCAAAGTCATGTGCTGTGTTCCCAGAGTTGTCAGAGATGTRAGGTGAACTCAGCACCTTGGCTGCAAGGGCACCAAGGCAAAGTCAGTGTCTGGCAGAGATGGTGTGGAATCAACAGGACAGGGCTGCTTGGAGAAGCAAGGGTTGAAAAAGAGGATGGTGAACCCTGGAGTCCTCCAGGAACAGCAGTTAAGGTGTCAAAAGTACATGATGCCCCAAGTGTTGTGGGTGAGGGGGTCTGGAGCACTGTGAGGGAGGTGAAGAAGGCCATGGCAGGCAGGTGCASTGATGCTTTAGCTCCTGTTTCTCTAAGACTCTCTGGCAGAAGTGTCTGGAGGGCCCCATCCACAGCAAGGCTTCCTGTGACCTGAGTGGCTTGGGAGAACCTCCTCCTCCTCCCACCCCACTGTCCCCTGCAGTCACAATCAGCTTTGTCTTTCCTGTGCCTGAAGCTGTGTGGTCCCCTTTCTCCCTGAGACACATTTCTTCTCCTGTGCTTGCAGGTTGCCTACGGGACCACAGAAAACAGCCCTGTCACCTTCATGGGGTTCCCCAATGACAGCATTGAGAGGAAAACAGAGACAGTGGGATACATCTTTCCCCACACTGAGGTGACCATCACTTTTCCCACGTGCTGCAGGTGCTCTGCCAGCAGCAGACCTCACTCCAGCCTCCCTGTCTGGTTCTGGTGTCTAATTCAGCCCTTCTTCTCTTCCAGGCGAAAATTGAGGATCCAGAAACAGGGCAGTCTGTGCCTCTGAACACTCCTGGGGAGATCCAGATCCGTGGCTACTGCGTCATGCTGGGCTACTGGGATGACCCTGCCAAGACMAGTGAAGTGATCAGTGCTGAGGGGTGGTACAAGACAGGGTGAGTCTGGGAACAGCCCCACTTCTCCCAGACGGTTCCAAAGGGTGACACTGGATGGGGATGCATGGGTGTGTACAGGAGTGCTTGGCTGGGATTTCCAAAGTAGAGAAAACTGTCCCAGTTTACCCCTCTTACTTCAGAACTGCTTTCAGCACAGAGCCCTTGGTGCTGAGTGTCCCTGGAGAGGGGGATTGTCACTGGCCACTTGTGGATGGAGGGATTGTGGGGGTACAGGGCAGGGGCAGGAATTGCCTCCCCCATAAGCCCTGGTGCTTGTGTAGGTGCTGCCACTTTCTGTAATAGGAGCTCTTTGAYCTCTTCCATGTGTTCAGGTGGCATCTCAGCCTTTATCCTCTGATACCACCCTGGCTGGGTGAAAGCATCAGCCATTCTTGCACCCAGCTGGGACAGGACTAGAAGGGTGTTGTCATTGCAGGGACCTCGGGAGYCTGGATGAGCATGGCTACTGCAAAATTATAGGGCGTTGCAAGGACATGATTATTCGGGGGGGAGAGAACATCTATCCAGCAGAACTTGAGCAGTTCCTTCACACCCATCCCAAGGTTGAGGAGGTCCAGGTGAGTGGGAGGAGGTGGGCTGGGTGAGCAGCTGTTTTTGGGAATCCTGTGCATAAAGGAGATTGCTGCTTGGTTGCTTCTGGSATTGCTGCGTGGTACTGGTTGTCTTTCCCTGTTTTCAGCATCAAATTCCATGTAATACTGGTTAGCAAGGAGGACAGAGAGGCTCATGGGATGGAAGGGGTAGGCAGAGCTCCTAGCATGGGGCAATCCCCTTGTGCTCCAGCTGCATGTCTGCAAAGTGSCTATCAAATTTTCAGTTTTAAACTGCCTGTCCACTTTCATGGCTCCCTCTGAAATTCTGACTGAAAAAGCAGTCTGGAATGACAGTTTTTACTGCTAATTGCTCAACTCTGACATCTAGGAAGACTCTTCCAACAAGTCCCTGGCGATGAGGAGGGAGATTTTGTTTCACTTCTTCACAAAGATTTTCAGGACTGAGCAGCTGCTTCCCATCTGCTGGGATTATTCTTCTTCAGGTTTTGTGCCAGACAAGCTTCCCCATAAATAACCTGGTTATTTAGTCAGAGTTCTTCCTGTGCCAGGCGAGCRTCTCTCCTTGGAAGAGTCCCAGTGCAGATGGGTTGCAAACCAGCCCTGTTTATGTGGTTTCTAGGGCTTTATGTCACTGCTCTGGACTCAAAAGGATCTACGTGTCTCTAGCAATTTGAGATACTGGTTCAAGGTGGGGAATGACAGTAGGATGCTTGTGGAATAGTGGGAGCAAACTTTGGAGAGAGCTCAGGGTGGGGAAGCCCATTTCMTGGTGTCACAAGCAGTGGCCCACTACGATCTGTGATTGTAAGGGTTTCAAATAATCTTTGAATTCAGCCTCATCCCTCCCCTGCCATTCTATCTGGAAATCCCAAAGCACTCATGGCAGCCTACCAAGTCTCCTTGTTATTTGTGAAACCTCTTGACCCATTTTTTTGGAAGCAGAGGGAGGACAAGTCCATGTTGTATCCACAGTGTTCCAGCAGCCAGTGCTATGGGGTCAGGGAACACGCCATGGGCCAGCACAGAGACCCTGTGGGAGGCCAGGGATGTCCCCAAGGGTCACACTGTCCATCTGTCCCAACCAGGTGGTTGGTGTGAAGGATCTGAGGATGGGAGAAGAGATCTGTGCCTGCATCCGACTGCGGGCTGGGCAGGACTGCACCACGGAAGAGATTAAAGCTTTCTGCAAAGGGAAGGTGGGTTCCAGTCCCCTCCAGACCAGTAMACCCAGTGGTTGCTGGGGACTTGTGGATGGAAGCCCATTAATTCASAGCACTGGGGGACCCAGCCCTGAAAGTGCCAGGTTCCTTTCAGGTTGTGTAGCCCTTGTTTTTCTCTTCCCAGATCTCCCATTTCAAGATCCCACATTATGTTGTGTTTGTGAGCCAGTACCCACTCACTGTCTCAGGCAAGGTAAGAGGGGGCTGGGGCAGGCCAGGAACCCCAGCATTCTGTCCCAGCTCCTCTCTGAGTCTCTCTCCCTCCTCTCTGCCCTCTGTTCCAGATTCAGAAATACAAGTTGAGGGAGCAGATGGAGAAGCACCTGCAGCTCTGACATTGGAAAGGCAGAGCAAGAACCAGGATAAATCAGCCCCATTTCAGTCAGCTCYGAGTCTGCTTTTCACCTGTGCCTTGGGCTAAGCAGTGGAGACTTTTCCCTCCCTGACATCAGGCTGATGGCACTTTCAGTCAATAAAACAGAGTACCCTTTTTTCCCCGTTGGGTTTGTTTCTTTGCCAACAGAAATACYGTGGTGTGAGGAAGGGATGCTTATTTTTGGAATTCTGTCCAGTTACTGAAAGACCTTATGAAAGTTTAAAAATTTYGTGTGTCTCTGAGCAGTTTGGCTGCAGCCATTTTCACAGGAGTTGAACTGGAATAAATAGTACCCACCAGATGCTGGTGGGTATTTTACTGACACTCTTAAATCCAAATGCCCTGGCCTGGCTTCCCAGGGTAGGTGATGCCTTTTCTCTTTGGATGTTGTGAGACTCCTGGGTCATTTAGGAGCAATTGAACTTGAAATGAGGGGCAGGGGGTTCAGAGAATGAGACTTTACATTGGGGCTCTCTAAAACTGTCTGGAAAAGCTCACTCTGTTCCCACACCTCCCCCCCAGGTGTTTCCCAAAATAAAACTTTTCCAAGGTAGCCTGGCTTTGTTTATTTTGTTGTTTTGGACAAGTCACACAGTAAGGTTGTTGGAGAAATACCAAAATTCCTGTCCCATTGACAGCGTGAAGCAGAGCATACCGGAACAGCATTTTATTGGAGTT
Organism: Alauda arvensis; assembly: GCA_902810485.1. Classification (NCBI taxonomy): domain Eukaryota; kingdom Metazoa; phylum Chordata; class Aves; order Passeriformes; family Alaudidae; genus Alauda; species Alauda arvensis. Next base: position 48,991 of record CADDXX010000356.1, read on the forward strand.
ATTTGGTACCTCCCAACGCTGCCTGCTCGGAAACTCCCCGGAGTGSGATGGTTACATCAGGGGTGCGTTGTGCTGAACTGTGCGTTTCTGACCTGGGAACGGGAATCTGCAGTCACAGCCTCTGTCATGGGCATTTCAGAGCTCCTCGTGACTATTAATAAAGACAACTACCATCAGCATCGGGGTTCGTTTGCACAGCCCTGAGTGGGGATGGGCCACCTTCCTCCGCCGAAATGACAGAAAACCCTTCCCGGCCCCGAGGAGCAGCGGGGAAAGGATGCGGGGACAGGTCCCAAACCTCGTTCGGACAGCGCGTTTGGGGAGGACACTGGGAACTACACTGGCCCTGGGCATCTCCGGCACCGAGAGAGGACAATGACTCCTGCATTCCCACCTCCGGGGTAGGACRCTGACCCCAACATCTCCGCCATTCACAGCCACGATTTCCCCGCTATAGCGACCGAAGGACTCTGTCCCCGCTCCCTCCCCCGGTCTGTGCGCCCCGCCCCGGCTCCGCTCATGCCGGGGCCGGGCTCCGCTCGGTGCCCGCCCGCTGCAGGCGGTGTCACGGCTCCCATGGCGGCGGCGCGGGGGTGGCCGCGGAAGGTGGCGGCGGTGGCCGCGGTCCTACCCCGCGGGAGCGGCCCGGGGCGAGCACCGGCACCGGGTCCTGCCGCGGAACCGGCCCCGCAGCCGGTGCCGGCCGCCCCCGCCACAGCCGCGCTCTACGTGCACGTGAGCGGGGACACGGGGGACACGGGGATCACGGGTTGGCAGGCGTGGGGACACACGTGGGTCCTGGGGCTTGTACACATTGAGGGGCACGGGGCTGGCGCAGGTGGAAGGTGAATGTGGCTCCTTGGGGCTCGCAGACACGTGGGTGCATTCGGGACCCCGGGGTTCGCACACCTCGGGGAGAGCCCAGCGTTGCACACGACATGGGGCTTGCCTGAGCTGAGGGGTCCCCGAGACGTGCACATGAAGGGTCACACCTGTGGCTCGTGTGCCTTGTGGGGCAGGTGGGGGGCACTGGGGTCCATGCACTGGGCTGGGGCTGTTTCCCCTCGAAATGGAGTGGCCAGGGCTGAGGGCACGGCCATCSCCCACACGAGCCGTGCCCGCAGTGGCCCTACTGCCGCAAGCGCTGCTCCTACTGCAACTTCAACACGTACGTGGTGCCGGCGGCGGATGAAGCGCTCCTGCGCTCCTGCCTGGTGCGGGAGGCWCAGACCTTGCTCCGCCTCAGCCAGGTGCACAGGTGGGTGTGCAGGGTGGGCTCATGGGGAGTGGGTGGGGGGCCCTTCTGTGCCCACCTACAGCTTCCCACCCTCTGCCCTGCAGCATCACCTCCGTCTTCTTCGGCGGGGGCACGCCCAGCCTGGCCAGCCCCGGCACTGTTGCGGCAGTGTTGGAGGCTGTGGCGGGGGCTGCCCACCTTSCTGCTGGWGCTGAGGTCACGCTGGAGGCCAACCCCAGCTCCACCTGCACATCGCGCCTTGCCGGCTTCAGGGCGGCCGGGGTCAACCGCCTCTCCATCGGCGTCCAGGTGAGAGGGGCTCTCCGGGCCGCAGCCCCCGCAGCCCCTGTGACCCCATTGTCACCACGCTGCCTCCGCAGTCGCTGGATGACACCGAGCTGAAGATGCTGGGCCGGGAGCACACAGCGGCAGAGGCCTGGAAGGCTGTGGAAGCAGCACGGGGGCTCTTCCCTGGCCGAACCTCCATCGACCTCCTGTTTGGGCTGCCGAGGCAGAGTCGGGATGCCTGGGCCCAGCGGCTGGAGGCAGCCCTGAGGCTCTGTGACGACCACATCTCCCTGTACCAGCTGACGCTGGAGAAGGGCACGGCGCTGGCAGCGCAGGTGCGGGGGGGAGCCCTGCCCGCACCCTCCCCGGATGTGCTGGCTGACATGTACCAGACTGCCCGCACTGTGCTGGTGGCTGCTGGCTTCCGCCACTATGAGGTCTCCAATTTTGCACGGAAGGTGGGATGGCCCCCATGCTGTGTCCCCCCCGTGTCATGCTGATCCCCCAGCAGGCTCAGCCTCTCCTCCTCACCGCAGGGCTCTCCCCTAGGGCGCCCTCAGCACCCACAACCTCTCATACTGGCGGGCTGACCAGTACATCGGTGTGGGGCCAGGTAAGGGGGTGATGGAGGGCAGTGAGGGGGAGTGTGTGGCCGTGTGCCCCATGAACTCTGTTGTCCCCGTCCCTGGCTGCTGCAGGGGCMCATGGGCGCTTCGTGCTGTCGGCTGAGGGTGGCTGCAGCCGGGAAGCCCGTGTCCAGACCCTGGAGCCTGKCRCCTGGATGCGGGAGGTGCAGAGCCRGGGACACGGCACCAGGAGTCGGGTGGTGCTGRGCCCGCTGGAGCAGTGAGTACTGGGCTCCCTCCCCGTGGCCCCTCCCTGTCTGCAGTGCCCCACAGCTCTGTGTCCCCACAGGCTGGAGGAGCTGCTCACCCTGGGRCTGCGCACGGATGAAGGCGTCACACACGAGGTGAGGAGCCACCTGGGGGGACACCCCACACTGACCCAGTGTTAATCATAGAATGGTTTGGATATATAGCCTTATAGCCCATCTCATTTCACCTTCTGCCATGAGCAGGGACACCTTGCACTGGGCCAGGCTGCTCTGAGCCCTGTCCARKCTGGCTTTTAACATTTCCAGGGATGGGACATCCACAGCTTCTCTGGACAACTTGTGTCAGGGTCTCACCACCCTCACAGGAGAATTTCTTGCCAGTAYCYAATYCAAATCTCCCCTTTCCATCYATTCCTCCCTTTTCCTGTCMCTCCATTCCCTTCTCCAAAGCCCCTCTTCAGCTCTCCTGCAGCCCCGTTGGGTACTGGGATGCTGATGCCCCATCACTAACGTACTTCTCTCACCCTGGGCACACAGCGCTGGGGGCATTTCTCCCCCCAGCTCAGCCTGCAGGCCGTGTTCGGGGAGCCGGGGGAGGCTCGGGCACTGCAGCAGGAGGGCTGGCTTGTCCTGGACAGCGGGTGAGGTCCGGGGAGCTGCGGGCAGGGCCGGGGGTCTCTCCGGGGCACCGGGGCTCACCACCACCTCTTTCCCAGTGGTTTGCGGTGCACCTGGGCCGGCCTGGCCGTGCTGGATTCACTGCTGCCCGAGCTGCTGCGGCAGCTGCAGCGGGTGCTGGGCGCTGCCCGGCGCCCACCGAGGGGAGCCCCGGCGGAGGAACGAGCCGCTGGCCGGGACGCGAGCATTGTAAACGAGYACAGCGGATAATAAACCACAGGAGCAGTGTGCTGACTGACGGSTGTTGGGGCAGGGGGTAGGTGTTACTGCAGGGTAGGCCCCTGTATCCCGGTGTTCCGGGTGTCCTGAAGCCCAGTGTCCCGGCGCTCTGGTGTTTCCAGTCGCCCAGTGTCCCGTATCCCTGGTGTCCGGGTATCCCGGAGTCCCGGCGCCCCAGTATCCCGCTGTGGCCGGGTATCCCGATGCCACCCTGGTGTTCCTAGTCGCTCAGTATCCCGGGTGTCCCGGCGCCCCGGTATGTCCCCACATCCCGCCGTGTCCCGTTGTCCCCGGCCGTGTCGCAGGGCACGGCGCATGCGCGTGGCGCGCCCCGCCCGGGGGAGCAGTACCGCGGAGCGCCAGCAGGGGGCGGTGCCCGCGGTGCCCTGAGGCCGCCGGGTGCCCGCCCGGCCTGTCGCGGTCTGTCGCGGCCTGTCGCGATCTGTCGCGGCCTGTCGCGATCTGTCGCGGTCTGTCGCGACCTGCGGCGGGGCCGGGCGCGGAGCCGGTGGCCGGGACATGGCGTCACGGCGGGGAGCTCGGTCCCGGTGCCGGAATCCCTTCGGTACGGACCGAAGCAGGGCGCGGCTGGGCAGCGAGCGGGCGGCCGGAGCGGGCCGGGCCTGCGGCTCCGGCGGGGCCGCGGTKGAAGCGGCCGGAGCCAGTCCCTTCCCTCAGCCAATGACCTCCTGACGTTATTGCCATAATTTATTTTTTTCTTTAAAAAGAGCAGGTCCCAGCGGGAGAGGCGCGCAGGTTAAGGGGGAACAGCCCCTGATGGGCTCCCCTGAGGTCGGCCTGGTCTGCCCGGGTTTGATATTTCAGAGCTGTTTCGCCACTRAACAGCTTTAGAAACCCAGTGCTTTGTTATCCCAGTCGTGCTGGGTGAGCACACGGAATCCGTGCGCTTGCACTTGCAGCTGGAGCTGGAAACTTCCCAGCAATGTGGTGTTCTACCTGCAGGGATCTGTGTTCATTTGCATTTATCTTACCCGTTGCCTCTCATCTCTTTATTTATCGAGAATAAAGTGTGAGACAATTCACTCCCACTTGACCCACTTTGGTCTTTGCAGCTTCTCAGAGGTTGATTTTTTTCAATTGCAAGGGATGTTGAGTTTAATTGTTCTGTGCAACCTTAAAGAGAAATAATCCCAAAACATAGTTTAGCTGGAAATCATTAACCAGCCTGAGAGGAACGTGGTGCTTCCTTGGGAGACTGAAGAAGTCTCTTCAACTGTTTTTTAGGYAGGAAGGAAAAGACTTTTGAACGGCCCTGTTTAACAATTAAAGAAGAGCCTGGATTTGAGCCTGAGCCTGTTCCRTATGTTCTGCAAGGAGAGGACATCCAGGCACTTGAAATTAAGGTGGAAGACCTGAAGAAAGTATGTATTAGTGTTTTTACTGCTAGAAACAGCTGTCTTAACTGACACTCTCCTTTTGKGTGTTTAATAAAGGGTGCTGCTCATTTACTTAAGCCAAAAATCACTCCTGCAGCTGAGTTCTCATGCTATTTTGTCTGTCAGGCTTTTAATCACGATAAAATGTCAGCTCATCAGGTTCAGTTGCTAAAAGTAAAGGATTATAAGTRCCTATACACTCTTTCCAAATGGAAGGATAAGTCATCTGCCTCTTCAAAATTATGTCTTCAACTTTCTGATCTAATAAGACTTGTAAGTTGTTTAGTAGCTCTCATGGCTTTCCTTCCAAAGCTCAGGTGTGTGAGTGGAAGCATTTGCATGACACAGCAGCAGAAATCCCTTGGGAAAGTGATTTAAAACTCTTCTATTGTGCCCCTGTTATAAACCAAGATCYKGCAGAATAAGACAGTAACTGAGTTGGTCTCTGCAYAGCTGTGTAAGRTGTCTTGTAGAGGAAGAATCATAGGAGATTTTGGCTTGGAAAGGACCTTAAAACTCATCTATTTCCATCCCCCCTGCCATGGRCAGGGACACCTTCCACTATTCCAGGTTATTCAAATCCCCATCCAGCCTGGCCTTGGACACTTCCAGAGATGGGAAGCCACAGCTTCTYTGGGCACCCTGTGCCAGGGCCTCACCACCCTCACAGGGAAGAATTTTTCCTATTCTATTTTGAATCCATTCCTTCCTTGTCCTGTTGTTACGTGTCCATGTGAAAAGTCCCTATCCAGGACTCTCAGGACCCTTACAGGAACTGYACTGATATGACTACTGTGTRTATCTTAAAAGCATSAGATGGAATAGAGGTGAGTCAGTGTGTACCTAACTGCACTGTGACTGTTTTATTTCCTGAAGCTTCATGCTCCACGCCTTCCCCACGATGCTGGGAGAATTCCAGCTCGGAAGAATTACCTTGTCCGAAAATGCCGACCCAAAGAGCTGGCACATCTTGTRGCACATCCTGTTCCCYCCAAGGCACCCAGGGGACCACTGACTTTTCCTGGTAGGGTTCAACTTCACATCTTACCCCTGGGTTTTGGTTTTTTGCTAAGCCAAATTTTAGTGACCTGGATCTGGGGTTGGGTGTTTTTATWTGTGTGATGTAGGAGCAAGGCGGTTTGATGGTAGCGGTGAAGAGATTCTCCCTCATCACATTTTGGGAAGTCTCCAGGAGTTAAGGATGGAAGCCTTGGCCAGAAGAAACACTCAGGTTGGTTTGTAGAGTTAGGAAAATGTGGTTGCATGGCACTTTTCCAGAGGTTGAGTGTGGTGCCCGCAGTACCTTTCGATGCTTCCCAGCACCTATCAGGAGCAGGGCAGGCCTGAGGTGTGGTTTTCCCAGCCTCGTCACACTCTGGGGGAGGGTTTGCCTTTGGAGAAACTGCACCAGCAGGTTTTGGAGTCCTGCGTGCAGGACCAGGTCATGGAGGGAAYAATTACACACAATTACTTCCTCTTCCCTCTGTGCCCTGCTGATGGTGTCAGAGAAGTGCTGGTGTTGCAGCAATGCCATTGCTGGAGTCTCATTACTCAGATAAATAATTCCATTGTATTTTAGTWTGTCCCTACTGCCCTGGTGTCCTTCCTCTCATTGCTAATGGGATAGTGCTGTCAATCCAGAGAATTTTCTCCTCCCCTCTCCCATTCCTGTTTTGRTATGTGTGGAGAGGTTCATTTAATRYTTCATTTCTCATCAGCTAGCAGATGCTATTAGGGTTCCTCATCCTGATGTTACTGCAGCAGCTGTAACAGAGRAACATGGAGGCGAGAAGAAAGAAAAGGCACATCAGGCCCAACTAGCAGAGCACAAAGCTTTCCAGAACTGGAGCCATCATATGGCAATGAGGAAAARGCAGGAGAAACACCTAGGAGGTGAGAAAAGCTAAGGAGGTCTCATTCTGTGAAATTTTGTGTGCAGGTGGAGAAGTTTGATGTCCCCACACCAAACCCCAGCAGTCATTGCCCACCAGGGTTAATCCTATTGCCATTGCAGTCTAAGTCCATGTTCTCAGAGCTCCCACACTGCTCCTGCTGGTGGCTCTGGATGTGCTGGGAAGGTGAGCTGGTGGCTCTGGTTGGGGAGAGGACAGTGGATTTRGCAGGGAACAGTGTAAGTGGGTTACAGATGAACAGTATCAGTGGCAAAGGGTGTGCCCACAAGTGCAGCACCAACGATGTGATGTTCTTCATTTATAGAAATTCTTCACAAGCCAGAGAATGAACTGCTGATGAACATGTCAGACAATTACAGGCAAATCCAGGAAGAACGTGACCTCATTGACCGGAGTCTCCCTGCCCTATTTCCTGGAAAGGTGAGAGCCCCACTTCCTGTGTCCTGATTGTGCTGCTCTTGTGAAACAGCACAGACACCCTTTTAAGTGTCAGCACTCTGAAGTGCTGTCAGGAGGTATTTATTAAAGCCACTCTGAATCCTTTAGCTTGGTGTCTGAGCAGAGCTTTCAGGGACATGAAAAATAAACACCTGAATTGTGCTRTCCATGCCAGTCAGGGGAAAGTGATCATGAGCAAGTGGCAGTTCTTGATTCTCACCAAAGACTGTTGTGCCTGGGAAGTGGCATGGGAATTTGTTACAATTGCTGTTCCAGGGGCTGAAAAATCTGATRGAGCTCCAGGCTTGAGTTTTAGTGATTGCTATGGAGAAAAGGGCATGGGTAAGGCAGGAGGGTTATGAGAGTATCGTGTTAAAATCCTTTTTTTACATTTATAGCACTATCAGAGAATTTGCATTTGTGTGAGGCTTTATTTTAATATCATTCAGCCTTCACGTGCACTAAGGTACAAGAAAGCTCTTTTGTCTTCATCAGCAGCCTGATAGAAATTTTGGCTTGCTCTGTAGAAGGGGATAATTCATAGATTTTTAAAATGCTCATATAGTCAGGATTAGACCTCTTCTTTTTAGCTTCAAGTGCCTGTGAAAATAGCAGGTATCTGCACAACTCTGTGTCAGTGGGAGCTGTGTTTCCCACCCTAGGGATATCGAGTGGGAAGTGAATTCTGGAACCTTCCTGAGCAAATTGGGGATGAACTCACCGGGCTGACCCTGACCCTGACCCGGACAGAATGTGGGCACCCAGAGCCACTCACTCATGTGGGAAAACCCCGGACTGTCCWGAGGGAAACAGGTAAGGGAACACTGCAGAGAGGTGATCCAAAGAAATGGGGCACAGGTGTGGAGGGAGAAGCTCCTTCCTTGCTGAGCCTCCTCTTTGAAACACTCCAAAGTTTGGCAGGGAATGAAATTTGATYAGGCATGTGGGTGTGGAGAGAGTGAGCTCTTGTATGGGTATTTACACAGGTCTGAAGCCCCCAAAGAAGATTCCTTGCCACCTAAACTGGGATAAGAGTCTTTTCCTGAAACATCGACAGCAGGAGCTAAAATCTCTCCTAGAGGAGCTGGGCTTTTATAAGCCGGTAAGACCAGAGGAATTCTTTGTSTCTCTTGTCAGGTGCTGTAGAGTAACAAAATTGCCAAGAGTTGGATCTGAAAAAAGCATTAGGAAACTAAAACTTGGCCCCGCAGTGCTTTTCCTGGAAGTTCCCACATTTCCAAAGGGCCACACCTATGAAAGAGTTGTTTGACCTCCTGAAGTGTTCCATGGAGTGGTCTAGGAGCCTCAGAATAGGACCCCAAACCAGCAGCATGCAGCTGCCAGGACCCAGGCAAAGAAAAACCTGCCAAGTACTGGTGCAGGACTTTGAATTAATGCTGTGGGGTGGAGGGAAGGGATCTTTACCCATGAGGAAGACACACTCTGAAATAATCTCCTGAAGGCAGGTGTCCCTCCTCCTACAAACAGAACAAACCTCACTTTTTTGTCTTTGAAATCTGTCTCTGAGGTTGAGAAATGTGTGAAGGACACTTTCTTTGTGCATCATTGCTAGTGGGGAATGCAGTAATCTAGGATTCTTGGGAATCTCAGAATTGGTTCTTTACCATGTCCTTTGAGCATTCTTGGGATGCCTCTAAAAACCACTGTAGGAGCAAGATACTGCAACTTCTCTTTACTTGACTGAAATGATGCATTTGTCTGGTGTTTTAATGTCCTATCTATGTAAAAGAGCATCTGTGAGTTGGTTATTTCTGTGTATGTCCAGGATCTGGAAGGACTGGAGGTGATTGGRAAAGGGCAGCCTTTCACATCTGTCTCAGCTGAGGCTTTTCATCATACCACCATTTCTGAAGAGATTGAGATTATGTAAGTTTTGCTTTGTGGCAAAATAAAGAATTTTGGGTGTGCACCACCAGTCTGTGAGGATATCCTTAGCTGTTCTTACCCAGACTGGGAACGAGTCTCCACTGGGACACAATAAAAGGCATATTCTTATATTATAATCATCAGATTTAGGAGCCTTTGTGCCTTAGGGCCTTCTGTCTAAGAAGCAAGAATCAGAGAAAAGTTTTGTTGAGGGTGTTCCTCCAGTCTTCACTCTGTGTGGCTTCAGAGCTTACATCAGGCAGGGTGGGATCTTACTCTCAATTACCTCCATTTGATTGTCTTTTTCTAGCCTTCCATCATTAATTTCCTGGTTTTCCCTGTCCTGTCTGTAACAGGCACAACCTGAGGGTCTCTTGTCCTTTTTCACTCCTGTACTTCAGGCAGGTCTCATTCTTTAATATTCTGGCTGTCCTGTCCTCCTTGCCAGTGACATGTTGCTAGATGGGTTCACCACATCTGCAGGKCTCTGTTCCTAAAGAGATTGCTGTGTGATAAAACATTAAATGGGATTATTTCTTACAGGGTCTTGTAAATCACCCCTCGTTCTTCCCTCTCTGAAAGTGAATTTCACTCCATGAAGATGCTGGCTTTTGTTTTCTTTAGCAGTGACCCCTTAGGTGACTCCTCCATTGTGGTTCCAGAAGCTGAAAAGGTTCCATCTTTAGTTTTCTGTGGCCAGCCTGCTCGTTGGATCAAGGGCATCACTTGCAGGGTAATTGTGAGATTTTAATTGTTYAGTCAAGCTAAACCTATTTGAGTTCCCAAGCTACAGTTGTACAATAAGTGTCACTCCAAGGCCACAGAATGAGGGACTTACTCTGAACATAACAGAGTATCCAGAGAGATCTAGGAACAAAAGGGCTCTAGTTGTGGTGTGAGGTTCAGATTCCCAGGCTTTCTCTGTATAATGGCCACTTCTTTGGACCTACCTTACAAGTTCTCCTACCAAGGCTCAACACCTTATTAGAGCTATGACTTCATGCAGGAAGAATCCTGCCAGCTAGAGTAGAAATTGTTATCTTTTTCCTCTTCCTTGTAGAAGGAGATTGGCATTGCTGCCCGGCTCACCTTTGAGACWCTGGCTAGTGAGAAGGCTGAAAGCTTCCTGACAGTGATCAATGATGGCAGAGCTGCCATTTGGTACAACTGGATGAGACTTCCCCAGCAGATCCCCTCCAGAGAAACTAAGAGGGGGAGGATGCCCTGTTTTTACTTTGATACCAGACCAGGTATGAGCCCTGCTGGTCTCCCAAGACCTTTGTACCTCTAGGAGAGAGCAGCAATTTGGGAGTTACCTGGGATGTGGAGTCTGACTAATGGCAGAGCACTGCTGGGTGATTTCTCTGGAGGAAGCCACCCTGGGTGTCAGAGCTGACTCACCCCAAAAGAGCTGTGCAAGGCAGATCCCTCTCCTGGAACTTAAAGGAAAGGAGATTGCTTCTGCTCTGAGTGCAAATGGGTGAAATATTGGGAAGTGAATAATTTTCTGATGGCAAATGGGGCATAATCTTCTGGAGAGAAATCTGAGCTTGCTGTAGAAGGAGAGTGCAACGGGAATAACACCAGTTCAGGAATATAGGGACTGAGAGTAAACCTGGAAGGAGAACAAAGTGTGATAACCAGCTGAACTATGGGGAAAGAGTCTCCTAGAGGGATAAGGACACTTGGGGTGGTGTTGGAAAAGGCTCAGGTTAACCAGGTAGCTTCTTGCAGACCAATGCATTTCCTCTCTTATTTCAGGTGTGATTTTGCCTGGAGAAACTCAGAGGTTTTCCTTYATTTTTAAGTCAGAGAGAGCAGGCATTTTCAGTGAGGCCTGGGAATTTAGGACACATCCTCTGTTATTAGGAGGAGCTCTGCTTCAGGTGACCCTTTGGGGAATTGCTGTGTATGAGGATACACTGGCTGACTTCAGAGAGAARCTGGAGGTAACCAAGCATGTAGCTGGGTAACTGAGCTTTGAACTTTATATGCAAATAGAGGATAAGGGTGGGAGTGGACAACATGGTATTTTTATTGTTGTGGAACTACTGCTGAGAGTGAGATTTACAGAATGTCTGCACATACTTGAGCATGTTTGCTAAATGACATGAGGAATTCTGGAGTCTCTTGTTACTGAAGACATGACTGTGTCTCCAAAATGTTCACACTGGTCCTTTAAAGAACCAAATTTCTGTTGGTAATTAATTTCATTAGTTACTTAGTGGGAAGGGGAYTGACTGCTGTACACTATGATAGCAATTAAGGTATAAATTGAAAATTACACTATGCTTTGAAAAGTATAGTTTYGGGGGAGGATTTGTAGAGTTTATTTGAAAAGCTGTTTTGGAAGGACTGCTCTGCTCAGCAGGTTTTGCAGTTGTTCATGTCCTTGTAGCTCTGTATAATGAATGGTGTGGTTACAGGTGGGACTGAATCTGTGTATTTGCATATGGAATGGGCACTCACACGTGTTGTTCTTGTTGTGGTGCCTTAGAGTGAGCTGGCTGCTCGAGAAGGGGCTGCTATAGTGAAAGACAGCCTGGATGAACTTCTTGACCAAATTCGGACACCTGAGCCCCCCCCATCTCCTGTGGATGCCTGTGTGACAGAGGAAGAGCTATTCCACAGGAAAAATCCCCAGGTGATCTTTGCTATTGGATGGACTGCACAACTGAAATGATTGGGGAGGGCAGACCCCAGTTGGGGCTGCTGCATTCCTGATGTTCTGGAGCTGGCAGAGTCTGCCATGGAGGCTTTAAGAGTTGGGTTTGAAGAGGGAAGGTGCAGCTCATGTTTACCTTTTCCCYCATTGTCACAGTTGCATTATCAGCATCAAGTGGTAAAGCAGCTRCATGAACTATGGAAACAGCACCTGACTGTGCCTTCAGCCTTGGAAGGGGAAGTGCCCTTGGACCAGAGGAGCACTGCAGAGGCCATGGAGTACCACGAGAGCACCTCAGAGCCTCTCTCTGCCCAGGGCAGAACCACTGAAGTCCCACGTGGGAAGTACACATTAGAGGAGGCTCCAAGGGAAAAGAGCATTGAGGAGGAAGAAGCAGCTCCTTCAGGATGGAACCTTTCCCTTGAGGACTTYAAACAGGTGGTCACCTCTGTTCCCACAAGCTGATGGTGTGTTAATCTCCCTACARACAGCCCAGCCTGCCCCAGTGTGAGCCCACCTAAAGGGCTGCTGCCAATATGCTGGGAGTTTTGAGAGATTTGTGATGTGTGTTGGCTCTGCTGACCACACCCTCAGGGCTCTTGTAGAGATTCCCAAGAGAGACTTCCTGGGCTATTGTGTGAAGCAGAAAAGAGAACCACACAATGTAATAGATATTTTGAGCTCTTCCCCCATTAGCTTTCTGTCATCCCAGGGTTGAAYGTGGGGGGCAGGCTGGGCTTACAGCCTCCTGTGGCTCCCCCAAGGGCTCTTCTCCTTGGAGAGTCCTTCCTATTCATCAGAGAACTAAGGGRGCACTCATGACAGGCTGTGGATAAAGTACAGACCTCCCTAGATTAAAGCAAGAGTGCTTTGGATTCGGTCAGTGGTTCTTCTGTTGAGGTCTCTTGGAAATCTCTCTTTTTATAACTAAGCTTTACTAGGGAGCCTTCTAGATTGATAGAATCCTTGTTTTCCAGCAAAGGGGTTTAATATCAGTCTGATGGGGGAATCTGGGATTGTGTCACAGATCTTGGGTACCTTGGCCATATCACAGCTGTGTGGGAAGCCCCATTTGGGTGTGTAAGTGCCCAGTGCAGCCTGTTTTCAGACTGGTGTCCAGGAAGAGAGCTGTGGGCAGCTCCACTGAGCTCAGGGACTGGGAATAAAGACTGAGAAGTKCTCCACAGCCCCTGTGTATTTTCTCTCACAGGCTATAATGTCCATCCCTGGGGAGGAGCAGMGGGAAGAAGCACTGACCCAGCTCAACAAGGCAGCTCTGGAGCTGTGTGTTSAACAGAGGCCAACTCAGTCAGACCTTCTGTATCCACTCTGGTGGGTTACTTTTGGAAGGAAAAGCTTGTGAAAACATTGTGTGATCAACAGCCTCAGCAAGATCTGTTGCAAGTGTTGTGATTCAGAGTGCACATAATTATATGAGGTCTAGAAGTCATCTTTACACTCTGTTTTTTTCATAGCTTRATTGTAGCAGCTGTCTAGGACCCAAATGCCTTTTTGTTTGTTTGTTTGTTTTTCTGGAGATAAGTTTAGAATATTAAATGCATGTAATTTTGGAGAGTGTRCAAGATTATTTCTGGCAAGATTATTCCAGTCTGTATTTATGAAACCTTTGGGTATTTTCTGTATCCTTATACTCAGATAACTGTCTCCTCCCTCATACAGTCTCTCTGTTCTCTGCTCAGGCTTTCAGACTGTAAACATATCAACAGCTTTGAGTTGCTTCTAAATTAGAAGGATGCAGGTTCCTCTTGGGAAGCACAGAGCAGGTTGATTTACCAGCGTGTGTCATGTTGAAGAGCAGACCTAGTTTCACAGTAATATTTATGGGTTCCTGGGAGCCTGTTGATTTGCAAACCGTYGAGGCCTCGGAGGGATCTAACATGAGCAAAGCAATTCAGCATCCCCCTGCACAGATATTTAGACAGTGGGTGCTGTTTTGTTGGTTTAGCTGCACAGGACAGCTGTCAGCTATAAGGTGCCTTCACAGGGTCAAACAAGGTGGCAGTTGTTGCACTGCCTCCCCTCTGATGCTGATCATTTTCTCAGCCTCCAGCTGTGGCGTGGAGCCATTGATGACCTGGTGAGTCACTCTCTGAGGCTGAGATCCCTGCTTGGTTTGCATAAGGAGGACACCTATGTAGAAGCTGTCCCAGAGGAAACAGGTAAATGTTTTAGCACAGCAGCTGCTTTTCTGTGGGCTGTTGGAAATACTAAAAACATGATGAATTTTCACTGAAATGTCGATTTCAATATGTCTCCCTGAGGAAAAAGCATCAGGAAAAAAAWGGCAGATTGTGTGACAGTCACTATACTAATTGGGATCTGTGGTTTGGCATCAGTAAAAAAACACCCCCACAGAAAAAGCCTTTTAATTCAGCTAGGTCTAGCCATGGTATTCACACAGTCTGACCCAGCAAACAGTGCCTCAGTGAGACCTCTTCATTCCTTATTTAAACAAAGAACTCTTCAAGGTATTGTTTTTCTACACAGAGTGCAGTACCTCTAGATTAATAGAAAGAAGAAAATATACTGCAAAAGTAACACATTCCCACTGTGCTAGTGCAGTGGGCTGGAGTTTCTGGATGTGTGGATGCTTTTGGTTAATTAAAATCCTTTCMTTTGTAGAGGAAGTTAAGCAAGGAAGAGCAAAAAAAGGCGGAAAAGAAGACAAAATAGCTTCTAAGCAAGAAGAGAAGAAGGATAAAGAAGGCAAAAAAAGTAGAGGGACATCAGGAAAAGAGAAAGCAGTAGGTGTTGGGATGCTTGGTGAACCCTGAGYGCTGGGGACAGTGTGATCCATCCTCAGGTTGTGTATCCTGAGTTAGAGCTGATTTCCAGCCCAGTGAAAGCAGTGCTGCTGCTGGGAGATGCATCTTGAAGCAGTGTGAGCTGTGTCCTGACCTGTGTCCCTTTTTACCTTGGTTTGTCCCTGATTAGGACCATTCAGGCAGCAGGAAGCTGAAAGCAAAAGATGAGAAGCAAGCATCTTCCATTTCAGTGCAGGACATGAAGGGAGGAGCAGAGCCCATCAAAGGAAGAGATGAGAAGCAGAAGGTCAAAGAGGAAGCTGCAGCTACAGATGGGGCAGAACCTGCTCAGGAGCAGGTGGACTCTATTTCACTTGGAACATACCGGGAGCAGCTCTACCTTGAAGTGAGTCTGACCAAAGTTTGTATCTTTGTCTTGCTTTTGTTCTTTTCTTGTAAGGCACACTGAGGCTCAGGGGGGGAGGCAAGCATTTTGTTAAACTCAGAAAACTGGCAGACACATGTCCCTTGTGCTGCAGCAAGGTAAGTGTGAAATCCAAATTAATTTGKTTCAGCCTGGAATCTGTTAGCAGAAATCCAGCCATCACACATGCGGGACTTGTATCTGGGATGTCTTYAGCATTGCTTGCAGACTCTGGAGGGATCAGCTGAATTAATTGTGCCTCAGATAATGTTAAACACACTTCATAGCYAGGGAAGTTATTACTAGAGCTCTTTAGCAGCAGGCTGCCACTTCTGTGTGGTTGTGTGTGTGCCCATGTGAAAATGTACCTCAGAAACTCTGTCAGTCTCAGCCTCAGGATTTCTTCATGTGTTTTCACTGCAACTGCCTTCTCTGAATTTCTGTAGGTTTACAGGCTGCTGGATTCAATGGTGAATGAAATGGTGTCCTTATTTGAGGATCTAAAGCAGTAACATGCTCTGAAGTGGGAGTGAAGCCCTTTGTATGTAGAAATAGACTTCCTTTAAAAAAATAAAATAAATAACCATATTTGCACAGATGGAGTGGAGAGTCTTCCTTCTGAAGTGATTTAGTGATTACAAATACTGGGCTGCCTCTTTTCTGACACACTGTGATATGAGACYATTGCTAAATCATCTGTTACTGCTACAGAGGATGCTTGCCAAGAAGAGACAAGGCAAGAAGTATCACCACCTCAGAAAACATTAAGACTGGAAAATACTGGTATTTCTGCTAAAAGAGAATTTAAAAGTGCCAATTAACATGAGGTATGTTCTTTGTGTCTTGATTGTGCTTGGCTAGCAGGTGAGTGAGCAGGGTGTTCTTGTACTCATGAATACTGGTACCAGGAAAGTAGACAAATCCATCCTGGTTTTTATCATATTTTTGGTGGCTTGTCCAGTTTCCCCTTGGGACTTGCTGACAGGAGGCTTCTCTGAGGCATTCTGGATCCAAGTAAAACCACTGCCCCAAGGGCTGTACCACCCTGCCTGGATTTGCACTCCCAGATTTCCTTTGAGCCAGGTGTTACATGCTTCCTTTCAAGACTAATCACTCTYAAATGAGTGAAATTTGTGCTGTAAAAGTTGAGAGGCATGGTAAGGCCTTGTGTTAGAGCCACCCCTCCTGTCAGTCCAGCTGCCTGTGTATCTGGGCTCATCACCATTTTCTATCTGTGTGCATCACTGCTGGARTGGGGCTTTTTGTGGATGTGTCCCAGGCCTGAGTGTGGCACTTTGGACTTTACTTGGAGCAGGCTCCCGAGGCACAGTGAGCTCTGTGTGGGGTCTGTCTTTGTCTGGTGTCAGGAAGTGCCACCTTCCTGCTAAAGCAGCTGGACAGCATTCCCTAGAAAGGCTTTGGCCCTGCAGAGCAGTGACATCAGTGTAGATCATTAACTGGGGACAGTGATCCCACTGGAGCTCTKTGGCAGCAGGTGCCTATCCATGCGAGGCATTGCTCAGCCATGAGTTCAGTGGCTCCAGGTGTGTCCCTTTGGCATGTGCCCCTGTCCCTGGGCTGGCACACCACTTGAAGCTGCACATGCAGTGTGAAATGACTGCTCCTTTTCCTGGATTGGTGTCTTCTGCTTTCTCATTTTAACTCCTGTGCTGTCCCTGGGGGAGAGAATCTGTTCCTTCCCTTGGCTCCTTAGCAGTACCATTGGCAAAGCACAGCTTGKTTTTTTCACTGGCCAGGTGAGGCTCCTCAGTCTTTGAGATGTTTTCTCTTTGTGGGGTGTGAGGAAGCATTTTGGCTTCTGTAGCAGCAGGACTCTCCTCTGGCTTAGCAGGCACAGACCCACAAAGRGAATATCTCTGCTCAGCATTCCTGCAGTGAGAATTTCAGCAACATTTTGAGAATTAGGAGAAAAAAGGCCTGAAGTTGGGGTGTGTCTCACAGGCTCTGACAATAGCTCCTGCCTCCCTGGAGATGATTATCAGCTTGTGAATCTGCCCAACTCAAACTGCTCAAGCCATCTGTTTCTGGTAGAGAGGGAGTCTGCATGTTCTAGAGGTAACATGATTGTCTGASAGGCAGGAATCCTTTCATTTGGTAGCTTTACCTTAAAGGATGGCAAAGCCCATCCATGTCTCCATGGATCCATACCTTCAGTCCAGCCTRTTGAAACCAGACTCCATGTGTTCATCCACCCACAGGAAAATCTCTTAATACAACACTGGTAGATGGAAGTTTTACATCAGTCATGTACAATGGAAGAATGYCCTGTRCTGGCATCTTCTCTTCCAAGGGAGGAGTCTGGTGGCAGAGGGCAGGTGGGTGGCATATGAGTTCTGCAAAGGAGAGCAAACCTAATATTCTATAAGTCTAATAGTGAATAGTCTGATTTCTTGTCATAATTTTTTGTCATAAATATCGCCAGTGCCTCTTCCAGCCTTGGACAAGAAGGGTTCTCAGGGGACAAGGTACAAGCAGCATGCAGGAAGAGATGTTGCTGGGCCAACCACTGTGATACTCTGCTGTATGGTTGCTGCAGCTTTTTGTGAGCCAGCTGGGATTTTTTTTGCTTGTTTTTGTTGGGTTTTTGTTTGGTTGGTTGGTGTTTTTTTCCTTTTGCATTGATTTGTGGAAGTAACAGGACAGGAACTGCAGTGGAATTAGAGCTGGCTTCCACAGAGCTGCTTTAGAAACATATACCTCTTATTTACAGGACCAGTGTAAGATGTGGGCTCTGTCCTTAGCACAGAGACCCTCAGGGCTGTCAGCTCTGCAGTCTGCAGGACMCTGTAAGGCTGAGTCCTTGCAGCCAGGCAAGGAAATGATTCCTTTTCCTCTCCCAAACGTGGGCTTTGTTTGTATTAGTGTTAATAATTTGTGTTGTGTTTGCTAAATAACCAAAGWGAGCGACCTTCCTGGCCTTGGGAGTTGTGTTCCAAACCCCACCCCCACGTGAGGGGGGCCTGAAGACACCATCACCACCAGAGAGGATGGGAAGAGGGGGAATTACAGGAAAATGCTGCAAGCAGAAGGTGACAGAACATTTCCAGAGGTTTCTCAATGGCAGAGGGARTCTAGGTAAGCAGTCAGGCTCTGCTGAGGGCAAGCAGTGCTTTCCTGGGTCCTAAACCCATGGTTTTGGGCCCCCCAACAAAGAAACCCAACATTTGTACAGCTCCAAAAACACCTCCTGGGGTTTTTTTCCYCATGGAGAGGTTCACTTTGCTTATAAAAAAAAAATCACTGCCTGTAGGAAGGCAAGTTGTCTGCCTCACCATCTGACACAGTGAAGCAGGAGCATTGGGAAGGGAGGAAGAGGGAAGCTTGGAGCTTGGGTTGCCATGAAGAATGCCTGCCACTTGCCAGGCTGGGATGTTTTCCAGGCTRAGGTGCAGAGGGTTTGGATGCTGGGTATGCTCTTTTCCCATACTGTGGSTGGGAGTGGGACTAGATGCTTATTCAGCCTGCACAGCCAGAGCCTGTTGGGAATGTCAGGCTGCTGAGGTCTGCAAAGCCCCCAGAGGCACACGGCCTCCACCGAGACCCAAGGCAGGACCCTGGGGCAAGATGGATCTCAGCTCTGTACTYTGTGTGGCTGGCAGGAGCAGCGGCAGGAAGGCATGACCCCCTTCCCACCCCAGAATGTCTCAGCACCCCTGAGATGCTTTCCATCATGAAGAAATGTCAGTGATGTTAAAAAGATTATATATATCCATAATAGTTGAAGGGCTCTCAGTGATTAAAATGGAAGGCAGAGGCCGAGAGAGAGGGGGTGGCATTGAAATGATCGAGAGACATGACTTATTTTGTCATGTCATCTGATGCCTCCCTCTCTCCCCCCATCCAGGCTCCGGGAGCTGTTCAGAGCAGGGGAAGAACCCGCTCCAAATTTAGATCCTAGCAAAAAAAAAAAAAAAAAAAAAAAAAAAAGAAAAAAATTAAAGAACCCAAATAGCAAGCATGGCCTTCAGTAGCAGAGAGGGAGCTGCCTGGTGGGGAGGTCGACATGCCTCGGAGCTTCTCCCGCGCCCGGGGACGTGGATTTCTGTCTAAAAATCACGGGGGGGAGGAGGGGGAAAAAAAAGGAATACAGGCACGCAGGCAGCAGCGAGCAGCGCCTGGCTGGCTGCCAGAGAAGGGGCAGTGACTGAGCATTTACAGCATCCCCGCCTCCCGCATGCGGCGGGGCAGGGGCTCGGCGCCGCATCCCCCGCACCGCGCTGCACCGCACCGCACCGGGGGGGCCTGAGCGCCTCTGCCGGTGCCCGGGCAGCCCCGAAGGGGTTAAGCCGGGACCTACTGCCGGGACCTGCCCAGCCAGCCCGGCAACTCGGCGGCGCGCAGCAGGAGCGGGCGGCTGCGGCCGCCTCCAGCCCGCGGTCACCGGCGGCGGCACCGGCGACAGCAGCGCGGAGGTGAGCGGGGCTGCGCGCCCCTGGCACCGGGCTGCGCTGGGGGGAGAGGGGACGAGGAGGAGGAGGAAGGTTCTGACGCCGGGGCATCGAGGGCTGCTGGGGGATGCCGGGCCCCGGCGGGCAGCTCGATGCCGTGACGCCTCCCGGGCCGTGCTCAGGCCCCCGCCGCGGCTGCGGAGCCGGGAGCGCTGCGGGAGCCGTTCCCTGCTGCTCCCCCCATGGCGGTCGCTGCTCCTCAGCACCGCACCTGATTAAGGATGGAGCTGTAATCCCCCTCCCGGCCCCTTTTGCCACCC